>CM031946.1:23652354-23804854 GCA_018749465.1 Paracanthobrama guichenoti | reverse complement strand
ACAACGAAATCAAACCACAACACAAAGAAATCAAGCTACAAACACAACGGGAAATCAAGCCACAACACAACGAAATCAAACCACAACAACACAACAACACAACGAAAAAATCAAACCACAACACAAAGAAATCAAGCCACAACACAACGAAATCAAACCACAACACAACGAAATCAAGCTACAACACAATGAAATCAAGCCACAACACAACGAAATCAAACCACAACACAATGAAATCAAACCACAACACAAAGAAATCAAGCTACAACACAATGAAATCAAGCCACAACACAACGAAATCAAACCACAACACAATGAAATCAAACCACAACACAAAGAAATCAAGCCACAACACAACGAAATCAAGCCACAACACAACGAAATCAAACCACAACACAAAGAAATCAAGCCACAACACAACAAAATCAAGTCACAACACAACGAAATCAAACCACAACACAATGAAATCAAACCACAACACAATGAAATCAAACCACAACACAAAGAAATCAAGTCACAAAACAAATAAATCAAACCACAACACAACGAAATCAAGCTACAACACAACAAAATCAAACCACAACACAACGAAATCAAGCCACAACACAACTAAATCAAACCACAACACAACGAAATCAAGCCACAACACAACGAAATCAAACCACAACACAACGAAATCAAGTCACAAAACAACTAAATCAAACCACAACACAAAGAAATCAAGCCACAACACAACGAAATCAAACCACAACACAATGAAATCAAGCCACAACACAACTAAATCAAGCCACAACACAAAGAAATCAAGCCACAACACAAAGAAATCAAGAAACCAAAACAAAGAAATCAAGTCGCAACACAAAGAAATCAAGCCGCAACACAAAGAAATCAAGTCACAACACAACAAAATCAAGTCACAACACAAATCAAGCCACAACACAACGAAATCAAGTCACAACACAACACAAAGAAATCAAGCAACAACACAATGAATCAAGTCACAAACACAAAGAAATCAAGTCACAACACAAAGAAATCAAGTCACAACACAAAGAAATCAAGCCACAACACAACGAATCAAGTCACAAACACAAAGAAATCAAACCACAACACAACGAAATCAAACCACAACACAACGAAATCAAACCACAACACAAAGAAATCAAGCCACAACACAACGAAATCAAGCCACAACACAACAAAATCAAACCACAACACAAAGAAATCAAGCCACAACACAACAAAATCAAGTCACAACACAACGAAATCAAACCACAACACAATGAAATCAAACCACAACACAATGAAATCAAACCACAACACAAAGAAATCAAGCTACAACACAACGAAATCAAGCCACAACACAACGAAATCAAACCACAACACAACGAAATCAAACCACAACACAAAGAAATCAAGCCACAACACAACGAAATCAAGCCACAACACAACGAAATCAAACCACAACACAAAGAAATCAAGCCACAACACAACAAAATCAAGTCACAACACAACGAAATCAAACCACAACACAATGAAATCAAGCCACAACACAAAGAAATCAAGTCACAAAACAAATAAATCAAACCACAACACAACGAAATCAAGCTACAACACAACGAAATCAAACCACAACACAACGAAATCAAACCACGACACAATGAAATCAAGCCACGACACAACGAAATCAAACCACAACACAACGAAATCAAGTCACAAAACAACTAAATCAAACCACAACACAAAGAAATCAAGCCACAACACAACGAAATCAAACCACAACACAATGAAATCAAGCCACAACACAACTAAATCAAGCCACAACACAAAGAAATCAAGCCACAACACAAAGAAATCAAGAAACCAAAACAAAGAAATCAAGTCGCAACACAAAGAAATCAAGCCGCAACACAAAGAAATCAAGTCACAACACAACAAAATCAAGTCACAACACAAATCAAGCCACAACACAACAAAATCAAGCCACAACACAAAGAAATCAAGTCACAACACAACACAAAGAAATCAAGCAACAACACAATGAATCAAGTCACAAACACAAAGAAATCAAGTCACAACACAAAGAAATCAAGTCACAACACAAAGAAATCAAGCCACAACACAACGAATCAAGTCACAAACACAAAGAAATCAGCCACAAAACAATGAAATCAAACCACAACACAACGAAATCAAGCCACAACACAACAAAATCAAGCCACAACACAACGAAATCAAACCACAACACAAAGAAATCAAGCCACAACACAACGAAATCAAGCCACAACACAACTAAATCAAGCCACAACACAACTAAATCAAGCCACAACACAACGAAATCAAACCACAACACAACGAAATCAAGCCACAACACAACTAAATCAAACCACAACACAATGAAATCAAGCCACAACACAACGAAATCAAACCACAACACAACGAAATCAAGTCACAAAACAACTAAATCAAACCACAACACAAAGAAATCAAGCCACAACACAACAAAATCAAGCCACAACACAACGAAATCAAACCACAACACAATGAAATCAAGCCACAACACAACTAAATCAAGCCACAACACAAAGAAATCAAGCCACAACACAAAGAAATCAAGTCACAAAACAAAGAAATCAAGTCGCAACACAAAGAAATCAAGCCGCAACACAAAGAAATCAAGTCACAACACAACAAAATCAAGTCACAACACAAATCAAGCCACAACACAACGAAATCAAGCCACAACACAAAGAAATCAAGTCACAACACAACACAAAGAAATCAAGCAACAACACAATGAATCAAGTCACAAACACAAAGAAATCAAGTCACAACACAACACAACACAAAGAAATCAAGCCACAACACAATGAATCAAGTCACAAACACAAAGAAATCAAGTCACAACACAAAGAAATCAAGTCACAACACAAAGAAATCAAGCCACAACACAACGAATCAAGTCACAAACACAAAGAAATCAGCCACAAAACAACGAAATCAAACCACAACACAAAGAAATCAAGTCACAACACAACACAAAGAAATCAAGCCACAACACAAAGAAATTAAGCCACAACACAAAGAAATCAAGTCACAACACAACGAAATCAAGTCACAAAACAACTAAATCAAACCACAACACAAAGAAATCAAGCCACAACACAACGAAATCAAACCACAACACAATGAAATCAAGCCACAACACAACAAAATCAAGCCACAACACAACACAAAGGAATCAAGCCACAACACAACACAAAGAAATCAAGCCACAACACAACACAAAGAAATCAAGCCACAACACAAAGAAATTAAGCCACAACACAAAGAAATCAAGTCACAACACAACGAAATCAAGTCACAAAATAACTAAATCAAACCACAACACAAAGAAATCAAGCCACAACACAACGAAATCAAACCACAACACAATGAAATCAAGCCACAACACAACTAAATCAAGCCACAACACAAAGAAATCAAGCCACAACACAAAGAAATCAAGTCACAAAACAAAGAAATCAAGTCGCAACACAAAGAAATCAAGCCGCAACACAAAGAAATCAAGTCACAACAAAATCAAGTCACAACACAAATCAAGCCACAACACAACGAAATCAAGCCACAACACAAAGAAATCAAGTCACAACACAACACAAAGAAATCAAGCAACAACACAATGAATCAAGTCACAAACACAAAGAAATCAAGTCACAACACAAAGAAATCAAGTCACAACACAACGAATCAAGTCACAAACACAAAGAAATCAAGCCACAACACAACACAAAGAAATCAAGCCACAACACAACACAACACAACACAATGAATCAAGTCACAAACACAAATAAATCAAGCCACAACACAACGAATCAAGTCACAACACAAAGAAATCAAGCCACAACACAATGAAATCAAGCCACAACACAACAAAATAAAGTCACAACACAAAGGAATCAAGTCACAACACAACGAAATCAAACCACAACACAAAGAAATCAAGCCACAACACAATGAAATCAAGCCACAACACAACAAAATAAAGTCACAACACAAAGGAATCAAGTCACAACACAACGAAATGCTTCTATAGATTCGCCAGTCTTACAAAGATATAAACACTTAATGGTTAAGTGTGTAACCATTGTATATCGACATGAAATCTCAATTCACAATCACCTACATGCATTATAGCTGCATATTTATAGTCGTGAACGCACGGCGCTTGATGCCCAAGGGACCGTCTGCCAATTCCACCATGTAGTTGAAACATAATTTGTATGAATTAAAATTTGTATGAATTAAAATTACTTTTAACATTTAAAAACAGACATGTTAAAATTCCACAGCTTGGTTGTATTGATAAAACTGACTCAGTAATGCACAACATTGGAATTTGAACATTAAAAAAAAAAAAAAAAAAAAAAAAAAAAAAAGATATTAATTTTAATTCATACAAATTATACATTTCAACCACTTGGTGGAAATGGCAGACGTTCCCTTAGGTATCATGCGCTGTGTTAGCAATTAAAAGCGTTCTCAACTATAAATATGCAGCTATAATGCATGTAGGTGATTTTGAATTTATATTTGATGTCGATATACAATGGTTACACACTTAAAACTGATCGTAGTGTTTATATCTTTGTAAGACCTATCTAAGATCTATAGAATAATGGCAAGAAAAACTAACCCCCTAGTGATCAGGAGCATTTCCATTGTGTTGTGCCTTTATTTCATTGTGTTGTGCCTTTATTTCGTTGTGTTGTGAACTTATGTAGAGGCAATGATGGCTTTGGGGCTTCAAAAACTGCTCTTCAGAAACCTATGGGTGACGTCACAGACACTGTCCACCTATGGTTTTCTCCTGTTAGCTCTCCTCTGTGTCCGTCTCCTTTTCGTCTGTAAAAATATGCCTTATCTACAGCATGACATTTTCCTTACAAGCTATTTTTATCTAATACATAACTGCTTCCTACTCCAAGTTACTTAATACAAATCCCATATAAACCACCACAGTTCGATAGTTTCCTTTCACATACATATATGAGTACAACTCCTTTAACATTGGTTACTTATACATGCATACATAATAGCAATTGGTATCATTTTCATACATAGTTTTTCTTTTTCAATACATTATTATGCATCATCACTACTTGGGTTAAATGAAGATACTATAAAGCAAAAACAAAGTAATTGAATTAGTAATTGCATAATCACCATATTCATCAACAATACAAAAGGAAATGTTTTGCCAAACATTTTTAGCTTAACACTAGCAGGGCTGCCAACTATTGATTTTAGCTTGGAGTCTGAATTTAGTGGTTGTAAAAATAAAAAAAAATTGAATCACAATAAGTGCATTGTGATTGTTAAAACATTTAGTAACAACATGTTTGAGACAATGTTACAATGTTACAATGTTTACATAGTACAATATACGATAGGCTACTCTTTTACTCTTGACACACATTTCACAATTCCAGTTCATAAGCTTGTGATTTGATTCCAATTTGGATAAATATCAGGTACAGTCGCTACATGTGGTACACAGCTGGTGTTATTATTAAAGGATAAAATTAACAACTCAAATTAATACAATGCTGTTTTTATAATAATAATAATAATAAAGTAATACTTTTTAATGATATGAGTAAAAATATAATAAATATGTCAGCTTTTTTTTTTTAGCTAACTAACATGCTGGTCATTTTAAAGGAAAAAAAGGAATAGGAGGTGGTAAAGAATAGATGACTTTCATTCCATTTGTAATAAATTACAGGGTGAAACTGGTGCCAAATTCATAATTTTGAACCATTGACAATATCAAATCCTTATTCTTGGGACCATAAGCTGTTTTATTTGTTGCTGGCAGAGTATCCGAGGAAACACTTGTGGACAGTATTGCTAGATTGGGTCGATGATTTCCAGCTCAAAAGCTCACCAAAACCTGCCCACTCCAAGAAAAACCTGCCCAAAACATTTTCAAATCAAGGTTGATAAGCATTTTTATCTCCTTAAAACAATGTCAAAAAAAAAAAAAAAAAAAAAAAAAAAAAAATATATATATATATATATATATATATATATATATATATATATATATATATATATATATATATATATATATATATATATATATATCCCAGGATATCAAAACAGGGCAAATGCATTAAAGAGATTAAAGAGAATGAGCAAATATGTCTAAAATGTCAAAACGGTGATCAGGAAATTAACCAATGAACCCTCAGAAAAACACATGCATCATTTTCAAATGTCAATGATAAGAATAAGCCAATTTAATTGCAAAAAGTGCCCAATATGGCATTTCACACATTAATGTACACACCACAGCCAAAATGTGTCATTCATTAATACATACTGTATGGTAAACATTAATGTGCTTATGAAACTTCAGAAACTTCATGAAACAGAACTACAGTAGAACTTTTGTGATGTACATATTGTAGAACATAATGCACATAGAACAGCCAAAACTGATTGTTAATTGAGACACATTCAGCAGGGTGAGCAGAGTGCAGTCAAGATGGTTTAAAAGTTGCAAATGTCCTGACCAGTGTGCACATCAATGCGCACCAATGCCAGCTGACTCTGAGTGGGCTCCTGTGTGGACTCCTCTGTTTCGTAATGTCTTGATGACTGATTTTATGGAGTACATGCACACTTGAGTTTCGTTTATTAACCAATTAGACTATAAAGTGTAGTTGTTTGAAAACCGCCAAACTGACCCCAACCAGCCCAAATTTTGTCCACTCGCCCAAACCCATTTTTTTCCACACAATCAAATTCAAAACCGCCCAATTAGGCGGGAACCCATCCAATCTAGCAATGCTGGGGAGCAGCAGCTAATTTACATTTAAAGAGACACTCAAAAAGGGGCATCTACAGGATGGCAAAATAAACCAAAAAAAAGTTACATTGAGAAAAACTTTAAAGTAGTTTTAAATCTTAAAGTTTGAAGTTTTTGAAGGCAATACAGTCTATCAGAAAACAGATAGATAAATAGATATAGTTTGCTAGGATACTCGGGTGGTTGCTAGAGCGTTGTTACATGGTTGCTATGGTACTATGGGTGGTTGCTAGGTGGTACTCATTGCTAGTATGTTTCAGATAGATACCATACAAAAAGGAGCATTATGGGATCCCTTTAACAGATGAGTTTGGATGAGGTGCCTCTGAGAGTCCTGATCCGATCACATCTTCATTTTATAGTCCTAATAACATTTGAATGCTTAGGTCCACATGTTAAGAGTGAAACTTCTTCAGATCTTGTTCTTTTTGTCCTCCAGCTGTGAATCTGTGAAGGGCGATGGCACCTGTTGAAGAGCTGCTTCTGAACTCACTGATGGACCTGATAGAAGCTGAACTGAAGACGTTTCGGTGGCACTTAAAGAATGATTTTAAGTGTATTTTCAAGTCTGAAATGGAGCATACAGATATCTTAGACACAGTGGATAAGATGGTAGCATGTTTTGGACCAGAAGAAGCTGTGAAGAACACTGTGAAGATCCTGAGGAAGATGAACCAGAATAATCTGGCTGAGCAGCTGGAGAATGATCACAAGCAAGGTAATGTATAATTCACTGTGAGCGTAATGTGATTGACTTAAACTTTGCTCTGATGATGTGTTTGTGTGATGTTTGTGTGTTATGTTTCCCAGTGAATGATCCTTTCTCTTCTGCTGCTGTTGAAGCTGATTCGAAAGAGATATCGGGTAGATAACAAATCACTGCCTTTACATGGAAGCAAGAAAATATAAATATAACAACAGTAAGCAACAATTACAGGACCAAGAAGAACATCGGCAGATCGTATATAAGAAAATTTAATAGAACAGTGTCTAGTCATGATTTTACAAATGGTTAAATGGTTTACAAGGGTCTACACTCACCTAAAGGATTATTAGGAACACCTGTTCAATTTCTCATTAATGCAATTATCTAATCAACCAATCACATGGCAGTTGCTTCAATGCATTTAGGGGTGTGGTCCTGGTCAAGACAATCTCCTGAACTCCAAACTGAATGTCAGAATGGGAAAGAAAGGTGATTTAAGCAATTTTGAGCGTGGCATGGTTGTTGGTGCCAGACGGGCCGGTCTGAGTATTTCACAATCTGCTCAGATACTGGGATTTTCACGCACAACCATTTCTAGGGTTTACAAAGAATGGTGTGAAAAGGGAAAAACATCCAGTATGCGGCAGTCCTGTGGGAGAAAATGCCTTGTTGATGCTAGAGGTCAGAGGAGAATGGGCCAACTGATTCAAGCTGATAGAAGAGCAACTTTGACTGAAATAACCACTCGTTACAACCGAGGTGTGCAGCAAAGCATTTGTGAAGCCACAACACGCACAACCTTGAGGCGGATGGGCTACAACAGCAGAAGACCCACACGGGTACCACTCATCTCCACTACAAATAGGAAAAAGAGGCTACAATTTGCACGAGCTCACCAAAATTGGACAGTTGAAGACTGGAAAAATGTTGCCTGGTCTGATGAGTCTCGATTTCTGTTGAGACATTCAGATGGTAGAGTCAGAATTTGGCGTAAACAGAATGAGAACATGGATCCATCATGCCTTGTTACCACTGTGCAGGCTGGTGGTGGTGGTGTAATGGTGTGGGGGATGTTTTCTTGGCACACTTTAGGCCCCTTAGTGCCAATTGGGAATCGTTTAAATACCACGGCCTACCTGAGCATTGTTTCTGACCATGTCCATCCCTTTATGACCACCATGTACCCATTCTCTGATGGCTACTTCCAGCAGGATAATGCACCATGTCACAAAGCTCGAATCATTTCAAATTGGTTTCTTGAACATGACAATGAGTTCACTGTACTAAAATGGCCCCCACAGTCATCAGATCTCAACCCAATAGAGCATCTTTGGGATGTGGTGGAACGGGACCTTTGTGCCCTGGATGTGCATCCCACAAATCTCCATCAACTGCAAGATGCTATCCTATCAATATGGGCCAACATTTCTAAAGAATACTTTCGGCACCTTGTTGAATCAATGCCACATAGAATTAAGGCAGTTCTGAAGGCGAAAGAGGGTCAAACACAGTATTAGTATGGTGTTCCTAATAATCCTTTAGGTGAGTGTACATTGGCTTAAACTCTGAATTAAAACTTCTGCAAGCAACTTCTACATATGGGTCATTGCAATAACCCCAACCTAACCCTAATACAGTCTCATGTCTTGTTTGGTGTGCTAGATGTCAATGGTTTGGTCAAAAAGCTTTTAATAATTCTGGTCCGCATGGCCTTAAGTTGATCTGAGTCAATTAAGTTGATCTGAATTAGTGACAGTCCAATAAATACTCTGGAAGGAATTAGAAAAAGAAAGTTAATGAGAAATTTTTAAATTGAGAACAATTGCATTTGAGTCAAGGCATTTCCATCACCATACATGCTGTCAACTTCAGCATAATCACTGTAA
Organism: Paracanthobrama guichenoti; assembly: GCA_018749465.1. NCBI lineage: Eukaryota > Metazoa > Chordata > Actinopteri > Cypriniformes > Gobionidae > Paracanthobrama > Paracanthobrama guichenoti. Next base: position 23,795,385 of record CM031946.1, on the reverse strand, counting down.
GATATGTAAACACTATTGCAGTAAGAGTGTGATTAATATGAACATAGTAGAAACATGAATTTATGAAAAACACGATCACTTAGCCATTGCTGTCTTTTTCCCTCTTTCTTAAAGGATCAACTGCAGACGACAGTCAAGCTATTCTTCATGATTACACAGAGACCAGCCGCAGACTGAAGGACAAATTAAAACAGGACTATGAGCAGATATTGATAGGTAATTCAAAGACGGGTCATCGGGAATACTTGAATGATATTTACACCAATTTATATGTGGTGGAGAATGAGACTGGAGGAAGAGTGAACGACCATGAGGTGATACAGATCGAATCAGACCACAACCAATCGACTGCCAAGGAGAAGCCAATCGAGTGTAATGATATGTTTAAAGTCCAGTATGATATGGGTCGACGAAACAGAAAAGTGCTTACAATGGGGATCGGAGGAGTGGGAAAAACTGTCTCTGTCAATAAATTCATCTTTGACTGGGCTGAAGGAACAAAAAATCCTGATATAGTTTTCATATTTCCACTTCCATTCCGTAGATTGAATATGATCAAAGAAGAGTACGGTCTCATGGGACTGCTTAACAAATACTTCTTTAGTGGAACTGAAGAACTGCCCTCTCTTCCTGAAGGTGATGGTAAGGTCATGTTCATCTTTGATGGGCTGGATGAATGTCGCTTGTCTTTGAGCTTTAAAGAAGATGATATATTTACAAATGTAAACGAAAAAACAACAGTAAGTAAGATAATAATAAACCTAATCAAGAGACATCTGGTTCCCTCTGCTCTCATCTGGATCACATCCAGACCAGCAGCCGCCAGTCTGATCCCCCGAAAACTACATTGATCAGGTGACAGAGGTGCGAGGATTTAATGATGAGCAGAAAGAGCAATACTTCAACAATAACAGCAGTCCTGAGGTTTCTGAAAACATTATTCGTCACATTAGGAAATTCAGGAGCCTGTACATCATGTGCCAGATCCCTGTCTTCTGCTGGATCTCTCTGATTGTTCTTCAGCCTCTATTGGCTCGAGAGAGCAATGACAAAACACCAACAACTCTCACAGGGATGTACACAAGGTTGTTAATTTCTCAGCAGCAACAGATGGAAGAGAAATACTGTGATGACCCTGAACCTAAAGCCAATGCAAGGTCTTTTTATGAGATTATTCTAAAGCTTGGGAAACTGGCCTTTCAACAGCTGGAGAAAGGAAAACTGATTTTCTACAAAGAAGATCTTGAGGAATGTGGACTAGATGTCAGCGAAGGGTCGGTGTACTCTGGGTTATGTACTCAAATGTTTCATGAAGAAAAGGCAAGAAACGTTTACAGCTTTGTACATCTCAGCTTCCAGGAATTCCTTGCTGCTCTTTATGTGTTTTTGATGGGTAAAGATGAGAAAGGGGACCTATTTCTTCAATCCTGGAAAGAAAAACTAACATGGAAACTGTCCAAAAAACCACTGTTTCAGCTTCATAATGCTGCAGCCAAGAAGGCTTTACAAAGCGAGAACGGACACCTGGACCTTTTCCTCCGGTTCCTTTTGGGTCTCTCACTGGAGTCCAATCAGAGTGACCTAAAGAAACTATTGCCAGGTCTGGAACTCAAAACAGAGAACATGAAAATCACTGCTGACTATATCAAAAAGAAAATAGTGAAGGAGAAATCAGTAGAGAGGACCATCAATCTCTTCCACTGTCTGAGTGAACTGAAAGATGACTTTGTAGAGGAAATCCAGAAGAATCTGAGCTCAGGAAATCTTTCCGCACACAAACCTCTCCTCTGCTCAGTGGTCTGGTCTGGTGTTTGTGCTCCTCATGTCAGAAGAGACTCAAGAGACATTTGAACTGCAGAAATACAGAAGATCTGATGAAGCAGTGATGAGACTGCTGCCAGTGATCAAAAACACCAGAAGAGCGCTGTAAGAGTCTCCTTTACATTCATTTATATACACTGTTAGCAGGGGTGTAACGATACACCTATGCCATGGTTTGGTTCATGTTATGGTTTTGGAGCCACGGTTTGGTTCGGTTTGGTTCTGTTTGCTGTGGAGTCCTGGTGCATGGTGGGCACCAGCAATAATAACACTAGATTCACTTTTAACTTAATAACAACAACAATAATTGAACTTTATACATTTGCTTCACGTTTTCTTTAGAGCAGTTAGCACACCTGAGTAAACTCAAATGAAATAAATGTCTGCACTGTAGACTAGTCAGAAATAATCTACTCATTTTACCATTTACCATGTTTTTTTTAAAAAAAGCACATTTATTTAATAAAAATTGATAACACACAAGTAATGTCCAACTGTAGCCTACTTAACAAACACATTAATTGTATGAATATGACTAATACTGATAAATAAGTAGGCCTATAATTTAAAGGGATACTTCAGCGATTAGTATTAAGCTTTGTATCAGTAGAAATCCGGTAGTATATTCGAATGATCGTGCTTCTCCATTCAACCAACCAATCAACTGAGATGAGAGATTTACGTATTTTATTTCTGGAAAAAATCCTCCGGTGATGCAAATATCGTCATTTTGCATCATCGGAGGATTTTTTGACTAGGTTTTTTTTAGCCTCAGATTTTTTTGAGGCTAAAGACTACAGCCAATAGTAGGAGCTAGTTCTGCATGTTTTCAACCCGCCCACAGGGGTGGGATCTCACTCACAGCGCTCGGCTCGAGCGTCGAGCAGCTGCAGGCATTCATGTCAACAGATCGTGCGGAGCAAAGTGAGTGTTTCAACTTTTCAAATGAATTCCTATGAAAGTTAAGCTTCCATAGGTATGATCTGAAAAACGTGCCAGACTGAACCCACGCTGTGAATGTATGCCGCACCCGCGCTTACCTCAGCTCTTTGCTCTTATGATGAATGTAATCTGACTCCTGCTGCGTTTGTGCTGTGACACTCGCTCGGCTCACTCACATTATATTTAACAGACATGTTCATTTTATAATTGTAGAATGCACCACAGTTTATGTTCTCTAAGTGAACTAAATGATTTAATTATTAAAAAATTAAAACCACGGAAGGGGTGGTGCTGTGGTGGGCAAGTGATCCAGTGAACCAGTAGCAGTGGCTTTGGAAGTGGTCTCATAGAGCAGCGAAGCAAGTGCCTTCTGGGAGTTGTCTTTCATCCACATGAGCCAAAAATACATTTTCTGTCTTTTCTCATTCTAGAAGGCACCAAATTCAAAAGTAATTTTACATTTCTACTACATAAATGACCCAGTTTAAATACACATTCATCTTCCCAGCGCTGAAGTACCCCTTTAAAGGTAAAGATTGTTATTAAGGTAAGATTATCATACTATAGCCACCACACTAATTTAAAAATAAACAAAATAAAGTGACATTTTGTGGTTATGGAAACAACAGTTACCATGGTGAATACACAATACTTCATGAACTGTTAATGAAACATGAAAAGTGCTTCTGATAAACAGAATGAACATCAGACCTGCATGCAAATCCTTCCCAGCTAACACACGTCGAACCAGTTACGTGATTTATTGGTACTTTTATTTCATGAATTACAAATTGACATCGTAATGTTGCATGCTCATAGTTTCTTTTGCATTTGTAATATACCGTGTGATAGGGCGCGTGCCGCTGCGTGCGCGCGTAACTAAAAAGTGTGCGCTACGAGCACAGTATAACAGCTTACAGGACAGGAAAGCGGTTTTCTGAGGTGAGAGATTCTTTATTTTGTAAGAAGCTATGAAAATGATGATGTTGCTGGGACTCCAAGGTAGCATTTTTCCTACCTGACTAAATAGGGAAACTGGAAACTAAATAGGAAACCCTTCCGTTGTTAAAAGTGTACTAATTACTCTTTAATCTAATGTCAAGGAAGAATTTAATTATTTTGTGGCATAAGGTGAAGTGAGAGCTGGGCTGGGGCAGCAGGGGGCGGGGCGCATTCGGTTCGACATGAGAGTATCGCGGTTCGAACCGTTGGTGGTGTATCGCGTTTTTTCGGCTCAGTTTGAATATCGTTACACCCCTAACTGTTAGTCTTTTGTAATTGGGACTTCGTTTTACATGGTTGACTTGTTGGCCTAGACTGTTAAGAAAAAATTATAAACGTAATGTGTGTGTGATGATATAAATACTGGTTTGCTTACATCGCTACAGTCAAATAATTTTCCAAGGTCCATATTATAAATACTACCCAATTAAATTAATGTTGCTATTTGTTTTGCTCTCTACACAGGCTGCAGCACTGTAACCTAACTGCAAAGTCCTGTGAATGTTTGTCTTCAGTCTTAAAATCCTCAAACTCTGCCCTGAGAGAGCTTGACCTGAGTAACAATAACCTGAAGGATTTTGGAGTGAAGCTTCTTTCCGATAAACTAAAGAGTCCAAACTGTCAGCTGGAGATACTGAGGTTTGATTAATTTTAATTTTTTTTGCAATAAGTTAATTATTAAAAATTGCACTGCTAAGAGTTATTTTGTATGCTATTACATTGTGTTTTCATCTTTAGATTTCCCACATGTAATCTCACTGCTCAGTGTTGTGAGAATTTGTCTTTAGCTCTACAATCCTCAAACTCCTTCCTGAGAGAGCTGGATCTGAGTAACAATGATCTGCAGGATCCTGGAGCGAAGCTTCTTTCTGATGGACTGAAGAGTCCAAACTGTCAACTGGAGATACTGAGGTTTGAGTTCAAATATTTTTTATTTTTTTTTGTGCAATAAATTCATTATAAAAAAATGCACTGCTAAGATTTATTCTGTATGCTATTACATTGTGTTTTCATCTTTAGATTTCCCACATGTAATCTCACTGCTCAGTGTTGTGAGAATTTGTCTTCAGCTCTACAATCCTCAAACTCCTTCCTGAGAGAGCTGGATCTGAGTAACAATGATCTGCAGGATCCTGGAGTGAAGTTTCTTTCTGATGGACTGAAGAGTTCAAATTGTCAACTTGAGATAATAAGGTAAATGGTTTTAAAACCATTAGCTATGCTATAATCAGAGTTGGACTTAAAGGTGCAATAGGTGACCTGGGAAATGTTAACTTTAGCCTGCTAGCATCGAAAGCGTACAATCCCACCCTCTTTGCAAATTGCCGTCCAAAGCCAGACGACCAGAGACAACATTATTGGGTGTTTGTGCTCTTGAGAGTGTCAAAGGTTTCTTTTTCCAACATGATTTTGCAATGTTGAGCAATGTCCTCCGTCCTTTGGATGAGACGATTAACTCTCTGTGGTCATACAAATAAATAAAAATTCCCAGGATGTTCTTCGATGAGTAGGGGTGTAGCCCTGGCACCCTGACAAAATTTGCCCATTGGCCTCTGTCCATCATGGCCTCCTAATCATCCCCATATACTGATTGGCTTCAAAAACAGTCTCCTCTCTACCAATAAGCTGGTTTGTGGTGGGCGTTCTGCTGCAATATGGCTGCTATATGGCTGCTGTTGTATCATCCCACCTGGATGCTGCACATTGCCTTCCGTCTTCCATGTAAATAGATTTGTGTGCCTAGAAAAGCAATATATAAAAGTAACATATTATTCTTAAGAATAATTGGGGGTGGGGTGCTCTGTATTGAGGCAAAATGCATTTGAAATACTTGCAATTATTAATTTATTTTAAAAATCCACACATCCACACTCTTATTTGTATGACTCTTTTAACCTCTGTGTGAGGACGCCGACACACTGAAGCATTCTTTGTTTAAATTCAGATGTAAGTACCTTGACAAACTATACATCATTAAAAAGATCTAAGACTCAAGTTTAATTTTTTTTACCTTTGTTTTATTCTCAAAATCTTATAGTGAAATATGAGCATCAGCCACTCCCATTAAAAAAACTCTCCTCTATGGTCGTCATGAAGACTCGCGACAAAACTACATCTCTCTGGGCTTTTAGTTCAAAAGTTCAATATGTGGAGAAATATTGATAGATTCTCATATGTTTGTGTCACATTTCTATGCAGAGGAGTAATATTTATTCAGTCTTTACCCAAATGCGCAGATGTAATCATTATGAGCGCTGGATACTCTGATGTGATGTTTTCAGTTCATACTGGCAGGCTGAGGGCGCTCTGTGCACATTCAGTCCATATATGGCACTCACGATGAAGAGGCAGACCATGTGACATTCCAGGAACTCCCTGACATAAACAAAGCTTCCAGAGATTGCTATAACATGCAGATAGACACTTTTGAAGACAATAAACTAATGTCACGTGGACTATTGTTGTGTGTCTTTGTAGGTTGTCTGGCTGTATGGTGACACAGGAAGGCTGTCATCATGTGTCTTCAGCTCTAAGTTTAAACCCCTCACACCTGAGAGAGCTGGATCTGAGCTACAATCACCCAGGAGATTCAGGAGTTAAGCTGCTCACTGATAAACTCAACCATCCTAACTACAGACTGGATAAACTCAAGTATGTAGAGCAGGAAGAGTTTTGGAAGACTACAAAAACAATTACAATCTTCACTTATTACAAACCAGTTGCACTTTATTTATTTCATACATTTGCAAAAGTTATTTTTAAGAATTTACAGAGGTTTATCTCTATTTACGGGCTGCTTCATTCTAAATACTTGGCGAACATTTTAAGGTGTGTAATTATTTTCAGGGAAATGCACAGCTAAAATAGTTCCAGGAAGGTCTTAACTGCATTATAGATCCATATCACTTCACAAAATTATGTCAGTTATTTCAAAGGTCCTAACAGCCTACAACAGCAAAAGAACCAAAACCCACAAAGACATTGACCAAACAAATAATTATAACAAACAATACAGGATATAAATCACAAACCATTACCATGATATTCCTACAATTGTTTTTTTTTTTTTTTTTGCTTTCTCCTGCTCTCTCTCTCTCATACAAACGCACACAAATAAAGTACACACACACATATACATGCATTGCATTACCACCTAGGGTGTGCATTATTTTATAATAATTTAATGGCCTGTCATCAATTATACTTTACATAACACTTCACAAATTGATTTCAATTATTACTATCAATAAAATAGTTTTGCAACATATGTAGTATATCTGAAAAAGGGACTGTATTAGGTGAGGTTCGACATCTAGCCTTCTTCAAAGGGTGTCTGTCAAAACAAAGGATTCAATCAGCTTCATCCAAAAATGTATTTGTTCTTAACAGAACGATAACTTTCATCCAGGCTGTACACAGGCTGTACAGAGTTAATCTGTAGTCACCATAGGTGCATGTGTGTACACGTGCAGGAATATATATGGGGTTTGTGTGTATGTGTGTGTGGCATACAATAGAAAGAAAATAAATTAATAATAATAAATGAATGAATTAACTTACATGTTTCAAGTATTATCCAAAGACATTATTTACATTATCAATTTACATTTCGAAATCGTCAGGTTAAATTTTATGAAAGTGTTACGATCCCTGGTCTAGGTCAGGGTGTAACATAAAAGACACGACCCAAACTTCTTAAATTTACCCATTTCTTTTATTAGTATTTACTAGTTGCCTAAAAATTTAGAGCAACCGTACTTGGGCATTTCTTTAGCAAAGAAAAGACACCAGTGATTACAAATCAAGACAAAAAGAAAGAAGTTTAGAAGCAATCTCTTCAGGGGTGAGCTAAGTGCCAAAACAACAAACATAATAGAAAATAGACATATATATATATATATAGAGAGAGTACTTTTTTTTATATCCTATTTCTATTATAATTTCTTCCTTGTGTTTTTAACTGTGAATTTGCACTGTCCATGGAGCGGACCTGTTTACATTTCACTGCCGGTTGTATATTCTGTATATAACTGTGTATGTGACAAATAAAACTCTTGAATCTTGAATCTTGAATCTTGAACTAAACTTCCCAAGAAAACTAGCTTCCCTATAACCAACCAAAAAGAAAGAAACATACAATGAACTTCCCTATCTCCTTAACTAAAGCAAAAACAGGAGAAAACAGATGGCCCTTGGGCCTACAAAACAAAACAAGGCACTCACCCCCTACAGCTTCACGGGTCACAAAACAAAAAAACAACAAAAATATAAATCAGCAGGACAAGGCATAGGATCACTTCCACACAAGTGAGTAACAGCACTCTGTTTAACACAGCCGATGGGTATAGAAAAACACATTCTCTGAAACCCAACTTCCACCAAGTAACACAGACACAGATGGAACAAAGCAGTCAATGGCATAGCAAGAAGAGAGCAGAGAGATAGCTAGCTCCCTCCAGAGGAACTCCGGGGAACTTTATAGTCAGGGACTCTTCTCCGGGGCCAATCACCACCAGCCTCATTACGTCCAAGACCAATCCTGTTAAGACAAGAAAGAAAAACAACGGAATCCACAAAAAAAAACCAATATATATACGTATATATACGTAACAAAAGAATGAAACTATACAATGAATCTTATGCCACCAACACCACCACCACAGAAATGGTATGGTAAACGCATTCAAACCCAGAACTGCTTAAACTTAATGTAAGCATAAACATTGCATAAATTAACTTTAATATAAAGTTTATAGCCTAAAATAAAGAGCGATTCAGTTACTAAAATGATAGTAACATATAGAGCCATGCAAAAATCCAATATTGGATTACAGAATATTACATTATCCATGAAGATTAATACAGAATATCATGGCAAGGCATATTCAAATGCGATTACGTGGCTTTAACGCAAAAAAAGGCTAACACATAATGGCAGAATAATGTTGTATACATCATTATGATAAATGCTTTGACTGCTAATTATCATGAAATTCATAAACAGATAAATTACATTTGTTAATTGACACACATATCAACGCACACTGTCCACCTTGCACTTTCAGTCACTCTTGCTCTTTCTACGGATACTGCCTTATGAAAAGGGGTGACGTATGTGCATATACCCTGCCTTTCTCTATACCCGGCCCAGCCTTTCTTCCATGGCTGAAGTCTAATTACACCACATTTAGCACAAACTCTGCTACAATAATATATGGGCAGCATGTATGTAAAAGTTTGTAGTCAAGTCACTAAAATAAGATTATAAAATTTTGTTCACAAGACTTTTGAGAACTGGATCTTATAGCCTATAGATGTGAAAATCATCCTGCCCACTCATTCACATAAAACAATATATTGATTTAAAATTTGTAAGACATGTTTTGTGTTAGAAAGGCTGTATGATCATGAATGATCATGATCATGAAGACAATGACCCTCCCCTAATGGGCCTATCAAGGTGAATGGAATTATGAGGGAACTAGAAGAAAGAATGTGAGGAGATTAAAATAATGACTTTTTTGTTTGTTTGTATTTTATTTACAACACATCATAATCCAGTTATACATAATGGTGGTTAAAGGCATATTGTTGAGCACACTGATCTAAACACAGAGACTTGAACAGTCACACACCTGAAAACAGTTCCTGTTCAACATACCTGTCATTTCCAAAGTGTTTGCTTTTTCTTTTGCCATGCTCTGAAGAATAAACAGCCCTGCCATCAGTAGCTTATTTTACCAGAATAGAATATAGATATGTAGAATATCAGTCCAGTAGTTGAACAGCTTGTTGATGTCGGTACAGTTAAACTGTTTAGAGAAAAACAGTTTGAAGATACTCATGTGAAAGTTTGAGTCTGCAGGACTCATCGATGATATCTGGTCCCCACAATTGTGATTTTAATGTGATTTTAAAAACAAATTAATAAAGAAAACCAGGTTATAAGGGAACACTTCAGTACACCACATTAGAGAAAAAACCTATTAATTATCATATGTTTACTTAAATTTCTTTAGAAATAATTATTTTTCATGTTTTTACCCCAAATAGGGTGATGCAAGCATTATTAGTCGCTATAAATACGTTATGTCTGTTTCTTTCATACTGGAAGCTGGAGAGCGCCCTTGTGCAGAAAGTCTAAATATTGCTGCCTTCAAGTGCTATTGGAAATTTCCAACTTCCCACTTCTGAAGTTGTGATTACGAGCTCATCGCATTCAAATTTCTGAAATATAATAAAAGGGTGCAAATATAAAAGTTCAGTGCAAAATATGTTTGCCAACTATTAAAATGCTATCGACATAGAAGGTTTCAATCCAATGTTTAACTTCAGAATGATCTCAAAGTAAAAAGAGGTTATAAAGTCTGATTTTGAGGTGGCTGTGCATATACCCTGCCTTTGGGTTTAAAATTAAATTATTATAATCTTAATTCAAGTGATGAAAGTCTAACAGTAATCAGTATTTTTTCCCCAGAATACAAGAAAAAATATCTTATGTCATTTTACTTATCTAGTAAATGCATCTTGATTTAAGACTTTTAGATATTTGGACTGGAACCAAGACAAAAAAAAAAAAAAAACCTCAATAAGAAGAGCATTTATTGCATTGTGTAATTATTTCAGAAACAAGGGTGATTTGAAACATGTATCTCGCATTGTTTGCTGTTGACTGAACTGGTTGTTAAAAGTTCAATGCAAGTCTATGGGATCAGCGTGTGTATGAGAGTGTGTGTGTTTGTGTGTGTCTGTGGTGTAATGTAACGACGTAATAATACCTCATTACAGCACTTGAGTATTTTTTGGAAGAATCTGTACTTTAGTTGAGTTTTTATATTTCTGTCAACTTTTAACTTTTATTTCATTTTCCATGTTGCATCCGTTACTGTAGCAGATGAGAAGGGTGTGCTGTCATTATACATTACAAGAGTACAAGAGTACAGTACTCACTGATGCCTCGTAGAGTTTGTTTTGACACGTGATGTGAGGCTGTGCACAGAGCGGGAGTCGGGGCACTTCAAAAACGGGGCCGACAGAAAATGCTTTCGATTCAATTATTTTTTTTAATCATCACTGTAACAGATTTTGATTAGATAATTATCAAGTGTTCTAAAATAGAAGTGTGTAAAGTGTGAGGTTAATAACAGTATTGTTCAATGTTAATTTTGGCATTTACTAATACATTTATAATATAATCTCCTACATTAGTTACTGTACTATTAATGAATGATCAAGGTATAATATATTAGTATTTTTATATTTAAAACTTATAATAAACATCTAGCCTTTATTTATAAAAAAAAAAAAAAAAAAAAAAAAACAATGGAAGAAAGAGTTAAAACTGAACAATCTTGCTATACTCAAGTAATATTCTAAATAGTGACTTTAACTTCTACCAAAGTCATTTTCTGGTTAGATATCTATACTTTTACTCAAGTATGGCTTTCAAGTCCTTTATCCACCACTGTGTGTGAGTGTGTGTTTGAGGTGTCCCTCTTGCTCCCCTTCCCTCCCTTAACCCCCAGAGGATTCCCACAAAAGCATTCTGTTCCGATAAAGATCCACTAATTCCGCTAATACACTCCGTGTTTTCACCCTCGCTCCGCAGCATTGCTTACAGTCTTATGCCCGCTGCTCTCTGTGGAGACGACAGTTCTGTAATATCCCATTAACAGGTAGATTATAAACTACAAACCCCATTACAGACAGTGGTTGATCCGCAGAATTAGTACTTAGGTAGTTTCTTTTTGATAATGTTTTGCTCCTGGTCTATTAGTGCTAACAGCTTGTGCAAAATATCCACGTTCTTGGAAGATAATTAATTGTCTAATCAAATTATTGTACCTGATCTGATCTAATATAAATAACACCAAATTTGCTGTTGTCGGCACACTTTGTAGGCAAAAAACAATGACTTCACAAAAATGAAGAGAGTGAAAAAGAACAAAAGGAGGCTAATGCCCATTCAACATCGCAAATATGGATTGAAAGCTCCAGTGGGTAAATTGTCATATAGAATATTTAGAAGACAGTTTGTCACACTTTAACTCCTATAAAGTAGGTATATTTCCCTTTATAATCAACTGTCTGAGTTAATACTTCTATAATATAAGTGTCAAGACCAGTAATGGAGAGAGGATCCAATAGCAGATAAAAAAATATTTATTTGCAAATAGCAAAACAGAAAAAACTCCAGCCAAAAACTCGTAAAAACAAAAATTCAATCTCAGGCATGAAAATGGAAGAGCCTTTGGCAAAAAAACAGATGCAGTGAAGCCAGAGGAAAACTTAGACTGCTGGAGGATCCGATGAACAGGTCAGGCAAACAGAACCAGGACAGAAGACGAGGAAAACTGGAACTCAGGAAAAATAAAATCACGCAGGCCTAGTCAGACAGGGGAATAACAGTGCTAAACAGGAAAAACTGGAATCCTGAAGAAAATCAAAAACAAGACACTAAGCTGAGAACAGACAGCATAAGAACAACACCCGAACAAACTGGCAGAGAACAGCACACAACAGGGGAATTAAATAGGGCAACAGACTAGGAAGGTAACAAGACAACAGGTGAGGTAAATTAACAGATAAAAAGGAAACGAGGGGGGAGGGAAAAGACATTACAACAAGAGCACATGGTAATCAGAAAGAACCCAGCCGATCAGCCCAGAGTCCTGACAATAGGTCTACATCATATTTATATTTTATTAGGGCCATATTAATAGTATACACAATTTAAAAAAGGTAATATAAATGTTCTAAATGAGATCATAGTAGGGTACAATGGGGCTAAAGGCACACCCTAAGAAATATGTGCTTTTAGTCTAGTTAATTAAAGTTAATAAAAATCTCTTTAGCAAAGTTTGTACTATTTTCTGTTTATTTTGATGTATAAAATAATTCATTATTGTCCAATAAATATTAATATATACATAATAATTATATATAAATATGTATTTTAAAAATACTGAAACTTTTTTTAAAGTAAAGATTCTGAAAGCATTGACTGAGATCCATAATAATTTAATAAAGCTTTACAGTTATCATATTTTTAAAATCTGATGATTTGAGTACCGAAGAATAGGAATCTCGCTCGCGAGAGCCAATCTACTTTGAGTGTAACTAAAACGAGCCAATGCACATTGGCATGCAATGATTGCACCAGGTGCAATCTCAGATGCCACGTCGTGCGGGTATAAATGAGACACAGGCGATTGCATCAAATCAGCCTTTTGCTGAGGAGCCGAGTAGGTAGACAGGCACCCCAGCAGGGTACAGAGAACATGGCGATGAGGACAAGGGTTACATACGTAACCGAGACATTCCCATTCAGTCTGTCACTCTCGACGCCACGTTGGAGTACTGATGAATAGGAATCCCTACCAAAGTGCCATGGCCTCTGCCCCCTTCCAGTGCCCTGCCCAGGAAGTCCATCACTGCTATTCCGCATGACCCGCTCAGTGATTACTGGATAACACTGGGAAAGCGTGCCAGAGAGAAGGGGACGCTGCAGAGCCCACATCGTACCCCGAAGGAGTTATGTGGAGTACAATGCTGAGCCGTAGCCCGCAACGGAGGAGGGGGCTCAGTCCCAGTGACGGGAAGGCTCTCCCAAGGGAAAGACATGGGCTTCCCGTAGAAGCGACCGTGGAAGAATATATGGAATCCCCGCAGGGTCACTCATATAACTCCAGCCCATTACCGGTTCTCAAGGATTCAGCGGCAAGGGGCCTGATGCCCGACGTTCCGCGACATCCGGCACCGAGGATGATGGAGGACTCACAGAGTTTGCTTCTGGAGAATAAGAACGCCGGAGCGCAGCAAGCCGACAAGAGCCGGGGCCTCTCAGTGCTTCTACCCGTTTGAGGTGAGAACATAGGAGGAGACCGGCTCTACAAGTAGGCTATAGAATCTAGCGAACATGTTGGGCGACACGCCCAGCCCGCAGCTCTACAGATGTCTGACAGCGAGGCACAACGTGCCAGCGCCCAGGAGGATGCAACACTTCTAGTAGAGTGTGCTTGCGCCCTGAGCGGACAGGGCACACCTTGTGCTTGGTAAAGCCAAGGTGATGGCATCCACTATCCAGTGGGCCATCCTCTGCTTGGAGACAGCCTTTCCCTTCTGCTGGCCTCCATGATAAAACTGCGTTTTTATTGAAAATTTGGGTACCGCTGGGGCTGAGCCCAGTGGCGGAACAGAAACAAACGGAACACAAGATTCTCCTCCCGGTCCTCCTCCGGGGGATGTAGCAGTGTGGTCATCGTCTCCAGAAGAGCAGTCCTTCTCATCTCTGGGTCGCCCGTCTCAGGGCTGCTTGCCCTTGGCGTTACCACCCCTCTTGGCAGGCGCCTGGACGGGCGGGGCGGCCTGCTTGCGCCCGGCTCCACGACGTCGCTTGGGTGGAAGCTGCTGCTGCGGCACGGGAGCGGAGGCAGGCGCAGGCGGCTGCCCTCGGCGACGAGCAGGCTGAGGCGCTGCCGGCGGCGGGGTGGAGACAGCAGCTGATCGCCGTGGCAGAATGTGACTGATCGCCTCAGTCTGCTTCTGTGCAGCCGAGAACTGCTGGGCGAAGGACCACGTCGCCGAAGAGGCCAGTCTGGGAGACAGGGGAGTTAAGGAACCTGACTTTGTCGGTCTCCCTCATGTCCGCCAGACACAGCCAGAGATGGCGTTCCAGGACCACCATAGTGGACATCGCACGCCCACGGTCCGTGCCGTAGCCTTCGTCGCAAAGAAGCGCGTGGTCCGTTGCGGCTCTCAGTTCCTGGAGAACTGCGGGATCGTGACCACCCTCGTGCAAGGCCTTCAGTGCCTGGGCCTGATGGACCTGCAACAACAACACCATAGCGTGTCAGGTGGAAACCTGCCTCTCCACAAGCCTGGTAGGCCTTCCCGATCAGATCGGATGAGTACCTACAGGCCTTGGAGGGAAGACATGGGTTCCCCCTGGATGTGGAGTAAGGGCACAGTTGCATAGCAACGGGCCATTCCACGGGAGGAACCTGCGTGTATCCCTTTGCAGGTCCGCCATCGAGGGTGGTGAGGGAGGAGGATCCACTGGGCCGGTTTCAGGCAGTAAAAAGTGCTGTCCACGACCTAGTGAGCTCCTCGTGCACCTCCGTGAAAAAAGGAACTGGGGTGGGGCACTGAGAACCAGCACCAGCCACCCCGAGAAACCAATCATCCAGCCTTCAGGGTTCGGGACATGGTGGAGGGTTCCACATGAGCCCAACTCTCTCGGCGGCCCGGGAAAGCATAGCCATCATCTCCGGATCAGTATCGGACACAGCTGGTCTTCCCGGTGGAGCCCCCTGCGTCGACACGTCCTCTCCAGAGAGTTCTGACCCTCCCTCCGATGCAGCAATGGACATCTGGTCCTCGAGAGGAGCCCCGAAGGATATGAATGATGCACACCTCGTGGATGGCCCACCGTGTTCCAACTGCAGCTCTACTGGCTGCGGAGTGCGAGAGGGATGAGGGTTCCCCAGGGGCTGGGGTACCCTGGGGGAAATGCGCTCACCGTCACCGTAACGCTCTCCACCTAGCGCACCGAACCAGCTGTGAGAACAGCCCTTGTGATTGTTCTGACAAACAACAAAGAGGGATGATCGAAAAACCACACGACCTGCTGCTGTGCCATCACACCAACACCGACTGAAGAGATTGCTTCCGTCTTCAGTCAGGACTGCGAAGTAAGGAGTGATATCTGCCGTTACCATCTACCACTCGGCTCCGAAGCAAAATGCTGATTTAAATACTGATTGTGTGTCTCATTTATACCCGCACTGCGTGGTATGAGCACCTGGTGCAATCATTGCATGCCAATGTGCACTGGCTCGTTTTAGTTACACTTGAAGTAGATTGGCTCTCGCAAGCGAGATTCCTATTCGACGATACTCCGACGTGGCGTCGAGAGTGATCAGCTGAATGGGAAATGGTGATTATCTCTAAGGTGGACACCCAACTTAATATATGATATTTCCATCTGAATCTAATCTGTGAAATGGAAAAGTCAACTGGCTGTTTATTATCATGTTAATTATTGTCCCTTTTATCCCAAATTCCACTTTTACATAATCTTCCGTTATTGAAAAACTGTTGCTTTATTTACCTTGAACAAAACTGAAAATCATTAACAAGACTTTTGTCTCAAAATATATTCAGTAATTTTAGCGATTCTCATTTGCTACATAAATCTACAACATTTTAAAAACATTAAATATGAGATAAAATGTGCACAGAATCATATTTTTGTTAGAGTAATTACGACAACATAAACTGAATTAACACCAAAGATTTACAATATAACAATTTGATTTACAATATGATTGTAAAAGGTTTTATTCAATCTCTACATTAAGATGATACTCAACGCCCTTATAGCGTCCCTTTTATAGTGGTTTGGGCCACTGCCCCTCAAAATGTCTGTGCACGGCCCTGTGTGTGTGTGTGTGTGTATTCACTGATTAACTGTCACTGTGTGTGTTTTATAGTGTGGAACATGGAGGAGAGATCAGGATTACAGCAGGTGTACGCAAATGTACGTCTACACACACACTCTCACTCTCTCTCTCTCTCTCTCTCTCTCTCATACACACACACACACACACATCTGGTAAACTATTTGTAATTACAGAAAGATCTTAACTTTAGGATCTGTTCTATCTGATCTGTTTGGTAACCATGGCGATTGCAGTCAGAACTTCATTTATGACAAAATCTATTACAGAACGACATTTCATAAGTGCTTTATTATTGTTGGTTGCTTGGCAACAGTCCTGAGAGTTGAGCACTGAACTCAAGATTTCCTCACTACAGATAAGATTTATAGACAGGATAAGTATCAGAAATCAAGTTAGTTTAAGATTGGCTTCTGAAATATGAATTTGTGAAAATCCTAAATGTGTCAGAACTGAACTCAAGACTTATGACTGTTTTTGTAAAAATAATTTTTATAGTGTACATTAAAAGATCAGATTCATAATTCCTGATTCTGATGTGTTTTCTTGCCATTTAGATTCACATTGGCTCACTCTGGATCTGAACACAGTGAATGAACTCCTCCATCTGTCTGAGAGGAACAGAGAGGTTACTTACACTTTCGCAGATCATCAGCCGTATCCTGATCATCCAGACAGATTTGAACATTGGCCTCAGGTGTTGTGTAGAGAGAGTGTGTGTGGACGCTGTTACTGGGAGGTTGAGTGGAGTGGGATTAATGTGTCTATATCAGTGTCCTATAAGAGCATCAGCAGGAAGGGACAGGGTAATGAGTGTTTGTTTGGATCTAATGATCAGTCCTGGAGTTTAGACTGCTCTCTCTTCAGTTACTCATTCATACACAATGACATAGAGACTGAACTCCCTGTGAAGCCCATCAGCAGTAGAACAGATCCCAGTAGAACAGATCCCAGTAGAACAGATCACTATAGAGTAGGAGTGTATGTGGATCACAGCGCAGGAACTCTGTCCTTCTACAGCGTCTCTGACACAATGAGCCTCATCCACACAGTCCAGACCACATTCACTCAGCCGCTCTATCCTGGGTTTAATGTTAGTTTTAAGTCATCAGTGAAACTGTGTTGATGAATCAGAATAGACTTGTAGCGAAATCTAGCCCAAGGGAAATGGTGCGGGATTTATGCATGCGTCTAATCGTGTTACGATCAAACATACATAAATCGGCACAAAGGGGAATTTGGATATTAACAGTTGATTATAACGGATTATAACAATTATTAATATCTAGGGCTTGATTCAGCTTGTAGAATTTTCTTTAATTCTAGAATTGAGTTCAAAGGACGGATAATTGTCCACCAACTATCTCCCTTATAATAACTCTTAGACAAGACTTCTCTGGCCAGAAGAAGTATCTTTCTTTTCAATTTGTAACAGCGTCGGTTCACCGTAAAAGGGACCTATGGATGAGCAACTCAAGCGCAATCACGTGTGAATATATATTTTAATAAATCAACAAACAATAAACAAACATACACAAATTAACTGAAAGAAGGAAGGAGAGAGAGTAAGAGAGAGAGACAAAGAACAGGTGGTGTTACCGACAACAACCTATTGAGAACAAGCAAGAAATCAGACCAACTTATTGGTATAAGCTCAAGACTTTATAACGACTGTTAAGGGATACTTGCATATGCTTCCTTCGTGGCTGATCGCGGATTCGTGTGCGTGAGGAATTCCGCGATCCGGTCCGTGTTTTGAATCTTGCAGGGTGGTTCCGTTGGAGTCCGCGGAAAGTTCAACTTTGGTTCCTTTGTGTGGTAATGTCCTTTGGAAAATGGCGCGCTGGCAGTCCGAGAATCCGCGCCGAGGAAGAGTGGGAGGAGGGGTGAGAGTAAGAGAGTAGAGGCAAGAGGGCAAGAGCCAGGAAGGGGGTCAAAAGCAAGAGAGAGAAAAGCAAGAGAGAGTGTAACAGAGCCTGCAGGCCCTTCTTAAAGGGCCATCACGGGGCACGCCTCTTTTGTCGGAACAGCCAATCAGAGCGAACTAACTAAGAAGCGGGAAATCTCCCTTTGTCTTCGGGGTCTCGTCTCATTAACATTTTTATGGCTTTCTTAGGTATGCAGACTTTGGGGTTTTGGCATAAAAGAAAGAGTTTGATGCATCATAGTACCACACAACGCACATAGACGGTCTACAAATTGAGAGACAAAGATTTCGAGACCAAGCATGGGGAGTTTAACTTATGAATTAAAGGAACGGTGAGGATTGGCGTCGTTCTTCATTAAGCATTCACTGGCTATAAGTTTCTAACCTATCAAACACATCTAAAATGGTTATAACAAAAAGCATGCATACATACAGGGAACACAGCACATCTAAAATGAAAAATAACTAAGTTAAAAGTAATATAGCCCCTTTGGGTGTTTTATGGTGTCCCGTGGAATGCAGCTGAGGCTGGTTTGTGTTCTTTAGAGCCATTAACCTGTCAGTCCGTAGACTTCACGGAGCCGGTCCTGTTGATCCATTTTGCATAATCAAAGTACTGGTCTGTTCGATCATTTATGAGCACCGTCCATACTCTACAGACTGTAGAGAGATTCTACCCATAATGCTTTGAGCCGACACATGAGTCAATCACAGACACTTGATACCATTTCAAGACACCATGCACGCCTTCATTTGCTATTTCAATAACGGAAAAGACAACTTAAACAACCAGAACATACAACCAATAGCTACATAATGGTTCACATAAACTGTTCGCATAAACACATTGAATAAAGAGAAAATAAACAACAACAATAAACAATAAACTGGTAGGGCAGCTAGGGAAAACGGAGAACGCCTGCCTACACCTGCTCTCAAAAGCAGCTCTTACCTGGCTCTCTGTAAAACAAAAACAGATGACTCTTACGGGCCTCTGCTTTCCTCGCTACACTATATAAATAACCAAAATGTGAACTAATACATAAATCTACTACCACTCACTGAAATAATGAACAAAGAACACTAAATATAAAAGTAGTTAACGCTCAACAGTGCTGAAACTGAAAAAGGGCACCCCAAGGGCAACTGTATGTCTGTTCACCCACCCCTAACACTTTATTATTAAACATGTTAGATGCTTTATTTGCACTTTTTTAAAGATTTTCTTAATTTTTAATTAAAAAAAAATGCCTTTCCGAATTTCTATGTGATGAGAAAAGGGAGTAGAGTGAGTTCAGCAAAAGGCGGATTCGAACCTCGGTTCAATTTGCATCAAGTACTTTACCTCTACACTATTTCTGCTGTAAATAACCTCGTGTCTTCCGTAATTTTGGCTGACCCAACCAGACCTTCAGTGAAAAAGGCAGCCTATTTGCACTTAATGTGAACGACAACACTACTGTAGTAAAACCATATTTTACTACATGTATCCATTTGAAGACAAGCGGAGAGTATTGAATATTAGATTCAAAAATTACCTAGCTAGCGAATACGTGCATATATCAACAGCTTAAAGCAATTAAACATGCAACCATAATATGATTAAATGTTA
Organism: Paracanthobrama guichenoti; assembly: GCA_018749465.1. NCBI lineage: Eukaryota > Metazoa > Chordata > Actinopteri > Cypriniformes > Gobionidae > Paracanthobrama > Paracanthobrama guichenoti. Next base: position 23,775,620 of record CM031946.1, on the reverse strand, counting down.
ACAAATGAAGTCTATCCACAATAATAAATCAAATAACTAATTTATAAAGAAATATATTTTACCTAGGTGACGAGGAACACTCATTCGCTTTGTGTAAGTTCCAGTACGCTTATTTATGATTTTCCGTAAAAAAAATTAATGTTTTGTATTACTTATCAATATATTATTAACATTTCACAAAAGTCAAACTCAAATGCAGTTATAGGGGTTTTGACCAGCGAATGTTTGCAAATGTGTATTTTGTCCATCATTAAAACGACAGCATCACATTACATTTTCATCAACAGGTTACAAACTTTGTTGTAGCTATGGGTGCTCAGGTTTTCCTGTTGTAAAATACATTTGGCCAAAATATCATTTTATAAAAGATGAAATACTACAGTATGCACATGCTATTTAAGTGCAGTCTATTGGCTATGACTAGATGGCAAATGCTAGCCCTCTCTCTCCAGTCCCACGTCTCAGACCTCAAATATATAAAACATGAGCCTTTATAGACAGTGTTTCTTGCGATCTTTATTTACCCTTGCAAGACTTCGTTCAGCTGCTGTCTGCTGTGCCGCTGCTGCTGAACTTCAGTTCATTTAGTCACGACAGAGGGGGGGAAGTTATAAGGTTTACTGACAGTTTGAGGGTCCAACAAGATTTAGTCACAAGCTATTTTTAATACCTTTCATTGGCTAAATATTTGAGTTTACAGTCGGACATACCGCCCAAGGCCCATCGCCATCTTGGTTTGAAAACGTTCATGACACACAACAACTTACAACATAAAAGCTAAACATGCCACAAACCATTTTAGTCAGCTGCAAATATGGCTTGACCCCAAAAAAATTCTAACAAAAGGTTTCTCAGTGGTTTGCAGTAGTATCAGATGTACTTAACTAAAAGTTTACCAAAGTTTGACACCAAGAAAGGCCCCATTTTCAAAATGGCGGCCATCAAGTCCTTAACCCTCTGAACGCGCCCATCAAAAAATCATCCTTTCTCCCACAAACTCACTCTCTGGATTTAAGTTAACGATGGGGTGAGTGTTTTCACCACATCTATGATGTACTGTCTTTGATGGAAGGACCTTCACTATAACTATCAAAAACAACTGTTGCTTTACCATAATGGCGTATGGTAAAGTCTGCACCATAACTCACCTTTTTTCCATGCCAAGCGGTGAACCAGGGAGCCACCGTCAAGAAAGAGCAAGCACAAAATGCGGCACTGGCATCTTGAAACGTAACTTCCGGCGGCATCTCCAGCTGCCAGGAACTTTCACCGGCAGATGTCAGTGCAGCGGCATCTCCAGCGACCGTCAGTGCAGCGGCATCTCCAGTGGCCAGGGACTTTCTCCGGCAGATGTCAGTGCATCTCCATTGACCGTCAGTGCAGCGGCATCTCCAGTGGCCAGGGACTTTCTCCGGCAGATGTCAGTGCATCTCCATTGACCGTCAGTGCAGCGGCATCTCCAGTGGCCAGGGACTTTCTCCGGCAGATGTCAGTGCATCTCCAGCGACCGTCAGTGCAGCGGCATCTCCAGTGGCCAGGGACTTTCTCCAGTAGATGTCAGTGCAGCGGCATCTCCAGCGACCGTCAGTGCAGCGGCATCTCCAGTGGCCAGGGACTTTCTCCAGCAGATGTCAGTGCAGCGGCATCTCCAGCGACCGTCAGTGCAGCGGCATCTCCAGTGGCCAGCAACTTTCTCCTGCAGCACATGCCGCTCTGTGCCCCAACCTCAGAAAATATAAAGCTGGCAGCCAACAAGGATTTACAGGTTGATTTGCAGTGGGTGAAGAACCTGAGGTCCCCATTACCTCTAGAAGAACAGCAGGATAGCGACAGAATGACAGCAAGGCATCCGATTACAGGGAACTCTGAAAGGTACTCCCACCAGAAAAATAAAAAATGAGAAGCCTCAACATCTGCCCCACCTTAAGAACAGAAGTCAACTCATCAGTTACAGAGCAGTTCAATCGTGAACTTTCAGCTGTACGGTATTCATTGTGCACATTTCAAACAGACTCTTAGGGTGTTAATTGAGATGCACAATGACAAAATCAACTGGACTTTTAAGGCTGAAATTGAGGCCATGTTGTCTATTGGGTTGCAGGTTCCATCAATATGTCATATTACAAAAGAATAAGAATGTATAAATTGTTGAACTCAAATAATAAAATGGCCAAATTCTGAAAATTGTAATGTTAGTAATTAATGTGTAAATTAGTCATCTTGTTTTGTAATTTACATCTGAAATTACTTAAACTGTAATGAACAAAGCTGCTGTGTATGTAAAGCACAAAAGCTGGTGTACTCTATCGTGTGGCTTGATTAGCAATTTTTGGCAGAAGTGGTTTTGTTCAATAGCCTATGCTAAATCATGCAGATGTATGTAATGGATGTATGTAAAAAAATATACATGTAGTTATATATATATATATATATATATATATATATATATATATATATATATATATATATATATATATATATAACTACATGTAGACATGGTTACTTCAAAAAGTCAGTTGAGCTAAAACTGTGTAGTATGTTGTGGAATGGAATAATGACAGATGTACTTTGTTGCTAAGTAGATTAGAATCTATGATTCACTAGGAATGTATACAACAATTAGTGATAGTGACATGGACCTCCTCAGTAATTGAGCCAGTTCAATGGTTTAAGGCCTTTGATTCATAACTCCCCAGATAGCAGACAAACACTGAATCAACGTTGAATCCATTAATGCATCAACTAAAATATAATTGAATCAATGTTGAAATTTAACATTGATTTTTCATCAGGTTTGCACCCTGAAATAATGTTATTTCAACAATGAAAAATAGATCAAGAAGGGCATAAAAACTATATTTTTGAATCAACATAGAAACACTATAAAATCAATCTTGCTTTATGTACAGCAGGATCAACATATTAATCGCCTCTTTAATTTATTCCTTTCAATCAGAGACCATGTATGGCTGCAGTTGATATGATTTTGTACCAAAAAGTCACTCAAAGTAAACTACATCCTCAAATGTATGTATTTATGCCCCCACAGTTTCAACAGGAAATCTCACGTTGACTTAAAACAATTACATCTGAATTTATAACACAAATGCCAGGAGAAGAGTCTGGAAAAACATGACAACCTGCATCTGCAAAATGGAAGTAAATACAAATGGAAACTCTCCAATAAAGACAGAAACGGGACAGTACTACTAAAAGAAAGAAGGTAGAAGAAAGAATGAAATTCTCTGAACTCAGGGGTTTCCACCATGAGCAATGCCCCAAGCCTTTCAGGGGCGTGCAGAGCCATTTTTGCACCATCCCAGTAAAGACACACTCTGATGCCTCCTTTTCATCAGCATTCAGTTGTAAGGCATCTAAAAGAAGTTAGTAAATATTTGGAAATATGACTAATTATACATTACAAATGTACTACCAAATTAAGTGAAACGAAATTTGATTAAAATCTTTACATTCCAGTTAAAACACTATTTAATGAATTTTAGTATATACTTTCTTCCTGTGTGTCTGCAGGTGCTTTAAAGGATAATGAATGGAAAAGCAAGGTGAAAATATAGCCAGTGTTTTATCTAATATTAATATTGTATCTAATAGTAAATAAATAAGTAAAGTGTGAAAGTGAAACAAGTAAATTAATGATCAAGTAGCTAAATTAATAAAAGAGGAGCTGGATAGGCTACACGGTGGTTTGGAAGAGATTATCCATTTTACAAAACAAACTGGAGGCGCAACAGTTTGCTCCATTTCTGCGGTTTGATACGGCCGCCTACAGAACTTAAACATCACTTCTGCGGTTCGATACCGCCGCCTACAGAACTTAAACATCTCTTCTGCGGTTCGATACGGCCGCCTACAGAACTTAAACATCACTTCTGCGGTTCGATACCGCCGCCTACAGAACTTAAACATCTCTTCTGTGGTTTGATACCGCCGCCTACAGAACTTAAACATCACTTCTGCGGTTCGATACCGCCGCCTACAGAACTTAAACATCACTTCTGCGGTTTGATACGGCCGCCTACAGAACTTAAACATCTCTTCTGCGGTTCGATACCGCCGCCTACAGAACTTAAACATCACTTCTGCGGTTCGATACCGCCACCTACAGAACTTAAACATCTTCTGCGGTTCGATACACGCCTACAGAACTTAAACATCTCTTCTGCGGTTCGATACGCGCCTACAGAACTTAAAGATCTCTTCTGTGGTTCGATACGCCGCCTACAGAACTTAAACATCACTTCTGCGGTTCGATACGCCACGCCTACTACAGAACTTAAACATCACTTCTGCGGTTCGATACGGCCGCCTACAGAACTTAAACATCACTTCTGCGGTTCGATACCGCCGCCTACAGAACTTAAAGATCACTTCTGCGGTTCGATACCGCCTACAGAACTTAAACATCACTTCTGCGGTTCGATACCGCCGCCTACAGAACTTAAACATCACTTCTGCGGTTCGATACGCCGCCTACAGAACTTAAAGATCTCTTCTGCGGTTCGATCACCGCCTACAGAACTTAAACATCACTTCTGCGGTTCGATACGGCCGCCTACAGAACTTAAAGATCACTTCTGCGGTTCGACACGCCGCCTACAGAACTTAAAGATCACTTCTGCGGTTTGATACGCCGCCTACAGAACTTAAACATCACTTCTGCGGTTTGATACGGCCGCCTACAGAACTTAAACATCACTTCTGCGGTTCGATACCGCCGCCTACAGAACTTAAACATCACTTCTGCGGTTTGATACGGCCGCCTACAGAACTTAAAGATCACTTCTGCGGTTTGATACCGCCGCCTACAGAACTTAAACATCACTTCTGCGGTTTGATACCGCCGCCTACAGAACTTAAACATCACTTCTGCGGTTCGATACGCCGCAGAATTTAAAGATCTCTTCTTCTGGTTCGATACGCCGCCTACAGAACTTAAACATCACTTCTGCGGTTTGATACCGCCGCCTACAGAACTTAAACATCACTTCTGCGGTTTGATACACCGCCTACAGAACTTAAACATCACTTCTGCGGTTTGATACGCCGCCTACAGAACTTAAACATCACTTCTGCGGTTTGATACGCCGCCTACAGAACTTAAACATCACTTCTGCGGTTTGATACTTGCCGCCTACAGAATTTAAAGATCTCTTCTGCGGTTCGATACCGCCGCCTACAGAACTTAAACATCACTTCTGTGGTTTGATACCACCGCCTACAGAACTTAAACATCACTTCTGCGGTTTGATACGGCCGCCTACAGAACTTAAACATCACTTCTGTGGTTTGATACCACCGCCTACAGAACTTAAACATCACTTCTGCGGTTTGATACCGCCGCCTACAGAACTTAAACATCACTTCTGTGGTTTGATACCGCCGCCTACAGAACTTAAACATCACTTCTGCGGTTTGATACGGCCGCCTACAGAACTTAAACATCACTTCTGCGGTTTGATACCGCCGCCTACAGAACTTAAACATCACTTCTGCGGTTCGATACCGCCGCCTACAGAATTTAAAGATCTCTTCTGCGGTTCGATACCGCCGCCTACAGAACTTAAAGATCTCTTCTGCGGTTCGATACCGCCGCCTACAGAACTTAAACATCTCTTCTGCGGTTCGATACGGCCGCCTACAGAACTTAAACATCTCTTCTGCGGTTTGATACGGCCGCCTACAGAACTTAAACATCACTTCTGCGGTTCGATACCGGCGCCTACAGAACTTAAAGATCTCTTCTGCGGTTTGATACGGCCGCCTACAGAACTTAAACATAACTTCTGCGGTTCGATACCGCCGCCTACAGAACTTAAACATCTCTTCTGCGGTTTGATACCGCCGCCTACAGAACTTAAAGATCTCACTCTTTTTGTTTTCTTTCTTGCTGCATTAAAGATTGAATTGTTCAACTTCTGCTTTCGCACAGGTGTGTGAGTGAAAATATGGCAATAAGATCGTAGCTCTGCTTCAGATGTGCGATTACCTCATGAGGGGCGAGCAGAATTACTGACATGCCAGAAATTCATCCAATCGCCTCTCGGTTCTCCCTGTACACTGCACGAACACATCACGACAAACAACACACAACAAAGCTGAAAATCCGCCCGACCCAAAAAAAGAGTGGCGTACAGAGTGGCGTACGGAGGACGTGACTCTATAATGTCGCAGGTCACTCTGACTCGCCCAAGAGAAGCACACAAGTTGTAAGAAATAAAGATAAATAAAAACACAAAATGAAAATTGAGATGAATTTTATTAATCTTTTTGTACTTGGCTCTAAAAAACAGTCGCTGTCCTGTCTCTTTTTCGCTTGAAGTCTGTTATGCCACTCTTTGATCTAGTGGTTGGCAACCAGCTTGAAGGTGCGTTACCGCCACCGACTGGATTGGATTGTGACGCATTCGATAAGTAGAGAAACAAAGTATTCTTTAGATAAATAATTAAATGTATGTAAATTCTACATTATTTAAAAAAATAATAATAATAGCCTACATTTTTACAATTTAAAACAGATTTATGATTTATATAACTGGATGACCACAAGAATTAAGGACTCTGTTACGGTCATTATATATCTCGCTGCATGTGCTGTAGCTAGACGAAAACACTAGAGTATTGGAGATGTTTTTCTACGATGGAGGAGATTTTAAAACAATAATATTAATAATTCTAATAATAATCAACTGGTTCATCCCATTGAGTTCAATTTATGGTAGGATTTTTTTGTTAATCCACACATTTGTTGGCGGACTCGTCGTATCCTTTGAGGATAATGAATGTGTTCACATTTCACAGAAATGTACCCAATTGATTTGGATTTGCTTTAACATGTTGAATGAAGGGACAGATAGATTGACAATAAGCCTCACCAGTGGGGAATTAAGCAGCCCAAAAATCAACATTGATTCAATGTCTGTCTTTTCAATACAGAAAAGCATGGAATTATCAACATTGATCCAATATTACTTAGCATTGAATTTTCAACATTAGTCCAATATTACTTAGCATTGAATTTTCAACATTGGTCCAATATTATTTAGCATTGAAATTACAACCTCAACCAAAATGATGATTCTGATGCAATTTCAACATTGATTCAATGTCACAATGCTGTCTGGGGAAGGAGGGAGAGGACGACAAGGAGGTGCAGTTAGAGGAAGAGGACGCAGAGGAGGAGAAGGAAGAGGACGCGGAGGTGAAGGAGGGAGAGGACGACAAGGACGCGGAGGTGAAGTTAGAGGAAGAGGACAAGGAGAGGGAAGAGGACACGGAGGTGAAGTTAGAGGAAGAGGACAAGGAGGAGCAAGAGGAGGGGGAAGAGGACAAGGAGGTTAAGATGTAGGAGGAAGAGGACGCGGTGGTGAAGGATGGAGAGGACGACAAGGACAAGGAGGTGAAGTTAGAGGAAGAGGACGCAGAGGAGCAGAAGGAGGAGGAAGAGGACGCAGAGGAGCAGAAGGAGGAGGAAGAGGACGCGGAGGAGGAGAAGGAAGAGGACGCGGAGGTGAAGGAGGGAGAGGACAACAAGGACAAGGAGGTGAAGTTAGAGGAAAAGGAAAAGGAGGAGCAAGAGGAGGGGGAAGAGGACAAGGAGGTTAAGTAGTAGGAGGAAGAGGACAAGGAGGTGAAAGAGGAAGAGGACGCGGAGATGAAGGATGGAGAGGATGACAAGGACAAGGAGGTGAAGTTAGAGGAAGAGGACAAGGAGGAGCAAGAGGAGGGGGAAGAGGAAGGGTAAGAAGAGTAAGAAATAGAATCACTGATGTAGCGCTCACTCTCTGGCTAATAACTTGTTATATGCCTTATATCTATGGACCAGCGTCTCAGAAGAATAGATTCGCTGCTGAAAAAGATACAACAACAGTGAACAGACTCATAGACTCAACAGTTGGGTCAAACAGACTCAACAGTTGGGTCAAACACTCAATGTGTATTTGTTTAGGAGCAATCAAAAGGTGAGTTAAATCAACATGAAACAATTAAAACAGAAAAGAAAAAAAATAATAATTTCACAAATGCAGTTCTTGTTTCTCAATCTTGTTATCACTCTTTTGTTTTAGCAGGTTTCATCAACCCTTTTCCCTAAATCGATTTGCCATGGTGAAACAGCTGCTTTTATAGCCCGAGACCCCGCCCCTTTCTCTGGCTCAAGCGTACCGTGCCTCCATATTAGTTTTCTTTAACTTTACGAACCAATCGACGTGCAGTTTCACTGTGTGATTGTATAAAGGCTTCAGAATCTGAGAAAAAGTAGCGTCCCCGTAGTGTCTTGTCAAACAACGCAGTAGTCGTGTAGTATCACAAGGGAACTCTATATTATGACTGGAGAGAGCGCTCAAAGCTCCTTGGATGGTGGAAAAATTAAAGAAATTATCATTCTTCCTGAGGAAATGTGATGTAAAAATATGATTTTTTTTTTTTTTTAAATGTATGTGCATGCTTTTGGACTGAAGCCCCAGTTTTTGTGCTATCCTGTGACTACAAATATACAGAAATAGACATGAGACTGAATAAGTGTGTCCTCCCTCTTTTGTGAAATAACAGTAAAATCCACTTTATTTCTGTATGATTACTGTGCAATCCTGACACAAACTAGTTATTACCACTATATCACTTTTTATTGTAAAACTGTGGTGAAACATCAATGCTTGTTTTAAATCGTTAAATAAAATACAAAAAGGCAAACATTTATCACATTTTTTTCATTCTGCGATCTCACTAGTTTCCAGTCTGATAAAAATTCCCTTTGTTGGTGAAACGTCTTTCGAACTTCATTTGACTAATCAACACATTGAGTCTAATTCTGACTCTGGCTTCTTTATTCCTCTCACAGTGACTGGACATTCATAGGGAATTCATTAAAGAGGGTGGTGGAGGTGGGCGGGGGGGTTATAATGCTATTTCATACATTCTGAGTCTTTTACACTGTTAAAGACTTGGATTCCCAAAGTTTCAAAAAAATAAGTTGGTTTTCAAAAAAATTTGTTGGAGTATTTCTGTGCCAAAAATACTCCTTCCAGTTTCTCAAGTTTCTGAGTCCCCCCAGAAACTGTAACCGCAGGCGGTGAGTAAAACTGCTTCAAATGTCTGTGTGTTGTTGGCTGTCGGTTCACACAGGGACATCACTAGGATTGGAAGACAGGGGTCTTAGCCTCCAGGGTATTTGTAACTTGCGTTTGCAAAATCTTTGCACTCACATCTAGAGCTACACTTATGTCAACAACCAGTCAAGAAACTAAGATGTTAACAAGTAAAACGAGACAGATATATCATCTTCTTCCATTTCTACTCTGTTCAAGAAACATTACTGTAATGTTAGCTTTTAGACACATCAAAGCTGCATGGGGGAATTTACTTAGGTCAGACTTTGCTTATAGTAACTCATCAGGAGCAATGACTTAAATGCTATCTGTCTGCTCGTAAATGTATGATAAAGTAATAGCATACTATATCTAATTCCTCCCTATACAAGATAAGTTTTCCACAGAATGCTATTTAATTACACTACTGTAACTGCGCTGTGGATTGGTTCAGAGTGTAATTTCGCTGTGTAGTTTGGCTTGCATACAGTTTAACCCAAGAACCAGAATTTTAAGGTCATAGTGAAATTTGACAACACTGGTTTGAGCGTCTCAATTAAAGATGATTTATTCTGCCAAATGATGTATACAATGTATGATATAAATCAACAACAAAAAGGCAGTATTCAAATAATTACTACTTACAATTTCACTCTGTATCACGATTCACGACACTTACCAATCTTCCTTTCACCATTAGCATGTGTATCGGTGTGTGTGGGAGGGAGGGTGCATAGCGAGTTCAGACCAAACTAGTGTAACGACGAGATGAATCCTCCAGTTACTTGCAGCAGCGCTCCGGTCTGCAACGCTCTGAAAGCTGCCACAGTTCACACCAATGCAACGAGACGGTGCGGTGCATCATCTTGATAGCACGACGACTCTTTGTACTTCTGTCCGACTTCCAACTTTTCGGCTATTTTTTGTAGCTGGATATATATATAATTGGTTGCGTCTAAATATGAATGAGGATACGGTTATTGATGAATTGAATTGTTATTGTTGTTCTTATCATCATTTAGGGGGGCTTAGGAACATTTTGGGGTAGCTTCAGCCCCCTTAAAATAGGCCTAATGACGCCCCTGGGTTCACGTATAGTTTAATGTGTACTTCCCACATGTACAACTTTTAAAACGGACAAAGAAAAAAAATTACGACGAAATAATAAAAGTAGAAATTAGTATTTACACAAGCCACTAAGTAAATATATACAGTTACAGTACATAAATGTTACCACATAGGGACATCCTGCTGTAGTCGCTGTTGCTGCTGCTCTGCTTCAATTTCAGCCTCCGGATCAGATTCTGGATCATACATGTATGGCTGAATCTGATTGATAGCCATCGTTTATTTAGGACAACGTTTTTCACAGCTTTTACAGGATGTCACAGCTTTCAGACGCTCTCAACGCAACAGCTGCGCACGCTCTTGACTTTTTATCTCCACCCACGATATGCCTCCAGCCGCTCTATTCCGTTTTATTCGGAAACACTCGGTACAGTGTATCTTTTGATAAAACTAAAGACTTTTCAGAGATATGAAGGATGCAATACTACTCTATAGGTACTCAAGATTGACATGAGATTTACAGAAATCTGATTTAGTGCCTTAACAATAGTCAGCACATTACACAGTCTCTCAACACGAGGTGTTTCCTGTCTGTGAAAATTATGACTTATAAAACCAGTTCTCTCATAAGTGAATCCTCATGTGGAACTCCAGGGTTTTTGAATACCTAAAACTTTTCCCACAGTCACCACATGTAAACGGCTTCTCTCCAGTGTGGACTCTCATGTGCCGGTCAAGGCTTCCTTTTCGGTTGAAACTTATTCCACATTGTTGGCAGGTGAACGGCTTCTCTCCAGTGTGAGTTCTCATGTGGACTTTAAAGTTTCCCATTTGACTGAAACTCTTTCCACACCGAGGACATGTGAAAGGCTTCTCTCCAGTGTGAATTCTCATGTGCCTGTCAAGGCTTTCTTTTTCAGAAAAACTCTTTCCACACTGCAGACATGTGTAAGGTTTCTCTCCAGTGTGAACTCTCATGTGCCTGTCAAGGCTTCGTTTGTCAGCAAATCTCCTTCCACACTGTGGGCATGTGTAGGGCTTCTCTCCGGTGTGAGTTCTCCTGTGCTTTTTAAGGCTTCCTTTTATAGCGAATCTCTTTCCACACTGTTGGCAAATAAAAGGGCTCTCTCCAGTGTGAATTCTCATGTGGACTTTAAGGCTTCCTTTACTAGTGAAACTCTTTCCACACTGTTGGCACGTGTAGGGTTTCTCTCCAGTGTGAACTCTCATGTGTCTTTTAAGGCTTACTCCTGGAGCAAAACTCTTTCCACACTGTTGGCAGGTACAACCCTTCTCTCCAGTGTGAACTCTCATGTGCCTGTTAAGGTGTACTTTACGGTTGAAACTTTTTCCACACTGTTGGCAGGTGAACGGCTTCTCTCCAGTGTGAATTCTTATGTGGTCTTCAAAGTTTTGTTTTTGATTGAAACTCTTTCCACACTGAGGACAGGTGTAGAGTTGCTCTCCAGTATGAAGTCTCACGTGACTGTTAAGGTTTCCTTTTAGAGCGAAACTCTTTCCACACTGAGTGCACATGTAAGGCTTCTCCCCAGTGTGAACTCTCATGTGTCTTTTAAGGCTTACTCCTGGAGCGAAACTCTTTCCACAGTGTTGGCATGTGTAAGGCTTCTCTCCATTGTGAATTCTCATGTGTCTGTTAAGGCTTCTTTTTGCAGTGAAACCGTTTCCACACTGTTTGCAGGTGAAATTACTTCTAGTTCCCTTCTTTTCACCAGCCTGTGAGCAACTAAAAGTTTTTTCTCCTGTTATGAAATCATGATTCTTATATTGATCTTTCTCTTCTATTTCATTCAGTACTTCTCTCTCTTCTTTCAGCACCATCAGGTCTAAGGAGAAAAGAGACAAATGTACATTAACACCAGTTTAATTGTACAAAGTAACAGACAATAAAACATTTAGACATGTGAAGTATCAAAACCAATGGAAAAGGGGACCAGAGGGCCCAGAATTTTATGGGGGGGACATTGATATGAAGCCCGACTAAACTTTAGTTTAGTTCTCATCACTCATTAAGCATGTTGTGCGTGTGCTCTAGCTCCGTGTGATCTCTATCTCTCTCTTCTGGATTGCAAATAGCAAAAATGTATCACAGACAGTTTAATATCTCTTATTACACAGCTCTGTGAAATACTTGATTCTGATTGGTCAATTGCGCATTCCAGCGGTATGATATTCCCAGATACCAACCGTCAAAGTGAATAACACACCACTCATCCGGGTACTACGAGTTGTTCCCCGAGAAGGGAACGAGACATTGCATCGTAGTGACGACACTATGGGGAATGCCCCAAGCGTAGAGCGTCTGAAGCATGAATGAAATCAGGCCAATTCTGATTGCGGTTGCGTCATGACGTAGTATGTGACGGCATACCAGGAAGCTATAAATGGACGCCAGCACATAACACAAACAGCTATTTTGCGATGAAACCAGTGCTCTTGCGTGATGAGGTGTGGCGGCGAGACGCAGTGTCTCGTTCTCTTCTTGGGGAACAAGGGTTACAGCCGTAACCCGAGACGTTCCCCTTGAAGGGAACTCGCACTGCGTCGTAGTGACGACACTATGGGATTCAAGATTCAAGATTCAAGAGTTTTATTTGTCACATACACAGTTATATACAGAATATACAACCGGCAGTGAAATGTAAACAGGTCCGCTCCATGGACAGTGCAAATTCACAGTTAAAAACACAAGGAAGAAATTATAATAGAAATAGGATATAAAAAAAAGTACTATCTATATATATATATATATGTCTATATCTGTAGAATATATAAATAATCAAGTCAAGAGAATTAAAAAAAGGTAACAAATAAGGATAAAGTGGAATAAAATAAGTGAAATAAACTGTGCAGTGAGTAAACTGTAGACTTATAAATATGTGGTTAACAAATGTATAAGAGTATAATGTGCAAACAGGTTTATGACAGGTTGTTACACAGTAACAACGAGAACAGAAAGTGCAGTGCAGTGTCAGTGTATCGATGTTTATCCTGGACGTGAAGTCACGTGATGTTAAGTGACTGAGTTCAGGAGTCTGATGGCCTGGGGAAGAAGCTCCTCCTGAGTCTCTCAGTTTTGGCCATCAGGCTTCGGAAGCTTACCAGATGGTAGCAGCGTGAAATGAGGGTTTGCAGGGTGATTAGAGTCCTTGATGATCTTAGTAGCTCTGCCTTTGCAGCGTTTGGTGTAGACGTCCTGCAGAGACGGGAGAGCTGACCCTGAGATACGCTCGGATAAGCGCACTACTCTTTGCAGGGCTTTGCGGTCATGACTGGTGCTGTTCCCATACCACGCTGTGATGCACTGAGTTAAAACACTTTCTATCGCCCCTAAATAGAAAGTTTTCAGGATAGCTGGTGAAACCCTGAATTTCCTCAGCTGGCGCAGGTGGTACAGTCTTTGCCTGGCTTTTTTCACCTGTGTCTGAATGTGAGCAGTCCAGGTCAGGTCCTCGGAGATGTTTACTCCCAGGTACTTGAAGCTGCTCACTCTCTCTACTGGTGACCCGCTGATCATGAGGGGGGAGTATGTCCGTTGCTGTCTCTTCCTGAAGTCCACAATCATTTCTTTGGTCTTGCCAACATTCAGAGAGAGACAGTTGTCCTGGCACCATGATGCTAGATGCTCCACCTCGCCCAAGTATGCCGCCTCATTGTTGTTGGAAATGAGGCCCAGGACAACAGTATCATCAGCAAATTTGATGATAGAGGTGGAGCTGTGTGTGGACAAACAGTCATGCGTGTAGAGAGAGTAGAGCAGGGGACTCAGGACACAGCCCTGTGGAGCTCCCACACTCAGGGTGATGGAGGAGGAGGTGGACTGGCCTATTCTCACCACCTGAGGCCTGCCAGTGAGGAAGTCCTCAATCCAGTGGCAGAGAGAAGAATTCAGGCCGAGATCCAGGAGTTTGGAGGTTAGCTTGGTGGGAACTATGGTGTTAAAGGCTGAGCTATAGTCAATAAATAGCAGTCTTACGTAGTTCCCACTTTTGCTGTCGATGTGAGTGAGGGAGGAGTGGAGGACATGAGAGATGTCATCTTCAGTCGATCTATTGGGACGATAGGCAAACTGAAGAGGGTCCAAAGTGTCAGGAATGAAGGCGCAAATGGTGTTTTTAATGAGTCTCTCAAAGACCTTCATGACTATAGACGTGAGAGCCACTGGACGATAGTCATTTAGGCAAGAGGGTTTACTGTTCTTAGGGACAGGGATGATGGTGGATTTTTGAAGGAGGTGGGGACCACAGATGTAGCGAGGACTCATTAAAGATAGATGTAAACAACCCGGCGAGCTGATCAGCACAGGACCGCAGAACACGACCTGAAATACCATCCGCCCAGCAGCTTTCCTGACGTCCACACGCTTGAGTGCTCTCCGAACTTCATCCTCCGAGACAGAGATCACGTGATTGTTGCTGCTCTGAGTAATTTCCTCTAACGCGCCACTTGGCGGAGTCGCGTTGCCGCGGTTACAGTCAAAGCGAGCATAGAAAGAGTTTAACTCGCTCACGAGCAACGGATCAACGCTTGCCTCTGCAGAGGATTTAGATCCAAAGGAGCAGATGGACCTCAGACCCTGCCACATGCGCCGCGAGTCGTAGAGTTGGAAATGAGACTCCACTCGGTCTTTATAACGGAGTTTTGCGGCTTTAACTGCTCGTCTGAGAGCATAGCAGGACGATCTGTATTCATTCATATTCCCTGAATGGAGACCGGCGTTGTAAGCAGCAGTGCGCGTGCGTTCACTGCCGCTGGATTGAATTGTCCACCCACGGTTTCTGATTTGAGAAGGACGTTATTGTTATTGTTTGCGTGGCTTGCTCTGTAAGCGTGTTGATGAAGCAAAGCGCCACGCCTGTGAACTCGCTTACGCCAGCTGAACTCGCCGAACATGTCCCAATCCACATCGCCCAGAGCTGCCTGTAGCGCGGTCTCTGAGTGGGGTGACCAACGCTTAACTTCCGCCACCGGAGGTTCCTGGAGGAGCTTTTGTTTGTATTCGGGAGTGAGGAAAATGGCGGCATGATCCGATTTGCCAAACGCTGGAAGTGACCGCGCTTTATAGGCGTTCTTAAACGGAGAGTAGCAGTGATCCAGTGTGTTTGCTCCTCGTGTGGGGCAGGAGACGTGCTGATGAAAGTTTGGCAGGACTTTCTTTAGGTTTGCTTTGTTAAAATCGCCGCGACAATGAATGCCGCAGCGTCGGGATGTTGGTTTATGACGCCGCTGGCAACATCATGAAGGCCAGATAAAGCCAGCGCTGTGTCTGCCTGCGGTGGGATGTAAACGGGCGGTCACGATAACCGCAGAAAACTCCTAGGCAGATAGAATGGGCGGCAGATGATTGTTAAATGTTCCAGATGAGGTGAGCAGGACCGCGAGAGAATGGTGATGTTCCTGGATCGCACCATTTCTTGTTGATCATGAAACACACTCCACCGCCTTTGGATTTACGGCCTCGGCTGTTCTGTCCATCCGAAAAACAGAGAAGTTCTCCGACGGCGTCACAGCTGTGTCCGGGACCGCGGGCGTGAGCCATGTTTCAGACAAACAATAGATATTACAGTCTCTCATGTCCCGTTGAAAACTTATCCTGGCTCTAAGATCGCCCATCTTATTATCCAAGGATTGAACATTTGCTAGAAGAATGCTCGGAGAGGAGGTCTGAATGCCCTTTTCCTCAGTCTGTTACGGATACCAGCGCGTTTCCCACGGTGTTTCTTTGTTCTACGCCGCTGGCTCTGTCCATTGTTCAACTCGGCGTTCGAAGAATCTCAGATGGCCACAGAGGATCCGGCGAAAGTGTCCTGAAACAGTCCAGTGTAGAGGTAACCAATGTCCAAAAGAGTTTTGCTGTCGTAGTAGATCAATGCAGATGATAAGTTTGTAAAAACTGAGAGTAAAAGAAAGTAAAATAGTAAATAAAAGCACAGTCTTCGCGGAGCGACCTGAACGGCGACCAAACACAGCGGCGCCATTTTTCATTTAGTTTCGTTTTCATTTTGGGGAATGAATACCTACTATTCCACACCGAATCACGCCAGACCTAGTGCGAAGCTGGGTCCCAGGCACACTTAGGACGCGAGCACTCTAGCACCACAGGGAGACCCAAGTTGTAGAACCTGATGAAGGTGTGTGGAGTGGCCTGCCGCCTCGCAGATCTCCTGAAGCGAGGCCCCAGAAGGCCACGCCCCTCATAGAGTGAGCCCTCACGGCTATGGGTGAAGCCAAGTTGCACACCCGATAAGCCATGGCTATAGCCTGGACAATCCAATTAATGACAGCCCTTTCTTGGGTGAGCCAAACACACCAACAGCTGGTTTGACTTCCTCCATTCCTTCGCTTCATGGATGCCTGAGGGAGAACCACAGTGGACAGTGGGACGTCTCTCGAGACACAATCAGATCCACTTACACTGGGCCAAACCTCACGCACACTCCCCGGGCCTCAGGCCCTGCCTCAACAGGATGTCTGCTCCCTAGTTTTGGTCCCCGGGACGTACATTGCTCAGGAGACGACAGTTTCCCATGGGACCTCAGGAGGATCTGGTGAGCCAACTTGCACAGAGGGCGCTACCTCAGACCCCCTGGTGATTCAGATACGATACCACGGACATATTATCGGATCATATCAGGACATGTTGGCTGCGGAGGTCCGGGAAAAAGCTCCTCAGAGCCTTGAAGACCGCCAGCATTTCCAGGCAATTGATATGTTAGGAAAAATGCTGGGTCTTCCACAGACCTCGCATAAACTGGCCTTCCATGACCGCTCCCCAACCAGTGAGGGAGGTGTCTGTTGAAATAATCAACATGACGCTCCCAACACTGGACCTTGGGACAGGAACCAAGTATTTTTCCATATGACGAGGGAACGGGCACCTTCGCGCTACCCTGATCATACGGAACGGATTTCCTCTTGAGGAAGTACCTCAAGATCTATTATGGGACGCAACCCCCCATCCTTTTTGGGAACAACAAAGTAGCGGCTGTAAAAGCTGGACTCCCTGTCTGGCGGAGGGATACGTTCTATGGCCTCCTTTGCCAACAGGGAGCGCACTTCCTGTTCCATAACCTGCCACTGGGCTGGGGACACCACAGTCTAGACCACACCATTGAACCTCGGAAGTGGAACACTGAACTGCAGTCTGTACCCCCTGCCCACGGTACACAAGCAAATATATTCGGGAGGCATAACCATGCGGCGAAATATTCTACTAGGGGAACCAGCCTCTCGAGCCTCTTTCCCGACCCCCTGAAGCGGCGAACCAGCAGGGATTAGTCAAGAAGGATTTTCGGTGTGTGAACGCGTTCGCTGCCCAGCTGCAGGTCTCTCTAGAGGCGGCTGGAGCAGCATGTGTTCGCTGGAAATCGTTGTGGCCAGAGCGTTGTGGACGGCAGAACGCAGCATCGACTTCCAGAAACTCCACGGAGGAGGCGACCTCGATTGCTCCTTTCTGGGAGAGGGGGCTGACCAGCAGGGGCTTCATCTAAGGGAGCAACTCGACAGGACCGCAACGACTTCGGGCAGACAGTGCAAAAGTGTAGGCTAGATCTTTAAATTGCATCCAAATGACAGGGAAGCGCATTGATGCGGTGCTCCGCAGTGGTCAAAAAGGATATAAAGAGTGAGTTTTGAAGCAATCTCTTCTTGAAAACTCAGAGATGTGGATTTGAATGGCAATTAAATCAGCACACGACCTTGGTGTTTGTCAAAAAACAGTAGGCAATTTGGCCGGGGATTTTTACGCGGGTGGTGGGAGAAAAACACTGACATTCTGTATTCAGAGGGCAATAAAATCACTGACTAGCCCCTGTAAATTATGAAAATACCTTACGACCCCACGAGAAACAATTACCCTCCGAATAGGGCTCAAATCTCTACAGACTTTAAGGAATTGATACAGATAAAAAGCACAGATTTTTATAATATATATTAAGAGAGTAACGGTACACAAAACTGACAGTTCGGTACGCAAGTCATGGTTCGGTGCGGGTTCGGTATAACAGTTTTACAAAATTGCTTTTCATTTATTTTATTAATTTTTATTCAACAGTGGTTTACAGAAAAAAATGTGTCTGTCCTTTAAAAAATGTTTAGTTATAATTTAATCAATTTAAGATAATGGTTTAAACTATATTAGGGAGCCCTTACTTGCACATTACTATAATATTAAAGGTTAATTTAAATTATTTTACCCTAATTATTATCCTAAATTCAGCTGCTATTTATTTTTAGCTTAACACTCAAAAGCTTCACATTAGGCAGTTTTTGCATTAACTTCTACATCTAATTATAATTTTTTTTTTTTTTTCAATTCGTTGCTGAAATATAATCATTTATAGGGGAAAGTGGGGTGAGTTGTGCCAGTTTTTACTCAAAGTGACTGTAAAGTGAGTCCATGACAGTAATGTCTTCAACTTAAGAATGTACATATATTTCAGGATGTGGCGCATCCCTGAGAACTATAACTTTGGATCTGAAATAAATCGTTTCAGAAATATAGCTTTTGGGGAAAAAAGTGGTCTTGTGGCACAACTTGCCCCTGGTGCGGGGTAAGTTGTGCTTTTGGGGAGAATATGTTGGGGTAAATTGTGCCAGTGATTTCTGAAGTAAAACAGAACATTTTAATGTTATGAACTGTAATGCTTCACAAATTCAGCAAGACAAATTCAAAACAAAATTACTCTTAAGGTTTTAGTTATTGTCACCCTATTAAACTGTTGGAATGCATCATATTTTGTAGTTTTTGGGAAAACACAAAAAAACTTAAATACACAATATATGATATTTGTGAACCATTTCAGGAAAAAAGGCTTTGGCAATAGATGCCTGTGGACATACATAGAACGCTGTCTGTCAATTATGTAACATAAGAATAAAGTGACTAGGCTCATTTCTAAACATCCTATTGTGACTTAGGCCACTTAAAAACTAAATAAAACTTCTCTTTAATAACATAGTGCAAACTCAAAACTGAAATCAGTGTTAGCTAAATTAAACAAATGGCAGGCAAGTCAAACACTGATGATGCACGCCCATCTCCTCACTTCTCCAGATTATTCCCTGTGGGTATGTAGGTCTAGATGGTCTGGATCTGGCCTACTACTTAACATCCCACTTGTCAATGCTGCAGGAGAATATAAACTTCTGCTCCCTTCTGGCTGCACCACCAAGTTTTTGGGGTGTGGGTAGTTTCTCGAGCAACTCTAGGGATGACTCCATCATTTTCTTTAAATGTAAAGATGGGCTTTCCATCCACAGACTTCTTACAACTTTGGCACAAATGAACCCAGGCCCTTTGGCACAAATCACCCCAGACCCACAAGTTTGAAAAACTAGCATGATCCAGCAGTTAAGAGCTAACATCATGTTAACTGTATAGACTTGTTGTATAGCCTGCTAAAGCACTAAAACACGTGTGAAATGTTTTTAAACTTGTCTATAATTGTTCAGACACTACAATCAAAAAACCTTGTTCATGGAAATTTTACTTTGAAAGGAAAAAAACAGTTTTTTGAGCTAAAATGTGCTTACCTATCATGCCATGTGTCTCTCTTCTTTGGCAGATGAGTAAAATAGATGTGAAAGTGTCAAAATTATGTGATCACATGACCAATTTCTTCTATGGTTTTCCAGAAACAATGGGTGGAACTACTTCCCCCCCGGCACAATTCACCCCACTCATTTTCGTGACAGATTTATTTAAACATACATTAAATAATCAAGACATCACTAACAGGTTCAGTAGAATATAATAAATATAACGGCTAATATAGATCATATATTCAGTGAAAGAGTTGATTTCTCTAGTGAACTCACAGCTGTGGACACTGAATGACTCCTGAGGGAAATGTGATGCTACATGACATTGTTCTCAAGCTGTCTTATTGTCTTTTGAAAGTTGAAACTGATTGAGCGATTACACGACATATGATACATTTCAAGTTGTAATGTATCCTCAACATACCTTAAGAAATATGAACTCATGTTTATTCTTTATGAGATGATCTTTAAGAGATGATCGCGTTCACTCTTGAACTGACGCTCCTAGATACAGTGATCTCTCACGTCACATTAAAGAGCGTCAAAGCGGCATTTATCGTTTGAATTTCATGATAACATGGACTGAATACTTAATGTTAGCGTGCATATATTTCACTCAGCGCGAGAGTGAAATATATATATATATTTTTTTTACAATAAATCCTTAGACTTTTCTAATGATTTTTAGTCAGAGGCTGTCTGCATATTAATAGATAACCCAGCTGTTTTTTTTACATTTTAAATAGCAAATCACAATTTTAACCAGAATAATCGCAATTAGACATTTTCCACAAATCGTGCAGCCCTATACTCAACCCTACCTTACACATTAATACTGGAAAAAGAGCCCCTTTGAACACATCAAGTAATTTTACGGTGCGATTTTGAATGATAACCATTCACCGTGAATAAGGGCTCCCCCCTTACAAACGCCAATTAACCACTGGATGAAACCAACCTGTTTGTTCCTCAGTTTCTTCATGCTTCACTCTCAATGTGTCTTCAATCTTCATGTCTTCACTCTCCTCTTTAATGAACATCATCTTTAATCTTTATAATAGTGTGTCGTGGATCTCAGTCTCTTCACCAGGAGTTTATCTGTGTGTTTGTCCTGTTTAAGAAGAGAATAATTCACAGAAAGAAAAATAAATCAAACTAAATCTCTGAGAGTCTCAGTCAGCTCTAGTTCAGTAGTTCAGTCTCTGGTAAGAGAGTCAGAGAGAGTTAATGGACTTAAATCATCTGATTAGACTAAAAACACTCAAAACTAAATCTCTGAGAGTCTCAATCAGCTCTAGTTCAGTAGTTCAGTCTCTGGTAAGAGTCAGAGAGAGTTAATGGACTTAAATCATCTGATTAGACTAAAAACACTCAAAACTAAATCTCTGAGAGTCTCAATCAGCTCTAGTTCAGTAGTTCAGTCTCTGTAAGAGAGTCAGAGAGAGTTAATGGACTTAAATCATCTGATTAGACTAAAAACACTCAAAACTAAATCTCTGAGAGTCTCAATCAGCTCTAGTTCAGTAGTTCAGTCTCTGGTCAGAGAGTCAGAGAGAGTTAATGGACTTAAATCATCTGATGAGACTAAAAACACTCAAAACTAAATCTCTGAGAGTCTCAATCAGCTCTAGTTCAGTAGTTCAGTCTCTGTAAGAGAGTCAGAGAGAGTTAATGGACTTAAATCATCTGATTAGACTAAAACTAACACTACAGATTAATATAATAATGCAAATTATACAGACCCTTAATATATCAGTCAGTTTAGCTATTTAATGATTTGTAGAAATCGAGCTAGAAATGGGAATACAGCGCTTTGAATCACTGAATCTTTTATTGTGAATCAATCGGTTCAATTGACTCGTAGAGTCTAAAGCTCCGGTTCTCTCGTCACTCTCCAGAGACTGAACTCATGTTTGAACTGATTCACGATAAAGAGCGAAATGAGACGCTCCTTCTGTTCCTCAGGAGTTTATGATGTTACTTTACTCACACAACGCTAATAAATGTTAGATAAAGCAATGCAGTGTTACATTTAAGAACACAGCATTCATTCTGCTTAGCTTTAAACACTTAAAACAAACCTTTCTTCAGCCGAATCACAACAGATGCAGGAGCGCGGCGCGGCCTTATGACGTCACACCGACACACCAAAATAAAAGTCCCGTTCCCTGCTGTGTCTAAAACCACACAAGTGCACAGAAATGTTTTCTCTTACTGTATAATCCTGAAATCTTCTGTTTACGAGCGCTTCATTTCATTCACTGTAACCTGAAAGGATAGTCAACAAAGATAGAATTGTGCAAGAAATACTTTAATTAGATGACCTGACAAAATAAAATTAATATTAATCAAAAGAATTGTAAAATCATGCATTCATTCTATTCTTCATTTACTTGTGCATAGAGAGGTATCAGATATGTATAAAATACAAATAAATCAGACCTCTGTTTCAGAGATCTTAACACAGACGTGTCTTTGTAAATGCGCTGCACAAACATGTCGTCATGGGCACAGACAACAGTCACACCATTCCATACCCGTGATAAGGTCTCTCAAGCGGGTCATTTACCAGCCCATCAGGTGACGCACCCAGCCAAGCTGCATTTGGATGAATCACCAGTCCACATTTCTGTAAGTTCAGGTTTTTGAGAGTTGCATAGCCCTTTAAGGCACCTGCCTCCATATCCAGTCCCCTCTTCATGTGTGCTGTTTGCCGTGTCCCTCGGATGATCCTCTCAGCTAGGTTTTCTGCAGAATTTGGACCTCTAACGTGGCTAACCTCCCTGAAATTTGAAGCAGTGACCCTCTCCTTTCTCAGTGAATGCCACTCAGATGCTGCATTTTGGCATCTTGTTCTTCTTCAATGAGGTGTGACTGTGGCAGTGAATTGAGATGCAGCTGTTCATGGTTTTTTGGCACATATGTACACATTTCATATTATTCTTCAGATTTTAAAACAAACTCCCATTTTCTTTACAGTGTTATAGACTAACCCTGCTACCCTGTATCTGCATCTGTTTCAGCTAGAATTTGCAGTGATAACACAGCGCTATCTATCTGTAGTTGATAGAACGCCATTACATTTTTTATTATTCTTAATCATCCATAATAGCTAAGATATCATCTGTGCTTCTGTGGTCATCCAAGCTAAACAGTGGTAACGTTAGAACAGTAAAACATGTTCAACAGAACTTTGAACGTCACATTTAAGCTACCAGTCCTACTCTCAGCTGGTGTGGTGTTTATCATTGATTGTAACTTTAGGCAATTCCAGCAAACAACGAGTAAACTTCGACGACTCTGTCATAATCCCGCTTTTCTCTGCTTTCAATCTCCCGCACCGGAAACAGAAGAGCAGCCTCACGCCAAACACGGAAGTAACGCATGCAGAGAGCCTATTGTGAGTATCTAGGGTGTCATGATGGTGATGGGTGATGTCAGGCAGGGGTACCCACCATCTCCCAAGATGCACCGGCCCTCAGTTGGATACAACTACCTGCTGTAAATGGCGCTGTTCTCAAGGATCCTTGCACCCAGGAATAACAGGCTACACTGACGGCTGGGGGCTTTATACTAAAAGCAGGAGACCCTGCCAGTCTAGCAAACCCTGCACCAATCTCCTCCAGCTCTTCACCCTGAGGGAGACGCACCACATAGGACAGCCCTACTGACTTTGGGACACCAAAGGCTGAGGCAACAACCCGATAGGATGCAGCATGAGCCAGCCAGTACAGAAACATCACCACCTCTATGTCTTTTGGCCAACCATGGTCAACCTCATAAGGCAGTGCAGCCACAAGGTTTATTATGGATGGTCTGGTCAGGTACAGATAGGGGCGGAGGTCAGATTCTCTGTCCAGAAACAGCCTCAGGATGGGGACTGTTGCATTCAGCTGTGACAGTATGGTGTGATGTTTTCAGTCTAAAAAACAATAAAAAAGGGCTCCAGTAGAGTGTCCTGTCCTTATATATATTCTCAACCTTGTAATCATGGTTTCCTCCTGCCGTGTCACTTCTTTCTCAATGTTGTATAAATGTCTTCCTTTCTCCTCCTGATCCCATGTATCCTGCCACATTTTATTAATATTATCTTCACGAATTCACGCTTCACAAGTTCACAAATAATCATAGTAAAAAAAGTATGCATAATAGTATGCGTATGTGGTGTGCTGTCCGAGGAAAGGGCTCCGTGCTCAGTATTTGGCCCGAACCCAGAGTAAACCATAACACTGAGAAAGCCATAACATTACTGATAGCCCCCCAAAATTGCAATGCATAGGCTGATTGTGTTTACTGAGCTCCTGCTGGAGCAAAGGAAACGTCACTGCTGTGGCAGTGGAGAATTAGCCAGAAGAGCCGAGCTCCTGCGGGAGCAGAGTAAACATCACTGCTGCAGCAGTGGAGAATTAGTCAGAAGAGCCGAGCTCCTGCGGGAGAGAAGAGTAAACATCACTGCTGCGACAGTGGAGAATTAGTCAGAAGAGCTGAGCTCCTGCGGGAGCAGAGGGAACATCACTGCTGCGACAGTGGAGAATTAGTCAGAAGAGCCGAGCTCCTGCTGGAGAAGAGTAAACATCACTGCTGCGACAGTGGAGAATTAGTCAGAAGAGCTGAGCTCCTGCGGGAGAAGAGGGAACATCAGTGCTGCGCAGTGGAGAATTAGTCAGAAGAGCCGAGCTCCTGCGGGAGCAGAGTAAACATCACTGCTGCGACAGTGGAGAATTAGTCAGAAGAGCTGAGCTCCTGCGGGAGAAGAGGGAACATCACTGCTGCGACAGTGGAGAATTAGTCAGAAGAGCTTAGTTCCTGCGGGAGCAGAGGGAACATCACTGCTGTGGCAGTGGAGAATTAGTCAGAAGAGCTGAGTTCCTGCGGGAGCAAAGGAAACGTCACTGCTGCGGCAGTGGAGAAATTAGTCAGAAAGGCTTAGTTCCTGCGGGAGCAGAGGGAACATCACTGCTGTGGCAGTGGAGAATTAGTCAGAAGAGCTGAGCTCCTGCGGGAGCAAAGGAAACGTCACTGCTGCGGCAGTGGAGAAATTAGTCAGAAAGGCTTAGTTCCTGCGGGAGCAGAGGGAACATCACTGCTGCGGCAGTGGAGAATTAGTCAGAAGAGCTGAGCTTCTGCGGAGCAAAGGAAACGCCACTGCTGCGGCAGTGGAGAAATTAGTCAGAAAGGCTTAGTTTCTGCGGGAGCAGAGGGAACATCACTGCTGCGCAGTGGAGAATTAGTCAGAAGAGCCGAGCTCCTGCGGAAGCAGAGTAAACATCTCTGCTGCGGCAGTGGAGAATTAGTCAGAAGAGCTGAGCTCCTGCGGGAGAAGAGGGAACATCACTGCTGCGGCAGTGGAGAATTAGTCAGAAGAGCTGAGCTCCTGCGGGAGCAGAGGGAACGTCACTGCTGCGACAGTGGAGAATTAGTCAGAAGAGCTGAGTTTCCATGGAGCAGAGGGAACATCACTGCTGCGGCAGTGGAGAATTAGTCAGAAGAGCCGAGTTCCTGCGGGAGCAGAGTAAACATCACTGCTGCGAAAGTGGAGAAATAGTCAGAAGAGCTGAGCTCCTGTGGGAGCAGAGTAAACATCACTGCTGCGACAGTGGAGAATTAGTCAGAAGAGCCGAGCTCCTGCTGGAGAAGAGAGAACATCACTGCTGCGCAGTGGAGAATTAGTCAGAAGAGCTGAGCTCCTGCGGGAGCAAAGGAAACATCACTGCTGCGGCAGTGGAGAATTAGTCAGAAGAGCTGAGCTCCTGCGGGAGCAGAGTAAACATCACTGCTGCGGCAGTGGAGAATTAGTCAGAAGAGCTGGAGCTCCTGCGGAGCAGAGTAAACATCACTGCTGCGACAGTGGAGAATTAGTCAGAAGAGCTGAGCTCCTGCGGGAGCAAAGGAAACATCACTGCTGCGGCAGTGGAGAATTAGTCAGAAGAGCTGAGCTCCTGCGGGAGCAAAGGAAACATCACTGCTGCGGCAGTGGAGAATTAGTCAGAAGAGCTGAGCTCCTGCGGGAGTAGAGGGAACATCACTGCTGCGGCAGTGGAGAATTAGTCAGAAGAGCTGAGCTCCTGCGGGAGCAAAGGAAACATCACTGCTGCGGCAGTGGAGAATTAGTCAGAAGAGCTGAGCTATTATTGATATTATTGACTGAGAATTATTTTACAACACCGGCAAAGATCGTTTACACTCATCTTCCACTTCTTCTTCCAGCGTGCGTGCAGCTGAGTTCTGTTGACGACTATGTGTCACTCCGTTGCTCTTATTGGTTGTTGGTCTATCCAGTCGAGGTCTTTCCTGGTTCGGTTGAAACATCCCATAATCACAGCCCAATGGAGCAGTATCAGACTCCTATTCTGACTAGAATTGACTAGAAACCGTATCTTTGTTATTTTAAAGTGAAGAAATCGAGACCTACCCCGAGACTCAATAGCGATGTCTGATTTTCATGAATAAATCCTTGTCATGAGTCGATTCTTTCAATGAACCATGTTTAAATGCCTAACGTTTCCTATTAGAGTTAGGTAATGTCTTTCAAACTTGCCTGTATATTAAAACACTAGAAGTCAATGAAATATCCCAGTATAGATAGATAAGCAAACCTGTGTGTTTGTACCTCTTTATTTTGGGCACACATTTGTTCTCAGAAGTGAGCTAAATCTGGCAAAATTGGAGGACCTCCTCACTTGTAAAATAATAAAGTAAATGAAGATTTACAGTTTTAGTCTTTACTTGTGTATAAAAACAATATGTTCTCTTTTAGAAAGCCAAATAAGTGTGTGTGTGTGTGTGTGTGTGCGTGTGTGTGTGTGTGTGTGTGTGTGTGTCAGCCAAAAAAAGGTATAAATAACTGACAAATTAGTCAAAACATTTTTTTTATGATTTATTTATTCATTTAATGATAATCACCCTCCCAATAATTTTAATATATATATATTTAATATAATCAAGTCACCTTTATTTATATAGCTCTTTTTACAACACTGATTGTTTCAAAGCAGCTTCACAGTGTTAACAGGAAAATAATTCAACAGAATTTGATTCGGCTGTACAGCCGCTCTGGAGAAAACAGTGATGTCCTCCAGCTCAGTTCAATTATCATATAGTGTCAATGCGGGCAGATCGGTAATATAGATGAATATTTAGTGTCCCCAACTGAGCAAGCCAAAAGGCGACTGTGGCAAGGAACCAAAACTCCTTCAGGGCCAGAATGGAGAAAAAAACCTTGGGAGAAACCAGGCTCAGTCGGGGTGCCAGTTCTCCTCTGGCCGACGAACAAATAGTTTATGATTATGATTCTGGCAACATTACAGATCAAATTAGATCGGAACATAAGCACTTAAGCACATAAGCACATAATAAGCACTGCTATTTCTGTTGCACGAAACAGAAGTGAAATGAAAAACGCTACTCGTTTAAGCTGCGGACCGTTTATCAGCCCGGACCAATAATAGGCAGCGGAGCGTGAACTCAGAACAGGTTTACATGCGGACTGGTCTCGATCACAGCGCTGGGATATCCAGTGAGAAGCTTTCAAATTCAGCGCATAATTATCTGTTATAAACCACAGATATAAACCAAGATCTAGTGGCGATGAAAGCTGACTATGCCAACATGCTCAAGCGGCCAAAAAGCACCCGACGAGGTTCGATTAGTGCAGATGATGCCACAAATAGTAAGCTGACTGATGCTCAACGATGGCCCAACTTTGGCCAAACATCGGCTTAGTGTGTCAAGGCCCTTAAATGAAGCTGAAGGGCCCTGACTCTCCGCTGAATGATTTGAGCCGTTTTTCCTCACCGCAGCCGATTTGAAGCATCTGAAGAATGGATAAATGTTAGGAAAAGTTCATGACAGCACTGACTGGACTTTCACAAAAGTGATTTCTGTCATCGTCTGCCTCACCTCTCAAGTCATACTACCTGACTCCTGAGTTACTCCAGACATTTGTTCCTGCTGAAACCAGTCATGCTGCAGGATCTCCTCCATAGTCGCTCTCTCGGCTGGTTCATGAGCCAGACACCGTGTGATCAAATCCTGGAATTCTCTGAAGTCAAAACTCAGACGGCCATGTTCATTTCTTAAGGGCTGACATCTGCACACTGTTCTGTACATCATAATGCCCAGAGACCAGACCGTTGTC
The DNA here is from genome assembly GCA_018749465.1 of Paracanthobrama guichenoti. Classification (NCBI taxonomy): domain Eukaryota; kingdom Metazoa; phylum Chordata; class Actinopteri; order Cypriniformes; family Gobionidae; genus Paracanthobrama; species Paracanthobrama guichenoti. The sequence continues at coordinate 23,747,747 of CM031946.1, read as the reverse complement.
GGCTCCGCCTCATATTCAAAGTCCGCAAAGTATTCAGGAGGGCAGGCAAATCCTGTTCATTAAAAAGAGATATTCAAGTCAAGCAAATATCCATTTCCACAAATCACATCTCATTAGGGCTATGGTAACACAAAAAGACAACTCACCTATAAATTGACCCTTATAGACACTTTTGATGATTTCACCGCAGCCAAAGTCAATCAGTTTGATTTGGTTCGTCGTTGTGTTGATCACAAAGTTGTCTAACTTGATGTCACGGTGGAAGACGCCTCCGTCAAGACAGTGCTTGGCTCCGAGCACCGCTTGGTACATCAGGCTACGTGCCTGAGATTCACTCAGCGTTTCTCTCAAGACGAATCTGAACAAGTCTCTGCAGGGTTGTGAATACTACAGGATGAGGATGTGCCGATGTTCCTCTTCAAACCAGTCCAGCATGTGCACGATGTAGGGGCTTAACGGAGGCTGGTTCAGCAGCAGATTCAGAGCCACTTCTGCAAACAGTGGCTCAGAAACCCCAGGCTGGAGACAAGAGGGCAACAAACCATTAGCTGACTTATAATTTAAGATATATTATTTGTATTTAAATATATGCATTATGTGCAACTTACAACATCGATATAGCGGTCTGCATACCGCCCTGTTTCACGCTTTAGTTAGTGATAAATTTGATGGCGACCTGAACAAGAAAAGGAAGAAGAAGTCAGATGAAAGCACTGATCTATACGGTACAGTTGATGAACACAGCAAAAGTGATTCTACCTGCTGGCCATCAGATTTACGGATGCCTTTGCACACAGTGCCGAAGTATCCTTGTCCAATATCCTCTTCCACTTCGTAAAGTTTGGAAAATGGAACTGAAAAATGCAAACATGTTAATATATGAGATTCATAAACTGGGAGTTTCTTTACAATCATATTTCTTTAGACAGGGAATCAGGAAAATAATGGATTCATCAGCATGACACATGATATTGGGAATGCCGGATGAAGGATTAGACATGCGGCATGAGTTTAAATACACAGGCTTACTAAGAAAAACTAGACAAGAAAGAGGTGAAATACTCACGGGCAGACGGTCCCGGGAAAGAGGCGGTTCTTGGATCTTCCCTTCGCTCTGAATCAGCACCCAGAGATTCTGGAAATGCTAATGGAGCTGGAAGAAGATCAGTCAGATCCAGCAAAGCCGGTGGCTCAAAGAAGGATGGATCCAGCTGAAGATCAGCCAGATCCTGTAAAGCCGGCTCAGGTACAGACGGACCCGGCTGAGGGTCGGCTGAATCCGTGTCGGGCTGTGGATGGAGTGGAGGAGCCTTCTTGTGCTTCATGAGTTGCGCTGCTGCACTTTTTACAGTCCGACACATTTTTCTGAATAAAGTAAAGCTGTCAGTCTTCATTTTTGTTTGCTTTTCTAAAACCGCAAAAACAGAAATAGAACAGTTAGAAATTGCCTCCAGATATTAAAAGTCTAATACTGAGGCTAGATCCCAAGACAAAACAGGACAGGAATAAAATGCCACTAGACCCACCTTCAGCTGGGTTTGCGTCACAGTTTGTCGGCTTGACGCTGGACGGGCCCGGCTGTGGATCAGTTTGATCCTGTCGAGCCGTTGACCCGAGGTGGGATGGGCCCGGCTGGGGATCAGTTTGATCCTGTCGAGCCGTTGACCCGAGGTGGGACGGGCCTGGCTGTGGATCAGCTGAATCTGTGCCGGACGGTGGCTGTAGAGGCGCTTCTTCTTTACCTTGACTTTTTACAGCCAGCCACGAGTTTCTGATGAATGCAGAAAGGCGACTCATCTTGCTTTTTGATTGTTTTTCTGAAATAATAATTAAAAAGGAATTAAAAAGTGGCGTATGAAAAATGACGGAGCTACACCTGTTTGAAGTGGACAGAGTCAGCAAAGTCAGTTTTGAGAAAAAAAACGAGTTAAAGTTTTCTGAAGGTCCCAAAACAAAATCACCTTAAAATCCCTGGTAATAACACCACATTTGGCACACACCATATTCAGCTTTTTTCCCCACGATACCACAATTGTTTGATTAACATTTATTTATTTAACATTTAATGAAACAGTCTAACAGTCTTAGAGACAGTCTAAGATCTACTGTAGTGCATGGATCTAATATAATCTTAAAATATAATCCCCAACAGTTAACCAAATGTTCACATAAGGTATAAAAGATAATGTCATAAGATATAACAGATCATGTTTGCGTGAATACTTGCCATGACAGATCTTTTGAAATAACTTTTTCTAATAAATAAATAACTCATTCTGTGTATATCAGGATCGCGCTGAGACGTCTGTGTGCGCACGCTTCGGATCTGTCAGTCGGCGCGAGTAAGATCGTTTTGTTTACATCAGTATGAGTTACAGTTAAATGTGTGAAAACACATTTAAAACGATACCAAGCTAACAGAGAAAAACAGTTTTCATGGACAAATGAAAGGGTCTCCTCTCAGAAAACGTACAAATAAAGACACTTTTAGATGTTGAACTGTTATTTGGAGCATTGGGATCGCTAGACGAGGGCTTAATGAACTTATTTTTGTGAAAACCTCAAAATCGTCCAAAAATTAGATTTTTCACTTGTTTTGCCTGTAGCTCAAAATTATTTTGTGCGCATCCCGACTCCTTGTGCCAGCACGGATCACATATAATATTTCATTTGTAATTATGAATATAAAGATCTACACACATACAGTAGTGGCCAGAAGTGATGTGTGCTTGGAGAGTGTAAATGGTTTTAATTGTTTCATTTGCTATAACGCAAGGAAATATGTGTGCAAAGAATGAGCACTAATCAAATACAAGAGAAATACCAGTGAATTATTAATTACTCTTTAAACTGTAGTCAATGTAATTTTTTTGTTATGCTTTTTTTTGTATAGTAAAATAAAACCTATATTGCTGAGCTGTAGTTTGCCTGTTTGGCCAAATACATTTGTGAATGAAATACTTTGACCAAGTTTAATGTTTTCATCTCCCTAATGTAACATGTTTTAACATCATTTTATGGTTTTATTCAGGTCATTAATAGCAAATATTGTTACTTTTGGCCATGTATGGCTATATATGTCTTGTGTTTGAAACCTTCTGTGTGAAATTAATATGTAGAAAATGAAAACACTTTTCAACATTTTTGTTCTGAATATGAGCTATATTCACCTGTGGAGCTGTTCTCCACAGCTGCTGCAGTAGAGACAGTGCTCTGGTGTTCACAGTGAAGCGGTACAAACAGATTTCCAGCGTTTGGCTGCTCGTGAAAGTCTTCGCTGCTGCTCTGATTCTCGCTGAACTGACTGTTATACTGACGCTATACTGGAGCTCGGAATGTAGCACTGTGACGTCATGAGGCCTGTGACATCACACGCGCGCAGTGGAGCCTCCATCAGATCGCTGCTTTCACGAATGCTTAAGTAACTTTGCAGCTGTATACATACTATATATCGTTTTGTTAATTTTACGGGCGTCAATCCAGAGTAAGCGCATCATATCTGATCTCTGCAGTGATCGTGTGTGTGATATGCTTGATCTACCCGTCTATTATATTTTGCAGTTATAACGTGCATTAGTTTGTTATGGCCGTTGAAAGGAGATTATCATGTCTTTAGACCAATGCAGCGCTGTATATATTGTCTTGTTTATGCTTAGTTGCTCATATTGGTGTTATTTATGTATATTTAATTTGTATACAAAGCGCCCGTTTTAAGATATTCTGAAGTTGTAAACCACTCAATGCGCACGAGTTCAGTAAAGTTGGCTACACAGCTGTTACTACACAACTGACAGCTCTTTTCAATCGTAGTAACGTAGACAAGCAGCTACAAGCTAATTTCCCTCAAAACAAGCTTTTCACCGCAGTGGACAAAATACACTGATCTCTATGCACAGATCCGAAGGGACCGTCTGCAAAGTGCAAAACCCGAAAGCGTTACTACAGAAACAGTTCATAACTTCACCGTAACACACTGCACTGTCACCAGATTCAGTTCATAACTTCACCGTGAGACACTGCACTGTCACCGGATTCAGTTCATAACTTCGCCGTGACACACTGCACTGTCACTGGATTCAGTTCATAACTTCACCGTAACACACTGCACTGTCACCAGATTCACACACTGTACTGTCACCAGATTCAGTTCATAACTTCACCGTGACACACTGCACTGTCACCGGATTCAGTTCATAACTTTACTGTAACACACTGCAGTGTCACCAGATTCACACACTGTACTGTGACTAGATTCAGTTCATAACTTCACTGTAACACACTGCACTGTCACCAGATTCAGTTCATAACTTCACTGTAACACACTGCAGTGTCACCAGATTCACACACTGTACTGTCACCAGATTCAGTTCATAACTTCACTGTAACACACTGCAGTGTCACCAGATTCACACACTGTACTGTCACCAGATTCAGTTCATAACTTCACTGTAACACACTGCAGTGTCACCAGATTCACACACTGTACTGTCACCAGATTCAGTTCATAACTTCACCGTAACACACTGCACTGTCACCAGATTCACACACTGTACTGTCACCAGATTCAGTTCATAACTTCACCGTGACACACTGCACTGTCACCAGATTCAGTTCATAACTTCGCCGTGACACTGTACTGTCACCAGATTCAGTTCATAACTTCACTGTAACACTGCACTGTCACCAGATTCAGTTCATAACTTCACCGTAACACTGCACTGTCACCAGATTCATTTCATAACTTCACTGTAACACTGCACTGTCACCAGATTCATTTCATAACTTCACTGTAACACACTGCACTGTCACCAGATTCAGTTCATAACTTCACCGTAACACTGCACTGTCACCAGATTCATTTCATAACTTCACCGTAACACTGCACTGTCACCAGATTCAGTTCATAACTTCACCGTAACACTGCACTGTCACCAGATTCATTTCATAACTTCACTGTAACACACTGCACTCACCAGATTCAGTTTATAACTTCACCGTAACACTGCACTGTCACCAGATTCATTTCATAACTTCACTGTAACACACTGTACTGTCACCAGATTCAGTTCATAACTTCACCGTAACACTGCACTGTCACCAGATTCATTTCATAACTTCACTGTAACACACTGCACTCACCAGATTCAGTTCATAACTTCACCGTAACACTGCACTGTCACCAGATTCATTTCATAACTTCACTGTAACACACTGTACTGTCACCAGATTCAGTTCATAACTTCACCGTAACACTGCACTGTCACCAGATTCAGTTCATAACTTCACCGTAACACTGCACTGTCACCAGATTCATTTCATAACTTCACTGTAACACACTGCACTGTCACCAGATTCAGTTCATAACTTCACCGTAACACTGCACTGTCACCAGATTCATTTCATAACTTCACTGTAACACACTGCAGTGTCACCAGATTCAGTTCATAACTTCACCGTAACACACTGTACTGTCACCAGATTCAGTTCATAACTTCACTGTAACACACTCTGTCTCATACAGTGCAGACGTGTTTCTCTCTGCTCCCGCTGTGCTCTGCCGCTTTGGTATTTTGTCTTTTTTCCTTTTCTCTCTGACCCGCTGCTTGCTGGACTCCTGAAAATACTGAAATGGAATTGATTAACTGGTCAATCAGCGCAATCGATAGGATTTTGTCACAAAGGAAGGGTGCCCCGGGAGAACCCACCTGCCCGGACAGGACCTTTGCGGAGGCTCTGTCCGTGGAGGATGCGGAAGATTTATACATGATTGGATTATTGATGGCGGGGTTCCTATTCTTTGGCTTTGGGATTGCCCCGACCTATCGGAAGATTGGTAAGACAGCTGCAAGCAAATTCACCCAGCCGCAGTCTGTGGAAATTAAGGAATGCTTCGGGGCTGTGTGTGACCGTTTGAAGGAATTAGATCAGAGAGTGATACGGATTGAGGAACTGAACCATAACAACGCAGTCCGGACTGCGGATACGCAGGGAAGAGTGGGCTCCATTGGGGGTCAGATCGGTGAACTTTTACGGACTGTAAGTGGTCTGGCCATGAGGCTGGACGTAATGTCTAGGGAAACTGCACGGACCGGACGCGAGTGCTGAAGACCAGAACTGATTGATTGATTATGATCCGGACAAATTACCGAAGATCATCAAATGGATAAAAAAATAAAATAAATTGTATTTGCCTGACCTAATCAACTACCCCACCCGAACCTCACTTGTCCCTATCTCTCGGTTGGGAGGTCAGCCTGACAGCTTGGTCTGCTATCTTTGCCTGTGCACTGTAACTTTGCCTTATCTCCCTTCAAGGACAAACCATAGAACTGAACTCGAAAACATCTGAAGTTATGGCTAACATTCTCACACAACACAATCTCAGACTCACTCGCACCATACACACCCGATCCCGATCCCAGCCCCCCTCCATCCGTCTGCCTGTCCTTATCTATCGCCTCTCCCACTCCATACAAAAAATCCCATCACGTGACCACGTGTACTGTGTTATGTTATGTTTTGTTGTGTTTGCTATGTAATGCTTGCTAAACTGCATTCTTGTATTTCTGGAGAGCGTGTGGCGGCGCCTGAAAAGGCTGAGGCCCGGAGGCTTGCTCCAAACTTCATTTCGTTATACTGTACTTGTACATGTGTAATGACAAATAAACTTGAAACTTGAAACTTGCAGTGTCACCAGATTCACACACTGTACTGTCACCAGATTCAGTTCATAACTTCACCGTAACACACTGCAGTGTCACCAGATTCAGTTCACATGTCACTGCTGTCCTGCTTAGTTTGAGAAAATGTGCTTTTGTATTAATTTTATTAATTTTTTTTTTCATATTATGATAAATATACAAGGATTTCACTGTGATATAAACTTCACTACTTTATAAACTTAACTGTCTTATACATTTATTAATTTTAAATTATATTAAGAAAATGTTCACTTTAGGAATCCTGTAAGAATAAAAGTATTAGAATATTGAATTACTTTAAAGTTGTCCATGGAATTTCACTCCAGATGTTTTACAAATGATCCACTACATTATGTACTGTGCAGTTTAAAACAATTAAAGTATAAATCTCACCCAAACAGTATCCACAGTTTTGGGCAGGTCTTCATTTCCACAGAAGGAACCGTAGCCAATGTTTGGAACTGGAAAATAAGTCTTCTTTGATTTTGAAGAGATTGTTTGGACGAGTCAATGTCCAACATCTATCATCTTGTCGTCATCTTGGCCATCAGTACAGATGACATAAGAACACGTGTGCTGTGTCTTATACAGTAAAAATACAGTACGTTATCACTTCTATCTTAATGGTAATATGTTTCATAGAATCACCTGCATCACAAAGACCGCGCAAAGGGCTCCATCCTTTTGGAAGGTGTGGGATATGTTTCCAGGCTGCCACTTGATGTCAACCCAGTCCTCCTTTCCAAGCCTATTTCGACACATCTCGAAATACTCTCAAATTATAGTGATTTTTCATTTACATTTGCCTTATTAATGACTTTCCCATATTTTGTATTACCCAAATTTGTAGCAGACCTTTCACTTCAACCTCAAAAAGGATTTGAAAGGGCATGAAGATACTGTTGGGGGGAAAATGTTGTTGACAAAGAACATTTGTCAGTATCATATCAGTTATTATAATAACACTAAAATAACACAATTCAAACCCATACTTGCATAATACAATACTAAAGTGACAGTGTTGGCTGTTGTAAGACTAGGAAAACTTGCATAATGCCAGAATGTCTGGTTAAGGAATAAAAACTATCTGAGAAAGGAAATTAGCATCTAAACTCACTCATTCATTTAGCATCCCCATCGGAGACGACGTCACGCTGAGTGAATCATCTAAGAATGACTTTAATTTACACGCCTTTCTCTTCACTGCCTCTTCCCCCATTCCTACTCCAGTTCTCACCATCAAAATCTAAATGGTTTCATGTGAATTCTCATAATACAATATTATACATGTTTGATATCGTTTGAAATGTCTCACTGCGATTGGTACAAAGATCTCATCCCCACTGAAGTAAACAAGAATATAATAAAGGTTTTAAGAAGTTTAGAGACATTGTGCTAAAAACAGTGGGTGTGGCTGTCGGCCATTTGGTCTTCTAACAATACAGGCATATGGGAGAGGGATTCAATTTAAATTCCCATTGTTAACACAGGTTTACATTTGAAAGAGTTTTACATCTTGATCTGATATTTAAGGAGATGTTTCAGAAAGGGTCAGCGCTTGAACTTTTATATTGGTCAGCCCGTAACGCTGAGTGTCTGCTATAGACGCTCAGCGTTATGTCATTTTAAGAAGTCAGGTATCCATATTTCATTCTTTACTTCAGAGTAGTTGATGTTATGTATGGACTAGCTTTGAACTGATTATGTAATCACCGTTATACATTTACCTGACTGTTAATAAATTGTTACATTTTGATCTATCCTGATTTACTCTGGAATTATTAACGATCTCTAGTAGATGAACGGGTATAATTTCAACCAAGGATTAAACAGAATAATTAAATGGTAACTATTAAATATAAATGACCAAATAACCAATTTGCATTTTAACCTAAATTTTAAATTATGATGAAATGGAGTCAGATAAAGATAAATTGGATTTAAATCCTTTTGCCCAGCTGAAAACACCGAACGCGAAGCGACCTTTACCGGCGTATCGTTACCCTCACTGGAACGATTTTAGCGGGCCTTACACAACTGAATTTATACAGATTATTTTCCTTTGACATAATTGTATTATTTCTATTTTTATGTATGCAAGTTTCTGTGTGCTGTTGTGATTTGAGCGTGTGAGTGGGACTTTTATTTTGCCAGTGTGACGTCATAATGCTGCGACGCTGCTGCTCTGTTGTGAAAATATATTTTTTTACCGTATGGGTCGGCTGAAGAAAGGTTTGTGTTTTTAACCATTTAAAGTGTTTAAATCTATGCAAACCCTTCTGATATCTGAGTAGTTTTTACTAGTGATGGGCAGACCGAGGCTTCGTGAAGCGCTGAAGCAAATGTGTCGAAGCATCGAAACAACACCGACACCCGTCTCCACTTGCATGTATTAATCTGAAATAACCTTGACAGTGATCTATGTTTAAAAAAAATGTTTTTAACATCTGTCTGACAACTACTTGTTTTCATAACCTGTAGCCTCCTCTTGTGAATAACTTTTTTTTTTCATGAAAAATGAAGATTAATAAAATAAATACAGCCACAATTACATAAAATTTTTATTCAAAAATATGAATTGGTCTGCTGTTGAAGGACTTAGTCGACTTGTTGCTGGCATGCACAAATATTTTTTAGCAAGTACATACAACTGAGGGAAAATTACTGCTCGCTCTTTCCAATAAATTAATGGATCATGCGTTCTGGGCCAATACAATACACACATCTCACTTTATTTGGTGTTTCCAAAAGGAAATGCTCCCACACCACAGATGTACGGCATCTCTTATGTGGGGCCTCCATATCTATCTATATATCACCTATGAATATATATATCTATATCTCTAACTTATGCTGTGCTATCTATCACTATCTAACTGTATGAATGTGTCACTAGCTTATATCTATCCTAACTATCTGTCACTGTCTATACCTATCAGTCCATATATCTAATTTAAATCTAGCCTAAATATAACTAACCAAAGCGCACTGTAAATCTCACGTATATCACAACATCACTGCTATCACAAAATGTATCTCCTCTCACAAAACCCACGAGGTGAAGATGGATTAGCTTCACCTTTTTGACAGCCTGTGCAATAAACTGCAGCAGAGGCTTTGTTTTCTACGGCGATTAAGGTTGTATGGTGTGAGCAGTCAGATCATGATGATCTTCAGATCATCAGAGAGTGTCATCAGATATGGGAATTAGTGCATGGTTTGGCAACCTAACAGTGAAGTTGAAAAACAAGCTTGCCAACATGCACAAAATGGCCATGAAAATTATAGGGAGGAGAGACTATGAGCCTATACAGAACCTGTATGATCAGACAATTATGAAACTTAAATTAGATCCTCAACATCCCCTCTTCCCTGAATATGTGTACCAAAATGCAAAACTAATCGCCTAAAATGATCATCTGTGCCAGCCTCTATTAAGATGCTGAAATAGAGCTGTGTACAACAAATATGTGAGCATTTCAGCATTTTAGCACTTGCATTTCAATTCATGGAACTGTGTTGTCAACAATGTGTTTTTTGTTGTTGTTGTTTTTTTGTGATTGTGATTTGTGATGTTGTTTGTGCTGTCTTTTATGAAGCAACTCTGCACTGTGCCCAAGCAGAATTTCCCCTAGGGGACAATAAAGTTAACCAACCAACTTTTAAACTGTGGGGAATTAGGTTTATACAGACGTGTGACTGTGTGGTTTGTTGTATCGTCAGTAAAATAAACAGCATTTCACTTATGTGATAATTAATTAAGTCTACTTATTTATTTTGTAGTTTATTTACTCCTTTATATATTGACTTACTATCACGGGAAATGAGAGTCGGGGTTCTTCGAAACAGAAAGGGAAAGTAAACCGGAGCAGCTTTTGACTTGTGTCACTGAATGAGAGCATTCATTCTCTCAGACACGACGAGCTGAGTCTGCCTCAACATATGCTGATGGTCTTCATCCATTGCCTTAATGTGTCTCTGTGTCCCGTACAGTAACAGTGGAAAACACAGAGTCAAGTTTCTAAAGTCAGTGTTTGATATAAAGATGCTCCTGATTTTCACCAATGGCTGCTTGTTTTTCTGTTTGGGCCTATTAAAGACTGATTAATAATCATATTATTAATAATGATTTGTTATAGTAGTGTCATTAAAATGTTTTGTTAACGTGTTATAGGAACAAAACACAATGCTGACGAGTAATGATATTGTTTTCGTCTCTTTTATAACAAGCTGTCTTGATGATTTGTGATTTATGGGATTTTAAGGGATGTAGTTTTAGCTGTTAAATCATTTTCATTGGAGACTTCAGTCCTCACATGTGTAACAGAGTTAGTGTTTATTACATGAGATTAGAGGTTAAAATAAATGAAATGGTGTTTGAGTTCCCCCTAGTGGTTATCGCATTGCAGACATTAGTTATTTGTCCTTGCGTGGCTACCGTAGTTCAGCAGAAAATGGCTGACGCTGCTGTGGGTAAGCCTTTCTCCTCTCCTCTGTGTGTTGTGTTTAAAAATGTGGTAAAAGAGTGTTTAATGCGATTTTGTTTCAAATGTAAACGTTTGTAGTGATTATATCAACAAATGTACAATGAGTTGGATGGGTTTATATGTCCAATGAGTTAGCTTTGAGTAATTAATCTGTACTGAACACACAGTTAACTTACTTTTAATGAGAGCGTGCTCATTTTATGTTTTCTCTTCAGTGGGTTCTGTCTGCAGTGTTTACAACCAATATAATACATTTTAATGTATTCCTCAGGTATGTGATTTTTAATGTTTATATTTTGTAACCGTGAAATTGTTCTGCTTGTATGGAGTTCTGCAGAAAATGGCTGAGGCTGCTCTGGTGGGTGATGTCTGCACTGTTTACAACCAATATAACACATTTCAATGTATTCCTCAGAACATCATTACTGCGGACAGCAAAAGTACAGACAACCAGAGTTTTGTGTGCGTCGTCCATTACGTTTGTGGCGGATGTGTAAAGGCCACATTGGAAACTACGATTGTTAAACACGCACGTGTCCGTGCCGATTAAGTGAAGGCCTTAATATTAATTTAATAATATTAGCTGTATTGTCAAAGGCGTGAGCTGTTGGTGGTCATCTCTGACTATCACTGATACACAATATGGTCATCCATTGCCGCACACAGCCTTCATCAGAGTCTGATCGCTGCTCTCCTTCCTCTCCGTAATTAAAGCTGTGGCCATTAAGTGCATGAAATGTCCAGCATGCCACACTTCATATTTAATACTTGTTTATATTTTTACAGTTTTTTTACGATTGCTTAAAGGTGCCCTAGAATGAAAAATGTAATTAACCTTGCCATAGTGAAATAACAAGAGTTCAGTATATAGAGTGAGTCTCAAACACCACTGCCTCCTCCTTCATATGTAAATCTTGTTTGTGAAAAACACCACGTAAAAATAGGCGAATCTCAACATGACACCAACTGTGACGCAATCGCTGGGATCATTAATATGTACGCACCAGCCCATGTTCGAGGCCCGGCGGAACTGCAGCCGAATCATCGGGAGTTCTGCAGGTGAACAAGCCTCACGCGAGGACAGCGAAAATGGCAGATCATGGACACAAATGTTCTGTTCCAGGCTGTGCAGGGCATGTGAGGACTCTTCATACCCTTCCCACAGATACAAAATGTCAACAGGCATGGTTGATGTTTATTTATAATCGGATATACCGCAACAATTGAATTCAAAATTGTTTGTTTGAGCCCATTTCACCACAGACAGTTTTTCTAACCTGGGACAGTATCAAGCAGGCTTTGCTCAGCGTCTGATACTGGAGAACCGGCAATTCAAGCTATATTCCTGCGAGAAGTAAGTAGTGATTTTATCCACTTCTTGACTGTCGAACCCATTTCTGATTTTGATTCAATTTCTTAGTGAGACGACATTAACGATAATATCTAGGCTGGTGTTTTGCTCCATCTAATTGTGGGTGCGTTTTAATTGTAGTGTTTAAGCAATTGAAAAAAAAAAACTATATACAACCCAAGCAGGCCTATAGAATGTGTGTGTGTGTGTAGGGTTGGGTAACGTTTGGGTTTTTTACGAGAGCATGGAAAGTTTCTTAGTGAGGCGACATTAACGATAATATCCCCTGTGTTGTCTAGATTCAACGAAAGACGCTAGTACAGTAACAATAGGAAACTCCAAGTAGCACACACAACTCAATAGGGATCAATAGTGTGTCAAATGACAACGGTTAATATTATTTCCTCCCAGTCTTGTGATAAATCACAAAATACAACTGTAGATCCGTATGTCAATCCCTTTTGTCGGATAGAAATATAATTTAGCCAATTTCATCATCAACACATAACTCAGGAGCTAACTACGTTAGTTTAGTTGCTTACAGATAGCTCACTCGATCCTTCGAGCTAACGTCACCTTCTACACCATTTAAGTAATTTGACAAGGCTTCTAGTCAATTTGTAAAAACACTACACACGGTTCACACATCCACACACGAGTAGCAGAACACCACAGATCTTTTGCCAATTTTGACACCGTATGGCGCACACACGGTTCATACGATCTGATTCGGTTTGATTCATTTACACACTGCTGTTCTCAATCTGAAACACTTTTCTAATGATATAATCTGGAGTTTTTTCCCAGATATATTGTTGAAGTGTATGACTATATTGACCAAACAGTGCACAGAAGACCAGTGCATATTGATGAAAATATTAATTTCTCTCCACATTGTGAAATCATTCGATTCATTCATGCATTTTCGAAGGTTTGTCTTTTATATCTGCTGAGGTTGGGTGGAAGTCTCCGTCCATCCTCTCTCAATGTCAACCCATGGGCACTAAGGTTGCGCGAATAAATTTGGTCCCCGTCTTCTTTGACGACATCCTACTCCAGGTCTGTTTAACCAATTGGCTCATGAGTGTTCATTTGAAAGCCTTTGCTTTGAACTTGCAAGGAAATGACATCCAAATACATGCAAGTATGTTTAGTGTTTTGCAAATAGTGTGACGCTAACAATGTGCTTACAGTTGAGCAAATCTAAGCCGGTGTTTTGCTCCTTGAGTGTAAGGTTTTGCTAATTGTGGGAAAGTTTTAATTTTAGTGTTTAAGCAATTGAAAAAAAAAAAAAAACAAAACTGGTAGGTTGAAACTATACACCCCAAGCAGGCGTGTGTTGAGTGTGTGTGTGTGTGTGTGTGTGTGTGTGTGTGTGTGTGTGTGTGTGTGTGTGTAGGGTTGGGTATCGTTTGGGTTTTTTACGATACCGGTGCCAAAACGGTACTTTTAATAAAATAGAGCCACAAAATGGTGGCTTTTTATTTATTTTTTTAAATAAATTTATTAACTTTAAAGTATACTTTTAAATGTATAAATTATATAAACATAATGTAACGCAATGAAACGTTCAGGGAAGGAGGAGGCGGGAACCGGCGAACATTTCAAAAACTTTAATCAAAAAACAAACAAAACATAATGTCGGCGGCAGCCCCTCACGGCCGACTGCCGCCTAAAAACAAAACCCAAAACACAATAACGGCGGCAGCCCCTCACGACCGACTGCCGCCTAAAAACAAAACAAAACCAAAACACAATGGCGGCAGTCATCCGTGAGGGGGCTGCCGCCATTATGTGTGTTAACGGCGGCATGAGGGGCTGCCGCCGTTATTGTGTTAAAACACAATAATGGCGGCAGCCCCTCACGGCCGACTGCCGCCTAAAAACAAAACAAAACCAAAACACAATGGCGGCAGTCGTCCGTGAGGGGCTGCCGCCATTATTGTGTTAACGGCGGCATGAGGGGCTGCCGCCGTTATTGTGTTAAAACACAATAATGGCGGCAGCCCCTCACGGCCGACTGCCACCTAAAAACAAAACAAAACACAACCCAAAACACAACAATGGCAGCAGCCCCTCACAGCCGACTGCCGCCTAAAAACAAAACAAAAACACAACATAAAATCCAGGCCTGGTCCTCTCTCGTCTTGAACTGTCGTCGCTCCTCCTTTTATACTCCCGTCACTCCTCCATGAGACGAGACCGGTGTGGCGCACAGCTGACGCTCATTATCATTCGCTACCGGCCCGCTCTCACGGTCCCTCGCCTCGCCACACATAAATAAATACAAAACGACATTCCCTTAAATTCACAGTAAAACCTAACCCAACTACAATAGGCCTCATTTAAAACTATAACAGTTACAGTCCTAATAACAGCAAAGTATTCTTGGTATGCTACAAACCGTCTTCAAGATTCAGCTTTATTTTGCAGAAATATGATCATATTCTCTGGCTAAATATTTTAGAACGCATCATCTTATTGTTTCCATGGCGACGCGTCATGCTTCTCACACGGCAGCCACAATAGCACTGTATCACAGATGTAGGCTATCGGTTTTATTCAGTTTTTTATTTTATTTTTTATTTAAAATACACAAACTTGTTAACTATGTCATGAACTACTCTGATTTTCAAATATGTGTAAGTGAATGTGTGTTAGCTGATCTATAATGCGTGATGGGCTCCGCCCTGTTAGTTTGCGCCTCAGAGAATCGGATCTGTCGGATTTACATCACGTCTCACAAGACACATGAAAGTGAGTGACCGCTGAACTGGGAGAAGAACAGAGTAAACCATATAGTTAGCTATATAGTGCTAGCAGTGACGACAGTGCTAGTGTTTTCCGTCCCCTTGATATCGTACTTAGTACATACACTTGCTGTATCCGAAATGAACATTATTTTTTATAAAAATACATATTACGTACAGGCAAGTAGAAGAGCCCAAAATATGAACGTGATGCACGCTTTGAGTTCAATTCTGCCTGTATAAGATGTGTACTGAAGTTATTATATTACTGTCTTTAGTGCATTAAAGTCACGCTAAGTGTTTTCTTTGTAACTGTTTTCTGCAGGTGTGTATCATTTATATATTTAGGATATGTAGTATCTCAAACTTTCCCGCGAGCGGTGTTTTGCACTCAGTCAGGCGACCGGTGATCTGCATAAATGCAGTTCGTTTTTTGCCAATGACCTTATCCGTATCTGTACCCAAATGCAAAATCAAAGAATAATTCATAAAAAGGAAGACTAAAACTCTCATACATTCTATCAGCCCTCTTTCCTCATTGTATTTAAAAATAATCATATGCCCCTTAAATTGTTTTAATTTAGTTTTCAGTATATGCTTATATTACTGCAGTACTGATGGACTTTATTACCGTTTACACTGGCAGTAACAAACCGTTCTTTAGTGTCCTTATTGTGACCATATTTCCAATGAAAGTTTATAATTTAATTACTATTCCAAATGAATTTTGACTAATAGCCTATACACACAAAAAATTGTGTGTTATTGTTGGGTGACCTTGACAGAGTCTTTATACATATACCCCTGGTTTCACAGACAAGGCTTAAACCTAGTCCCAGACTAAAATGCATCTTGCACTGACAGACATTAAAGTATGTCAGTGACATTGTTTTGTCTCAAGATGCACATCAGTAAAAATCTTTATTGTTAAGCCATGGTTTTAAAAGCTACTTTTATGCCCTAATTGAACTAAAGCATAATCCTGGCTTAATTTGAGCCCTGTCTGTGAAACCAGGCCTCTGTGTTTTAGATCTTAAGTTAGTACCAGCATCTGTTCATTCTAGAATGGTTCCGGGTAGGGTTCAAAAGCATTATGCTGTTTTTCATTAAACATTTACACAACCTACCACCAGAGCCTCAACAATTGGTACATAGACACAATCACAAATTGTCAGCGTCACAGAGGAGGCAACCATGAAGGCAGAAATATTGTGGTCACTTAAAGTGAACAAATGCGTGAGTAATTTTTTAATCACAAAGGAGTGTTCATAAAATTTCAGAAATGCCTTTACTACAAAGTAAAGAAAATAAGTTGGTTATTAATTGTAGTGGTAAGAAGCAAAATAAAGGCCTGCTTAAGTTATTTAAAAAAAAAAAAATTATTCAGGAGAGATAATAGTTTTTTTTTTTTTTTTTCTACAGGTCAGCTTTTCTCAGCAATGTTCCTTGATAGTAAAATTGAAAAGAACTTCATGTGGCCAGACAAAGTGTGCCTACATATGTCCTTATGGTTTAGCTCACCATTTCACAAGTCTGCTCGCCAACAAACTCAAATCTGGAGATGAGAACTATGTGTTGCTCTTCAATGAGTCTCTGAACTGAATGACACAATCAAAACTGTGTTTCTCAGACTTTCATGTCCGATTTTTGGAATGGTGATCAGGTTCAGACACAATTTTGATACTGAGCTCATGGGGCATGCCAGAGCAGATTATCTCAAATTGGCCTTTGAGAAAGGCACTGAGGCATTGCCAAAGAAAAACATGTTGCAAATATCCATGGATGGACCAAATGTACATTTTACAAGAAGGTGGAACAGTCACTTGCAGATGAATATGGATTGAGCCTCTTGAATTGGGGCAGCTATGGTCTGCATATCGTGAATGGGGCGTTTCAGAAAGGACTTTCATCAACAGGTTGGGGGATTGATGGTTTGCTATGTGCCATATATCAGCTCCTACATGACTGCCCCGCCCGTCGAGAGGAATATATTAAAGTCACCGAGGCACAAGACGGTCTTCTTCCACTATCATTCTGCCCAACAAGATGGGTAGAAAACACTCCTTTCTTGGAGAGAGCGTTGCAGATCTTGTCAAACTTGGCCACATATGTGAGTAAGAGTGTCACCCCATTTCTAACAAAGTACCAGACCGATAAACCAATGGTGCCATTTCTAGCTGCAGATCTTCACAAGATGTTGAAGAATCTAATGTGTAGATTCATCAAACCAGAGGTCATGCAGTAAGCGAAGTCTGTAAAAAAGCTCCTGTTGACATTAAATTGCCAACAAATTACGTTGACTGCTCAAGTGTCGACCTTGGTTATATCACCAACAGGATCCTAAAGGAGTTGAGGCCAAAGCAAAAGGTTGGTGCAAGCACCATTATGGATTTGACTTCAACTCACTTTCCGACCGAGTAGACACTCGAAAATGTGCTTTGGAGGCTGAAAGTACAGGGCAAGTTACTCTGATGGCAAAATCAAACTCCCCGAGACATGGTGCTAAGGAGAAAAAAGCAGAACTTGAAAAGTTGGAGTCCTATTTTATTTTATTTTTTGCAGATTTGCACATGTATGAGGTTTAAAATGTTTTGATCAGCTGCATTCCTCTAGCTCAAAGTTGAAAATGTGATTTACAATAAAAGTAATTAACAAAATTATTTTGAATGGAGTTTATTTGAGTAACCCTTCTATTGAGTGAATTAGCAATTTCTTTTGTTGTTTTTACTACATTTAACCACTTAACCACAATTTTCTGATTTTCCAAGCAGAATATATTCAGACTTCTGAATATATGTGCAGGTGCATGCCCAAGCATTTTAATGAACAAAATGCAATCCTAGTTGGAAGGAAATAAACATGTGAGAGTATATAGGAAAGAGTCTAAATGTATTTTACATATGTAACTACTTAGATATCAGCATAATTTAATGCGTAAAGTCACAGTGCACTTTTGGGTTTAAACTGACCCAAACACAAAAGGTGTATTCGATGTCTTGTATTTGTCATTTCTGGCCATGTGCTTGTGTTTGTCATGTTTGTCTATTGTCAACCCCGCCCATTTTGTTATCTGATTATTGGTTTGCCCCACCTGTTCTCCCTCATTTCCTGCTTCGTTTGTTTGGCTGAATCCGAAATCTCCCCCATAACCTCAAATAGGGGATTATTTGAGGGGACAGCCATTTGTAGTGGTGTCCGAAAGCCATAGTGGACATTGAGTGCACTCATTCTATCCCACAGTGCACCACAATAAGCTGATGTACACACAACGGCTGTCCAAGTTCGCTCACTTGTTTTCATTCACTCGTTCAAGTGAACTGTATTAGCGGACAATCCCCGGCCGAATGACCTACTGTTTTTTTGACAAACACCATGGACATGTGGTGATTTAATTAGTCCGAATCCACATCTGAGTTTTCATTAATATATCACTTCACAATTCACTGCTTGTATCCTTTTTGACCACTGCAGAGCACCGTACGGTTGCGCTTCGCTGTAATTTAGATGCATTTTTAAAGCTCTAGCCTTTTATTACTGAAATGCTGGCAAGTATTTACAACAGCAATATATTTAATCACCGCTCCAAAAGTAAAAAAAGAAAAGCATGTAAACATTTGAAATGGGCCGTTGTTACGCCAGCAGTTACACATGTTAAAATAACCGCAGCATCATGTTCACCTCATGTGAATAAGAGGCTGTATTCACTTATTTCTGTTCATTTCCATGTGGAATAAAATCCTTTATTTTGCGATTTAAAATACATGACAGAAAACCATTTAACCTATAATGACATTTTAAATAATAATTAGGATGTTATTTTCCTATTATTAAATTAAATATTATACCAAGCATATGACATTTTATTTACAGCAGACAATCATGTTATTGAGCACGTGAGCATCATGTTATTGAGCACGTGAGCAGCGTGTTCCCGATCGCAAAACTCGCTGCTCCACGTGAATAAATCACCATCCGAATGCACGAGTTTTATCACTGAGGTGGCAACGATGGAAACAATTAGGGTCCAAATAGGGCTTTTGACAACAACAAAAAAGATTTTCTCAGCGTTTTGCTCACTGTTGCTGTTTTTATTAAACTTACTCACTTCAAAAGCAGAGGGTCTGTTCTTTCTTTTGATATAATGCATGTTCAAGAAGTCAAAATGAAATTATTTGCATAATTTGACAAATCCGTAAGAAAATTATATACTATTAATCTGTATTTATAATATTTATATATAATATTTAATTACAAGCGTATACTTACTATTGGTTAAATTATAATTTATTTGGATTAAAACCCACGTTTTATAAGCTAAAAATGCTATTTTATACCACAAAATGAATTAATTTCTGCCATGCATGCATGTATTTAATTATTTGTATTATTAATAATTATTACAACTTATTTTAAATATTGAACATGTTATGGTTTAATTTTGTATTGTACATCCAACAATAAAGGTTGCAAATTTTGTAGAGTGTCAGTATTTCTTAGTTTACATTTCATACCACAAAAATGTCCTTTCTGCCATACTACACTTTTTCATGTTTGTAATTTATTATTTAATAAGAAGAGTTAAATTTGGTTTCGTTTTGTATTTTTTTGGTTTCATTTTGAATTGTACATTTTTTGGTTTCATTTTATATTGCACATCTCGGTATGAAGATTATAACATTTGGATTTTCCCAACTGTGATGCCACAGTTGGGGAAAATCCAAGTCCAGCCCAATCCAAGGTTTATAATGGATCTAGCTGGATGAAGACCTGATATGACTAAACTGAGCAAACCTAGAGAGGTAAGAGACTGAGAGACTGACTAAACTCACCTCTATCCATCCATCCATCCATCCATCCATTATCTTCCGCTTATCCGGGGCCGGGTCGCGGGGGCAACAGTCTAAGCAGAGACGCCCAGACTTCCCTCTCCCTAGCCACTTCCTCCAGCGTGTCTTAGGTCTTCCCCGGGGTCTCCTCCCGGTGGGACATGCCCGGAACACCTCCCCGGGAAGGCGTCCAGGAGGCATCCGAAATAGATGCCCGAGCCACCTTCTCTTTCTCATCGGCTCTTCTCGATGTGGAGGAGCAACGGCTCTTCTCTGAGCTCCTCCCGAGTAACTGAGCTTCTCACCCTATCTCTAAGGGAGCGCCCAGCAACCCTGCGGAGAAAGCTCATTTCGGCCGCCTGTATCCGGGATCTTGTCCTTTCGGCCATGACCCACAGCTCATGACCATAGGTGAGAGTAGGAACATAGATTGACCGGTAAATCAAGAGCTTCGCCTTACAGCTCAGCTCCTTCTTCACCACGACAGACCGGTACATCGACCGCATTAGAAGCTGCACCGATAAACTCACCTCCATATTAATGCAAATCTAACCGCAGTCTATATACAGGGATCACACTTTACCTTTGGAGATCTTACCGAGTGCACGATAAGTTCCTTTGGATAAAAGCATTGTCTTAGGCTTGTCCAAACGTTTATGTGTTCAGCTCTGCAATTATGAAGCTTATTCTCGCTGTGGTGGTTTTGGTGGTTGATGCCCAGGCGCAGTGGTACAACTTCCCAGGAGACGCCATTGGAGGTTACTTATTTCTCCTTTTTACCTCCATTTAACTTGAGACATGCAGTAAGTTGAGTCAAATAGTAGGCATGTCAAACCCTTTTCACCGTTTCTTGTAGGTGCAAAGGACATGTGGCGTGCCTACGAAGATATGGAGGAGGCCAACTGGATTGAATCAGACAAGTATTTCCATGCACGTGGGAACTATGAGGCTGCGAAAAGGGGTCCAGGAGGCATGTGGGCAGCCGAAATAATCAGGTATGGACAAAATCTTACTTACTGTGGCAGATTTGATTAGTCTATTCCTGATAAGCACTTAAATTGAGCACAAATTACTTCTCCCTCACATTCTACGATGAAACAGTAGCTCATTGTGCTATTAAAATGGATGTTTCTAATCATAATGTGTTAATGTGTGCAGTGATGCAAGAGAGGCTCTGCAGGTTCTCAGTAGCAGCGGCAACTCTGATTCTGAAGCTGACCAGGAGGCCAATCGCTGGGGGCGTGAGGGTGGAGACCCCGACTACTACAGACCGGAAGGCCTTCCCAATAAATACTGAAAACAGAAAAGGTCTGAAATCGTCAGTGCTTCCAGGATCTTTTTTTTTTTTTTTTTTTTTGGCTCCAAAATTGCTTGATTTTAAATTTTGCATAACAAATAACCAACACTAGCCAGGTTTCCAGACAATAATTGTTTTGTGGAAGGTTTAGCGTATCAAAATGTTGACTGATATAGCTAATGAAAATGCCAGTTATCGATCATCCTGTATAAATTCTATGTCGATACTTCAAATGTTGCAAAAACCCGTTTGGAAACACTTTGTTGAGAAAAGGGGCTTTAAAGTGCTTCTATTATGGATTTTTGAAAAAGACCTTTCATGCAGGGTGTAATGTAGCTGTATGTGAATATAAACCGTCTGCAAAGTTGTAAAGCTGAAAGTGCATCATAAATAAAGTTATTTTATCTCAAAAGAAAGTCGACTCAGAGCTGCTTAAACGAGTCGTTTGGACTTCGAATCTATTTTTCGCGAAGTTCACGTCACAACCACATCATTCTGCGTGGACAGGACATCTTGCTATAGCTCGTTCGCGTGGATAACATGTCTCAAGACGCTGTGCTCTCCACTGTGAAAGTAAATTCTGTTTATTTTCACTTCCAAATGATGAGGCTGTGAAGAATCAGTGGTTAAAATTCATCTTTACCATGATACCACAGCAGTATAATCTTTATAATCCTTAGTATAATCCTTTTGTTGTGTTCCCTTCATTTTACTGACGAATGCTTCTCCAATCTCAGCAAGTTCAACACGGGATTCGCAAAACACTTGCTTTTGAAAGATGGGTCAATACTTTATTCGGACCAGCTTGCTCCTCAGAATCACAACCTGTAAGTAAGATTAAATATTGATGTAGATATTTCCTACCGGGTGTACAAAATATGAGAGTTTTGTGTTTTATATTGTGTACGTTTTCAGCTACCTCACGTTATTTCTGTCTTACTGAAATACTTCTGCTAATCATCTGTGGGCCACTGTTACCTAGAACAGTGTCTATTAATGCAGATTGTCTGTCGTTCTTACTATTTTGACTACTCTCCTGTAGGATAAAAGCGTCTGCCAAATGCATAAATGTAAAGATTTGTTTCGCACATTTTTATGTTGCATTCATGTTAGTGCTCGGCTAACATATGCGCTGTTATTGATACAGTTCCCACATGTGCACCGCAGTAAATGAGAAATATACACATGGGTTTGTTGATGGACGTACGCTTGTTAATGCCGATGGTGAGGAATTACAGCTTCAACATCTCATAATGAACCTCAAAATGAGTAGCGCATCACTGAGAAACGTCCTGCTCGAGTTGTCCTAGCGATGGAGGTTCAGGTTGAATGACTAGTTCATCAGGCTCGCGTCTCTGAGCTTTAGGAAACCTCCACATCCACATGGAGCTGAAGTTTATGGTAATGGCCGTTTGTTTTTGGGGTCGCCAAAAGTTAATTCTGCTTAAATGAAGAGATTACACTGCCGTTTAAAAGTTTTTAGTTGTTAAGATTTTGAATGTTTGTAGAAGTATCTTATGCCCACCAAGGCTGAATTTATTTTATATAAAAGTTATTTATAGTTTCCTACTTGAAAATATTTTAAAGTGTAAGTTATTCTTGTGATCAAAGCTGAATTTATCGTCGTTACTCCAGTCTTCAGCGTCACATGATCCTTCACTAATCATTCTAATGCGCAAGAAACATTTATGATTATTATGAATGTTGAAAACAGTTGTGTAAAACATTTGTTTCAGGATTCTTTGAATAGAAAGCATTTATTTGAACTAGAATCATTTGTAACATAAATGTCTATACTGTCACTTTTGATCAATTTTATGGAAAATGGTGTAACGGCATTATGGACATTATGGATCCATGTTCCAAAATTATCATGAATTCAGTCCTCATGAAGACCCAACTCCATGCATGTTTTGCAAGACTCCTCTTTCTACCAAACGTATTTTATTGTACGTGTTTAATACAAGTAGAAAGCTCTTTTATGAAGTTAGGTCAAACAAGGATTTATTTAAAAAGATTATGCATGAAAAGGTTTTATCATACATAATGATTTGCTGTGTGCGTTTGCTTGGTTTTATTGTATTTATGTGATTGAGCTTTTGCCATGAATATAGCTTTAGATGCTTACATGGCATTAAATAAAAATCTAAATCTGATCAAATTATGCGTCCTTGCTGAATAAATGTATTCAATTCTTTAGTTCTTCCTCCCCCTAAAAAAATTAAAATTCTTACTGACCCAAAACGTATGAACGGTAGTACAGTGTTGCTAAAGCTTTCTATTATTATGTCTTGAACTAAACAACTCAATTTATTCAGATCATTTAACTTTTACATAATTTTACTATTTTTATGTATGCAAGTTTCTGTGCGCTTTTGTGATTATAGCGCATGAACGGGACTTTTATTTTGGTGTGCCAGTGTGACCTCATCACCCTGTGCTGCCGCTCTGCTGTGATTCGGCTGAAGAAAGGTTTGTGTTTTTAATCATTTAAAGTGTTTAAATCTACGCAAACCCTTCTGATATCTGTATCGTTTCTGCGTGAACTGTAAAACGAAAACTAACTCTGTGAGTAGAGCTCATTCATACATGAGTAGTGATAATTAATTTAGCTTACTTTTATTTATTTTGTGGTTTATTTACTCCAATATATAAATACTGACTTACTGTCATGGGGCCAGCTGAGATGAAACAGAAAGGGAAAGTAAACCGGAGCAGCTTTTGACTTGTGTCACTGAATGAGAGCATTCATTCTCTCAGACACGACGAGCTGAGTCTGCCTCAACATATGCTGATGGTCTTCATCCATTGCCTTAATGTGTCTCTGTGTCCCGTACAGTAACAGTGGAAAACACAGAGTCAAGTTTCTAAAGTCAGTGTTTGATATAAAGATGCTCCTGATTTTCACCAATGGTCTATTAAAGACTGTCATATGATTAACAATGAGTAGTGTCATTAAAATGTTTTGTTAATGTGTTCTGGAAACAAAATGCTGATGAGTAATGATGTGGTTTTCACCTCGAACAACTAGTTATAGTTAGGTATAGCTAGTGGGATGTAGTTTTGTGGTCTGTTTTTAAATAATTTTCATTGGAGACGTCAGTCCTCACACGCACGTGTCCGTGCCGATTATGTGAAGGCCTTAATAGTAATTTAATAATATTAGCTGTATTGTCAAAGGCATGAGCTGTTGGTGGTCATCTCTGTAGGGTGTTTAACACACGTCAAGGGTTCTGCCAGTAGTACAACATAAACAATGATGAACATCCGAGTGAACAAGACGGAGGGAAGTGAGGAACAAACAGGTTGGTTTCATTCTCAAAGCTGAACTCACTCATTTGATCCCTATTAAAATCTCCAGCTCTACAGAAATGAAGGATATTTTTGAAGGGTGTCTGGTTTAAACTGGTTTAATGTGGCATGCAGCGGGTCGCCTCCTGTGGACAGACATGTTGAGATCACATGACCAGACGTGATTATGACGTCATTCATTAAATTAGGAAAAATAACAATCTTATTTAAATATTATTTTTGTAATCATGTAATTGGTCGATTATATTGGCGATTAATTTAGTAATCAGATTTTTTTGTGGTAATAAAAATAGACCTAAGCAAAGACTTAGTCCTATAAAATGACTAAAAATACATGTACAATAACAATGAGGCAATAATACTGGGTTAAAATAAAGTATCAAAAGCAAGTAATTATGTGGTTTAATAGAACAACACTGTTAAAATCCATAATATACAAAATATATCATCATGTGTACATTATGTATTATAACAAATGCCTGCAGAAAGCGCCAACGGTCTGGTGTTGTTACACTTTACAGCAGATCAAACTACATTTAATTCAAATGTTTACTTAATCTTTAATATTTGTCCACTTCTTTATGATAGAAGTCCTTCAGCCACTTTAATTTCTTGAACAAGAACATGTGGACATCAAAACTCAGATCGAAGGTTTAAACTTTTATTTTGTGATGAACAACAGATGAACGTAATAAGGGATCAAAACTCGCAGCACATTCAGAGATGGAGTTTGAGACGCTCCACGCATGTAAATGATAACCGTTCACGTGGAGATGCTCAGGCGCACGCATGTAAACGAAGCACATATTAAACCCGCGGGGCAGATATGCCTTTGATTTATAGTGCGGTTAATGGATTCTCGTCTGTGGATTGCGCCACTTCCGGTATCAAGTACTCAAATTTTATGACAGCCCTAATCTTGTGTAACATTAAACCCAGTATCTACTTCTGAATTAATACCAATGAGAATCATTCATTTCTATCATTTAATTATGCAATTGTATTTAACACAACATTTTTGAATGCGAGTGTCAAATTTGTCCTTTGTTGTCCATAAGTATTTTTTTTTTCTTCTCATCCTCAAATTTCAAACTGGTGTCTTGTAAACGTGACTTTGTTACGGGCTGATTGTTTGTCTTGTCGTTTACTCCTGGAAGTTGTATAAAAGCATCCGATCACATTAGATCATACCAGTTGCTGAAAGTGCGTTGAGGTTTGTGTCCATCAGATGGTTTGTGCTCAGACTGTGTCTGGACGGTAGGGATGCAGCGATTAACTAATTTCTCAATTAACCGTGCTTAAAAACGTCACGGTTAATTAACTGTAAAGGCTCTGCTACACCGAGTACGAAAACAAAGTTACACCAGTGGTGTGTCAGCTTAAAGTGCCGTGCTTATCAGAGTGACAGAGCACTGGATTAACTGTCCAAACAGCGACGCTTTATTTCCACCAAAGAAACGCCTGAAGTTGGCGTGAGGTGAAGCCCTCAGAGTGAGGTTTTGTTTTAAAGCGACCGCTATTTTAGAACATATTATTTTCCTTCCCGACGCGTCATGCAGTCACAAGATAAGTATTGCGTTTATTTCAGTTTTCCTTCTTTATTCAAAATATTTACAAACGTATTAACTATATCATGAATTATGGTATATTCCGACTGTCAAATATGTGGAAGTGAATGTCTTTTGTCGTTTAAACACCTTTATAATGATCATGTATTGGAGTTTGCAATTCAGAGGATCTGTTTTCATCACATAAATTCATACATTTTCCCCGAAATACATAAGTGCCCAGTGAACATGGGAGAACAAACTTTGTTTCATGAACAATGTGTATTTGATATAGAGCATTATTATTGCAGCTTCCATAGATGTGTATGGAATTTAAATTGA
This sequence comes from Paracanthobrama guichenoti, assembly GCA_018749465.1. Lineage (NCBI taxonomy): Eukaryota > Metazoa > Chordata > Actinopteri > Cypriniformes > Gobionidae > Paracanthobrama > Paracanthobrama guichenoti. The sequence goes on along the minus strand of CM031946.1, from coordinate 23,721,134 downwards.
ACAAACTATATGTCTTTTTTTTTAGACAGTAATTCATTTAAATGTATTTAAATCTCTGAACCCTAAAATAAACATTATGTGGTTGAGTAGTGATACATGAACAGTGATATATGAGCAGTGATACTCACCTAAAGGATTATTAGGAACACCATACTAATACTGTGTTTGACCCCCTTTCGCCTTCAGAACTGCCTTAATTCTACGTGGCATTGATTCAACAAGGTGCTGAAAGCATTCTTTTCATATTGATAGGATAGCATCTTGCAGTTGATGGAGATTTGTGAGATGCACATCCAGGGCACGAAGCTCCCGTTCCACCACATCCCAAAGATGCTCTCTTGGGTTGAGATCTGGTGACTGTGGGGGCCACCCCTACAGTGAACTCATTGTCATGTTCAAGAAACCAATTTGAAATGATTCGAGCTTTGTGACATGGTGCATTATCCTGCTGGAAGTAGCCATCAGAGAATGGGTACATGGTGGTCATAAAGGGATGGACATGGTCAGAAACAATGCTCAGGTAGGCCGTGGCATTTAAACGATGCACAATTGGCACTAAGGGGCCTAAAGTGTGTCAAGAAAACATCCCCCACACCATTACACCACCACCACCAGCCTGCACAGTGGTAACAAGGCATGATGGATCCATGTTCTCATTCTGTTTACGCCAAATTCTGACTCTACCATCTGAATGTCTCAACAGAAATCGAGACTCATCAGACCAGTGAAAGAATTGAAAATAATCAAAGATATTTGATTTTGTAAAATGAACAAAGACATTTGCTTTACTGTTTTCAACCCCCATCTCTCTCCAGGAGGGCCATTTGGAATTCCTAAAGACAAAGAAATGCTGAAGGCCTGTAGGCCAAATGTGTGTCACACCTGTAACACCGTGGGGGAAGTTTGGTCTGATTGGTCAGTTTGAATGGCTCACGTTAGGGTTTAAGTCACATGGTCAGGGAATAGATAAAAGAAGATTGTAACTGTTGCTCTGTCTCTTTTTATTCTCTGGCTCTCTCTTCTTGGGGGCCTTCTCTTTGGCTCTTGTTGCCTTTGCTCTTCTCTTCTTTGTCTCTCTCTCCCTTCTCTCTCTCTCTCTCTCTCTCTCTCAGGTAAAATTCATGCTGGGTACGATTAATGGTATAAGTTTTCATCATCTCATACATTTATTTTGTAACTATTTTAAGTGTAACCATAACTAGATTTTGTCATTAAATTCTTTCAATTACAAATGATGTGCTAACTAGTTTTGATTTGGTATTGACTTTGAAGTGTTACCTATTGCAATACAATATAGTCACATTATAGCCACGCTCTCCCACATGTTTAGCTATTGTAACTGCGTTTATTTCCGTCGTTGGTATAAGCTGCAGTGGGTGGTAAAGACGAGAAATGTACAGTTTTCTATCATCTTGCTGATAACGTTTCTTTAGTCATTCGGCAACCCTGCAGTCAGAACCGCTGTAGAGGATCCACCCTTACACCAGGCAACATTTTTCCAGTCTTCAACTGTCCAATTTAGGTGAGCTCGTGCAAATTGTAGCCTCTTTTTCCTATTTGTAGTGGAGATGAGTGGTACCCGGTGGGGTCTTCTGCTGCTGTAGCCCATCCGCCTCAAGGTTGTGCGTGTTGTGGCTTCACAAATGCTTTGCTGCATACCTCGGTTGTAACGAGTGGTTATTTCAAAGTTGCTCTTCTATCATCTTGAATCAGTCGGCCCATTCTCCTCTGACCTCTAGCATCAGCAAGGCATTTTCGCCCATATACAATTATGTTAAAAACAATACAATTTTGATGCAACTTTATTCAAAAAAATTTATCAGAGAAGTATTTTATACAATTTTGCTTTTATGGATATTTTGATGTATTTATTCTAAAACATAAAAAGGATATTGGATGTTTTTCAGTACAAAAGCTTTTTTTTGCGATTTAAAAAGTAGTTGCCGTGGTAATGAACAACAATACCTTAACGTGCTGACTTAAGTGGACTAACTTTAATTTGAGGAAATCTGTTTATAATGTAGGTTATTAGGTTTGAATTATTGGTCCTGCGCTGTCTATTGGCTCAGTTGATTTGAATATGTCTATAATGGCTAACGTACGTGCTGAAGTGAATGCTCAAGTTTGATCATAATGCAAGGCAAGCATTCGCATGTATGTGATCTATTGTTAGCGTTTGTGTGCTCGGCTGTGGGGGTGTTGCAACGTCTGGGTATAATATTCTGTGTTACTGTTAAGCCCCACAAAAGGCACAAAAACATTAAAAAGCACCATAAAGTTTTCATGCACTATATTCCAAGTTTTCTGAAGCTTTTCCATAGTTTAATGTGAGGTGCAGATGAATATTTAAGTCATTAAATTCGTGTGAATACTTCCCTCAGCTGAGATTCAAGAGTTTTATTTGTCACACACACAGTTATATACAGAATATACAACCGGCAGTGAAATGTAAAAGCTGAGGCTGTCATTCTCCATTCAGCTTTCAAACTGTCACGTTCAGTTACGACAGTCAACACGATAAAACTCTCTAAGATGATTTAATGTTCCCATTATTATACTTGATCTGTAGTTAAAAGGTAAATGGTTTTGCATAAAAGGAATTTATCTTGCTGAAGTTTATTGCGGTTTCTAATTCATGTTACTTTCTCCCGGGTGTCTGTTAGATCACACACAACACTTGAGTAGAGAGCGCTATAATTGTTTTTCACACGCACAGTAACTGAAATGTAAAAATGTTAAAAGAAAAGACTCAAACTATTGCATAGATAAAGTACATTACATTACACATCAATATCTCTCCCTTTGTGATTTGAACTTTTCAATGTGAAGCGCTGCTGTGACATGTTGCTTCAAGCGCACGGGATGCGCATAAGCGTTTTGTGCCGCTCTGTATTGGAGCCTTTCAGATAATACTTTTGCACAATGAAAGCTTATTAATAGCCTTTCTTGTTCTGTCCTAACTATTATTTATCTGCACTATAAATTTTAAAGAAATGTCTTTTAATTGTATAGTATATATTTATATTGACTTTGGCTTTTCGAGTCATGGAGTTAGCCTGACTATTATTTTAAATGTCTACTAGTAAAGCTATTAATGCACTGGTGCACAATTATTAAATAAATAATTCACTACAATTGTGTCTGTCTGTAATTTTATTTTACAAAGTTAAGAAAGTAATGTTTTAGTCAAGCCTGTCACAAAAGTATGATCCCAGTCTCTTCCACACAGTGACTGTTTATTAGGTAGTTCAGCACTTTTTTATTTTAGTATTGGATTGGTGATCAGTATCGACCGATAATGAAACCCAGATATCGGTATCAGAGGCAAAAAATGCTGATCAGAGCATCCCTAGTCTACACCCCCAACGGAAACTTTCGCTCAGCTAAGAAGCAATGGCTCATAGTACCATCATGGAGAGGCATGAAATCCCTTTCCAGAACATTTTCATTCACTGTTCCTTGCTGGTGGAACGCTCTCCACACCTCCAACCGGAATGCAGAATCGCTGACAACATTCAAAAGATCTCTTCCGTGAACACTTAACCTCATCTTAAAAAAAAAAAAAAACCTACAGTGTCCTTTATTTCCTCCCTATTCTAGCTTATGCTACTCTAAGCAATGTCCAAAGCTTAGTATCTCAAGCACTTTTTTTTTTTTTTTTTTTTTCACCTCTTCATGACGGATCGCTTCCTGTATTCCTCAGCTTTGGATAAAAGCATCTGCTAAATTAATGAATGTAAATGTAGACCAGGGGTGTCCAAATTTGGTCCTAAAGGGCCACTGTCCTGCAGAGTTTAGCTCCAACTTGCCTCAACACTCCTGCCTGGAAGTTTCTAGAATGCCCAGTATGATCTTGATTAGCTGGTTCAGATGTGTTTGATTGGGGTTAGAACTGAACTTTTCTGCTCAGTGTCCCTCCAGGAGAAGGATTAGACACCCCTGATTTACACTCTGCAGGGCAGTGGCCCTCCAGGAACAGAGTTGCCCAACCCTGACCTAAAGTCAACAAATTTAGTATGTTCTCCTCAAGCCGGACAACTTTCAAAATCATGTGGATGTGGCTATTGTGTTTCAGGGTCATATTGCACACATCGCAACCAGTTGGCCTTGTTTATTTACCCACTTAAATGCATCTGTCCACCATGTGACGCTGGTGCCAGAGTGCTTGAGACTTTTATTGCTGCTTACAGCTATAGAATCAGAATCAGAAATCAGAATCAGAAAGAGCTTTATTGCCAAGTGTGCTTGCACACACAAGGAATTTGTCTTGGTGCTGAAGCTTCCAGTGCACATATACAATACAACACAACATGAACACAAATTATTCAATTCAATTCAACTGTTCAAGAGGGAAATGGCCTGTGGGAAGAAACTGTTCCTGTGCCTAGATGTTCTAGTGGCCAGTGATCGGAGTCGCCGGTGATCGGAGTCGCCGTCCTGACGGTAACAGTTCAAACAGGAAGTGTCCAGGGTGAGCGGAGTCTGTGATGATTTTACCTGCCCTCTTCCTCACTCTGGAAGAGTACAGGTCCTGGAGGGTTGGCAGGGGGGCACCAATAATCCTCTCTGCAGTCCGGATTGTACGATGTAGTCTCCTGATGTCAGATTTGGTAGCTGAACCAAACCAGACAGTGATGGATGTGCACAAAACAGACTCAATGACAGCCGAGTAGAACTGGATCAGCAGCTCCTGTGGGAGGTTGAACTTCCTCAGCTGACGAAGGAAGTACAGTCTCTGCTGGGCCTTTTTTACAATGGAGTCAATCTGATTGTCCCACTTCAGGTCCTGAGAGATGGTGGTGCCCAGGAACCTGAATGACTCCACTGCTGCCACTGTGCTGTTCATGATGGTGAGTGGGGGGCAGAGCAGGGCTGTTCCTCCTGAAGTCCACTATCATCTCCACCGTTTTGAGCGTGTTGAGCTCAAGGTTGTTATAACTGCACCAGACAGCAAGCCGTTCAACCTCCAGTCTGTAAGCAGACTCATCACCGTTTTGGATGAGGCCAATGACGGTGGTGTCGTCTGCAAATTTCAGGAGCTTCACAGAAGGGTCTTTAGAAGTGCAGTCATTGGTGTACAGGGAGAAGAGCAGTGGGGAGAGAACACACCCCTGGGGGGCGCCAGTGCTGGTAGTGAGAGTCTTGGATGTGAGTTTCCCCAGTCTCACTCGCTGCTGCCGGTCTGTCAGGAAGCTGGTGATCCACTGACAGATTGAGGATGGCATGAAGAGCTGGGTCAGTTTAGCTGTAAGAAGATCAGGCATGATGGTATTGAAGGCCGAACTGAAGTCCACAAATAAGATCCTTGCATAAGTCCCAGGTCTGTCGAGATGTTGCAGGATATAATGCAGTCCCATGTTGACTGCATCATCCACAGACCTGTTTGCTCTGTAGGCAAATTGAAGAGGATCCAGCAAGGGTCCAGTGATGTCCTTCAGGTGGGCCAGAACCAGTCTTTCAAATGACTTCATGACCACAGATGTGAGCGCGACAGGTCTGTAGTCATTAAGTCCAGTGATTTGGGGTTTTTTGGGGACAGGAATGATGGTGGAGCGTTTGAAGCAACGGGGAACTTCACACTGCTCCAATGATCTATTGAAGATCTGTGTGAAGACTGGGGCCAGTTGGTCAGCGCAGGCTTTCAAACAAGCAGATGAGATGCCGTCTGGGCCTGAAGCTTTCCTTATCTTCTGTCTTTTGAAGATTTTGGTTACCTGCTCCACACAGACCTTAAACTCAGGATGGCGGGGGGGGGAGGAGAGGGGGTGCAGGAGGTGTTGGGGGACGTGTGAAGTGCAGATCAGAGTGGGTGTGAGGTGTGAGATTGGGTTTCTCAAACCTGCAGTAAAATGCATTCAGCTCATCAGCCAGATGTTGATTCTCAGCAGGTCGGGGGGATGGTGGCTTGTAATTGGTGATATTCTTCAGGCCTGACCAGACGGCAACAGGGTTGTTTGAAAAGCTGAGAAACCAGTTTTCTTCTGAGTAGCTTCTTTTAGCAGCTCTGATCTCCTTTGTCAGTCTGTTCCTGGCCTGGTTATACAAGACCCTATCCCCACTTCTGTAAGCATCCTCTTTGGCATGATGAAGCTGTTTGAGTTTCCCAGTAAACCATGGTTTATCATTAGTGAATGATAAGAATGTCTTGGTAGGAATGCATGTATTCTCACAGAAACTGATGTATGATGTTACAGTATCTGTGAGCTCATCCAGATCAGTGGTAGCAGCTTCAAAGACATTCCAATCAGTGCAATCGAAGCAGGCTTGTAGGTCCCGCTCTGCTTCATTAGTCCATCTTTTTACAGTCTTTATTACAGGTTTAGCTGACTTCAGTTTCTGCCTGTAGGACGGTATAAGATGAACCACACAGTGATCAGAAAGCCCCAAAGCTGCCCGTGGGACGGAGTGATATGCGTTCTTTATTGTGGTGTAGCAGTGGTCAAGAATATTACTGTCTCTGGTGGGACATGTAATGTGCTGTCTGTATTTTGGCAGTTCACGGGAGCGATTTGCTTTGTTAAAATCCCCAAGAATGATTAAAAGAGAGTCCGCGTCTGGAGGAATGTAAACATTCACGAGAATAAACGAGGAAAACTCCCGCGGTGAATAGAAAGGTTTACAGTTTATGAAGTGGGCCTCTAGGTTAGGAGAGCACATCTTCTTCAGCGTTGTTACATCTGAACACCAACGTTCGTTGATGTAGAAACACAAACCTCCACCTCTCGTTTTCCCGGTTAGTTCCGTGATGCGATCTGCTCGGAACAGCTGGAAGCCCGGCAGATGTAGTGCGTTGTCCGGTATGGCTTCACTCAGCCAGGTTTCAGTGAAGCACAGTGCAGCAGAGTTGGAAAAATCCTTGTTAATCCGGGTGAGGAGAAGCAGCTTGTCCGTTTTATTAGGAAGAGAGCGGAGATTAGCAAGATGAATACTGGGAAGAGGAGTGCGGAGGCCGCGCGCGCGGAGTTTAACCAGCGCACCGGCTCGCTTCCCCCGCTTGCGTCTGGCCGCGCGATTTAAAGAAACAGTCGCGACTCCAACGAGGATATCAAACAAAACGTCTGAATAATCAAAAACTGCAGACATATTGTCTGGTGTGTGTTTCCTAATGTCCAGTAGTTCGTCTTTGGTGAAACTGATCGTAAAAGAATGACTAAAAGCAGAACAAACAGACAAAAACAAAACAATAGCTGAAGAGCTCAACACTGAAGCAGCCATCCGCGGCGCCATCTTGTGTCACGTTACATCTTGTAGTAGTGATGGTATTGATGCTTCAAATGTCTTAATGTTCTGATGTCTGTTGCTTTGTGCCATTAAACTTAACATGTATTTGTTCTTTTTTGCTGTAGACCTTATAGCACTGAAAGAGGAGAGTCAAGATCTGAATGAAACAGAAGAGAAAGATGATTTCACAACTGGAGAAAAATCAATTTGTTGCTCGCAGACTGAGAAGACTTCACCAAAAAGAGCTCAAAAGACAGCTAATAGAAGTTGTTTCACGTGCCAGCAGTGTGGAAGGAATTTCACTCAAAAAGGAAGTCTTAAAATTCACATGAGAATTCACACTGGAGAGAAGCCTTACACATGTCAACAGTGTGGAAACAGCTTCACACAGAAAGGAACCTATTTAACCCACACAAAGGTTCACACTGGAGAGAGCCCTTACACCTGCAAACTGTGTGGAAAAACCTTGAATCAAAAAGGAAATCTTAAGACTCATATGAGAGTTCACACTGGAGAGAAGCCTTTCACATGTGATCAGTGTGGAAAATGTTTCGCACGTAAAGACAGCCTCAGTAACCACGTGAGGATTCATGTAAAAGACAGATGTTGTATTTGCTATCAGTGTGGAATGAGTTTCACAGACAAGAAACACCTTAAGACACACGTAATAACTCACACCGGAGAGAAGCCTTACATGTGCCATCACTGTGGAATGAGTTGCACAAACAACACAAACCTTAAAGTCCATGTGAGAGTTCACACTGGAGAGAAGCCGTTCAGATGCCAACAGTGTGGAAAGACCTACTCACGAAAAGAAAGTCTTAAGACTCACATGAGAAGTCACACTGGAGAGAAGCCGTACTCCTGCCCTCAGTGTGGAAAGAGATTTACACATAGAGGAACCTGTTATAGCCACATGAAAGTCCACACTGGAGGGAAGTGTTTCACATATCTTTAGTGTGAGAAGAGATTCACACATCAAATACACTGAACAAAATTATAAATACAACACTTTTTCATGAGCTGAACCCAAAGACTTTTTCTTTGTACACAAAAGACCTATTTAGCTCAAATATTATTGACAAATCTGTCTAAATCTGTGTTAGTGAGCACGTCTCCTTTGCTGAGATAATACATCCACCTCACAGGTGTGGCATATCAAAATGCTGATTAGACAGCATGATTATTGCACAGGTGTGTCTTAGGCTGGCCACAATAAAAGGCCACTCTAAAATGTGCAGTTTTATCACACAGCACAATGCCACAGATGTTGCAAGTTTTGAGGGAGCATGCAATTGGCATGCTGACTGCAGGAATGTCCACCAGAGCTGTTGCCCGCGAATTGAATGTTCATTTCTCTACCATAAGCCATCTCCAAAGGTGTTTCGGAGAATTTGGCCATACATCCAACCATGTGTAACCACACCAGCCCAGGACCTCCACATCCAGGATCTTAACCTCCAAGATCATCTGAGACCAGCCACCCGGACAGCTGCTGCATCAATCGGTTTGCATAACCAAAAACTGTCAGAAACCATCTCTGGGAAGCTCATATGCATGCTCGTTGTCCTCATCGGGGTCTCGACCTAACTGAAGTTCATCGTTGTAACCGACTTGAGTGGGCAAATGCTCACATTCAATGGCGTCTGGCACTTTGGAGAGGTGTTCTCTTCACTGATGTATCCCGGTTTTCACTTTACAGGGCAGATGGCAGACAGCGTGTATGGTGTTGTGTGGGTGAGCGGTTCGCTGATGTCAACATTGGCCCATGGTGGAGGTGGGTTTATGGTATGGCCAGGCGTATGTTATGGAAAATGAACACCTCATGTTGCAGCATGATAATGCACGGCCCCATGTTGCAAGAATCTGTACACAACTGAAAACATCCCAGTTCTTGTATGGCTAGCTTACTTACCATCACCCATTGAGCATGTATGGGATATTCTGGATCGGCATATAAGACAGCGTGTTCCAGTTCCTGCCAATATCCAGCAACTTCGCACAGCCATTGAAGAGGAGTGGACCAACATTCCACAGGCCACAATCTAACAGCGCATTTGTGAGGTCAGGCACTGATGTTGGACGAGAAGGCCTGGCTCGCAGTCTCCGCTCTAATTCTTCATCCCAAAGGTGTTCTATCGGGTTGAGGTCAGGACTCTGTGCAGGCCAGTCAAGTTCCTCCACACCAAACTCACTCATCCATGTCTTTATGGACCGACGCTCTGTGCACTGGTGCGCAGTAATGTTGAAACAGAAAGGGGCCATCCCCAAACTGTTCCCACAAAGTTGGGAGCATGAAATTGTCTAAAATGTCTTGGTATGTTGAAGCATTTAGAGATGCTTTGTCTGGGACTAAGGGGCCAAGCCCAACCCCAGAAAAATTACCCCACATCATAATCCCCCCCTCCACCAAACTTTACACTTGGCACAATGCAGTCAGGCAAGTACTGTTCTCCTGGCAACGGCCAAACCCAGATTCGTCCATCAGATTGCCAGACAGAGAAGCATGATTGGTCACTCCAGAGAGCAGTCTCCACTGCTCAGCCATGGAAACCCATTCCATGAAGCTCTCTACACACTGTTCTTGAGCTCATCTGAAGGCCACACAAAGTTTGGAGGTCTGTAGCCATTGACTCTGCAGAAAGTTTGGTGACTTCTGTGCACTGTGCACCTCAGCATGCGCTGACCCCGCTGTGTGATTTCATGTGGCCTACCACTTTGTGACTGATTGCTGTTGTTCTCAATTGATTCCACTTTGTTATAATACCACTAACAGTTGACTGTGGAATATTTAGTAGTGAGGAAATTTCACGAATGGAGCTCCTGAGCGACCCATTCTTTCACAAATGTTTCTAGAAGCGTCTGCATGCCTAGGTGCTTGATTTTATACACCTGTAGCCATTTACTGTAAGTGATTGGAACACCTGAATTCAATGATTTGGAGGGGTGTCCCAATACTTTTGGCAATATAGTGTACTTTTATTATTGACCTTGTAGTAATCCAGGTGACCAGATTGTCCAGCATTTTGAAGATTTCCTGTCTCTTGAAGCAAAGACTATTTTATTCCTTCTAGCCCATGGACACAGGGCTACAGGTGTTCTTGCATGGATTTCTCATTCACTTATACGGAATACTGAGCTTTGGGCTTTTGGGTAATAATATTGGCGAAACAGATTTTGCAGATTTGAAAATTTGTGTCCGAGATCTGGAGAGCATCAAATGCATCCATTTACAGGGTGTTTTCGCAGCAGTCAGTGATGTAGCCAATCACAGATAGTTTTTAGGCAGTGCTGAGTTAATGCAGGCTCGTGGAACCTCTCATTGACAAACAAGTCAAGACATGATGCAAGTAAGAGTTTATAATGGAACTTTGTGAGATCACGATGAACTGACAAAGCAACAGCATTTTGTGATTGTAGCGGTCTTGGCTTTCTTTCGAGGCTACAGTCTATAACATTCATTGAATAAAACTAATGTTGCTAAGAGGACCGATGGCCAACTGCATGCTGCAAAGTTTCTGAATTGACATCTAAATATAAACGGCACTCTGCACAAGACATGCAGAAATATCCTAATATCCTTTAGAAAAATATAAATTCACAAAACCTTTTTTTCTGGTTCTCAGGAAGATGACATGTTAAAATACTAGTAACGCATTAAAGCAATGTAAAGGCAGACTAATAGATTAATAGACAATATGTAGCAAAATATTTTTGAAATTCCAGTTACTGGTAAAAGTGACGACTTGTAAATAATAATCATACATTTCTCACTGTACACTGCTATCGTGGAGCCATTGCTTAGCCTATCTACACTTTGCTAGAGCACCCTCAGTAATTTTATAAGCACCCTCAGTGATTTGATTCTGGAACCGGGCCTGATCGTACCTCTTGTCTACTCTTTAAGGAAATAGAGTAGAGAGGAAGAAGCATGTATTAGAAAGAGCTCTAATAAGGGGGGAAAGATAAGTGAATGCCTTGCCATGGGATGATAGGATGGTTACGAGACGAGACGCAGGAGGAAGTAGCGGAGTCCAGAGGAAAAGAACAAGATAATGAGAGAGGCGATATAAAGACTATATAAAGGATGTGTCCAGTCTAGATGACCTCATTTGGAGAGGTCACTTGTTTAAATATCTGTGTCGAGTACATGGACATTAGATGCTGCTTTGACCATCTGAAGAGCTTATCCAGCACCAGAACCAATGCTGATGTTGCCTTGAGTAAAGAACTCTTTGATATTTGTACTTTAATTATTTTATAGAATATTTGTAAATACTTGTACTTCTAGAGATATTAATTGTAATCAATAAATAAACGTTTTGCTGCAAAGACTGCAGAGCTTTATGTGGAGCATGTGTGAATTGTCCACATTTTTAATAGGGAATAAAACACTGACTCTCTGAGTTCATTCATGCTTTATGAACTCATACATTCATTTTAACGTTTGTTTTTTCATCAAATTTGTCACTTTTCATTTTAATCCAAGGATTATCTGGAAAAAAGTTAGACATATAGTCCACTATATGCACTTCTGTGATTGTGGACGGCAGAGAGTGAGCAGGACTTTTAGGGCGTTCATGTGCAATTTTTACATAGGAAACTCATATTTACGATGATTCCAATAGCACGTGAAGGCCTATCAAGAGGAGGTATGAAACCCAGTTCATATAATACAAGTAACCTGATAAAACATAAAAATGAGCACAGAGAATTTGCCGCTAGCAGTAGTAGCACATTCAGCAACAAACGCTGCAGCAAACCCTTGCAAGACGAGAGAAAATGTCAAGAGATAACCCAAGAGCTATAAGTGTTATGTTATAAACACTTGTTCTGTAATATCTCTTTAGCACTTTTTGAAAGGCGGATTAAATTTTTTTTTTATGACAATAGTAATTATGCCCTTTGAAGGTTATTGGACACAGTTTGTGATAAGCACACAAAAATAATACTTTTAAGTCTCATTGTGTCTTACTGTCACTGTGTTGTGCTGGAAAAACTGCCACATCACCAAACAAATTTAAAAATGTAGGCAATGGGTCACCAAGGCTCAAGACATATCCACTTTGTTTTTCCACCGTGTGCCATAGTGCTTGAGCCTGTTATTGTTGCTTACAACTATATTGTTGGTTTTTATGCTTTAACTGTTTTGATGTCTGTTGCTTTGTGCCATTAAACTGAGGCTAACATATATTTGTCTTTATTTGCCTTAGACCTGATGGCCCTGAAAGAGGAGAGTCAAGATCTGGATGATCAGTATGAGAAACATGATTTCATGGCTGAAGAAACCGCATTTAGTTGTTCACAGACTGAAAAGACTTCCTCACAAAAAAAGTCATTTCATCTGCGAACTGTGTGGAAAGAGTTTTAAAAAAAGTGGAAACCTTAAAGTACACATGAGAGTTCACACTGGAGAGAAACCATTCACATGTGATCAGTGTGGAAAGAGTTTCACACATAAAGGAACCCGTTATGCTCACATGAGTGTTCATACTGGAGACAGCACTTACACCTGCAAACTGTGTGGAAAAACTTTGAATCGAAAAGGAAATCTTAAGGCTCACATGAGAGTTCACACTGGAGAGAAGCCTTTCTTATGTGGTCAATGTGGAAAATGTGCCTTAAGAGCCACGTAAAAACTCACATTGGGCAAAAGCCTTTTATGTGCCATCACTGTGGAATAAGTTGCCCAAACACAGGAAACCTCAAGATTCACGTGAGAGTTCACACCGGAGAGAAGCATTACACCTGCCAACAGTGTGGAAAGAGCTTCCCACGAAAAGAAAGTCTCAAGAGTCACATGAGACTTCACACTGGAGAGAAGCCGTACTCCTGCCCTCAGTGTGGAAAGAGTTTCACACATAAAGGAACCCGTTATACCCACATGAGAACTCACCGGAGAGAGGCCTTTCCCTTATCATTCACAAACGGACAGGATGGCGGATAGAGTACACAGCTTCATTACTTGAGTAAAAGTACAGATACCCCTTGCTAAATTTTACTCAAGTACAAGTACTACAGTCAGATGTCTAAGTAAAAGTACTGAAGTACTTGTTTTTAAAAGTACTTGAGTATCAAGAGTACAAGAGTACATTTTCTAAATATTACATTACTACTGTCACAGTGCTTACATTTATGTACAGAAACGTCCTACATGGAGTTATGAAAAATGTTAATACCTTGGAGAATGTAAAAGGAATTGAAAGTAAAATCAAGTCATTTTCATCTTTTTACCATGTTGCTTTATTTAACATTTCTCACTTGCCCACAAGGTAATAGCACAATGGCAACACTCTGACAAACCTCTGCTAGAGTTTTAATGGATTTTTTGCACCCACATTTGAACCTGACTGTTAAACACACTGCATACTCAAGAACATCAAAGCAAATGCTCAGCTTGCATTAATGTGTCATATCAGAAAAGGAAATTCAGCTAACAATTGTTTGTACATGTGAGTTTCTCTGTTTTTTCATCAATCAAATCAATAAACCTAAACCAGCAAAGAAGGCAATATAGCAATGTTCTGACACACATCTGAACCTGACCGTATTATACACGCAGAAAAGAGAAAATAATGATTAAAGAAAATCAGCTGTGTTTAGGTCAGCGTACAAACAAGGAAAAATAAAATTCAGCTCATTTGAGTGACAGTATTAAGCCCCTTCCTCTCACGTTGACATACAGGCAAAGGCAGGAGAAAATACTTTCAGCTGAATAACACCATTCTCACACACACAATCTAAGTGTGACAACTCTGTGTGTGTGGGTGCTGTACTTCAATTCAATCAAATGTCATGAAGTCCTTGTTCAACTTGAGAAGTTGGTTCTCAAAATTCTGTGAATGAGTATGTTCAAGGACTTCGCAACTGGACTCATGGTGGTGACATATTCCCCTAAAAAGGCTATGTCAGCCGGACTGTACCTAACAGAAACAGAAGAAAACAAACAAACAAACAAACACATATTTCAACAAAATGTATACAGAACCACTCTGCAATGCTGGACATGTATTTATTTGTTTATGTACCTATAGCAGATAATGTGGTAAGCATTACTCTAACAAAATAAGAACACAATTATACATTAACATAAGCTACTTACATTGGAACATTGAGTGCAGCACACCCCGTTCTCACAGACTCCTCTCCTTGGTCTCTGATGATTCTGACCTCACGTTCCACGGCCATGAAAGAGGAGTTCCATCGAGTTGAATTAGGCTGTACCAAGTGAAGCTTACAGTGTTTCTCTATAAGCTCTGCATTTTGAGGAGACCTTGATGCTTTATTCCAGAGTGCCTGACACTTAGAAAAGGCTGATCTGGACAATTTCTTGTAAGCTTCTGTCTCATTAGCCCGATCAACATCAACTGTGGAAACTAAATTTAGTAAGTGGCATGCACACCGATGATGTTTCGGCAGCTGATACTGAAGCCCATCATCTTCCTCCAGAATGGCTTCCACATCCATGAATTCCACCTCCTCTTCACCATCAGATGCATCACAATCTTCTCCTACTTCTTCTTCTTCGATTGTGCCTTCTGCAACTAACTCTTCATTGTTATTTTCGTCCTGCTGACCCGTTGTCTGTTGTAGTTCTAACAACCTTTAGACTTATTTCATACTCTGCATGAATGTCGGTCAAAACAGCTGCCAAGGCATCGAATGTGTGGGAGCCCCTTAGCTGACGGCAAGCAAGGGCAGCTGAACGGCGTTCAAAACTGCAAGGATTGAGCCAGTGGGCTGTTATACCTATAAAGCTCCTTCTCCTGGCCGTCCAACAATCAGTAGTGGTGGCAATGTATGGTACCTTTTTCATTTAATTCTTGAGACGTTCTTTCATTTTAGATGTAGCTGAATCAATCTTGCGCCATAGAGTTGTGCCGGACATGACGGCACTACTCGGTTGTTATTCTACAATAAGGTCTTGGAAGGATGGTTTCTCAACCAGGGAGAAGGACTGGAGACCTTGAACGATGAAGCGGAGGATACAACCGTCTTCTGAGACACCTGCTTGGTCTCCAGCAGCTTCAGTTGCTTCGCCTTGAAGCCTGTTCCACCTTCTGATGGCCTCTTGCAGGCTGTTGAAGTCATTTGACAGTATTCCTCCAGATGTGTCTCATGCCTTCTATGTAAAACACAGTATAATATTTCAGTTTACACTATAATAAACTAATAAATATTAGAAAAGATACCCATGATGTAGTCTACATAGCAATATTATTAATTATGTGAAGTGCTGGTTGTTCATAATTTTCCAATGGCTCCAGACTAGCAGACCAGCAAAGTAGGACTAATTTACGTGGACCTCTGCCGGTATAAGACTTAATCTTCATTATTCTTATTCATATTCTGTATATAACTGTGTATGTGACAAATAAAACTCTTGAATCTTCTTTTATCCTTATTCTTTTGTTTGAATTCAGCCATTATAGCCTTTCTTCTGGCATAATGCTTAGCCATTTACACCTTCTGTCATCCCACTATACATGAATAATCCACCTATTAATTTAAGTCTTGTTAGAAAACAAACAAACAAAAATAATTGGAACTTTAAATGCAAATGCAAATTCTTTAAAAAAAAAAAAATTATATTAAGGAATAGAAAGCTCCTGCAGCAGATGCATTAGCAAAACACGACAAGTAGCCTCAAGCTGCATGACACAATTTAATTTATTAATATTACACTTTTATTTAAAACTCACTTTAAAACACCATTGAGTATTTGTATCATATTCCGGTCGTGGTTTAAAATGTTTTCAAGTCAAAAAGATTTTGAAATATGTTACATTTAGCATTTTATATGAAGCTATTGGCTATGCTTACCCTTACTTTTATTCTTTATTCATATAAAAATACCCCAAATCGCACGAAAATAACACACAATACTTCACATATACTTCAATCGTGCATTTATTAGCTTCTGTTGTTTCGTTGTTGAAGAAATGTCACTTCGCTGTGTTATCACTCTCAGTTTTTACAAACTTATCATCTGCTGTCCAGAATGAGGAAGTGTACGTGCAGAAGAGGCCATCGTTGAACCATGTGAGATGATTGACAGCTGTACAGCATTCAACGAGCATAGAGCTCTAAGATGGTCACGGGACATGAAACTGTAATATCTATTGTTTGTCTGAAACATGGCTCACGCCCGCGGTCCCGGACACAGCTGTGGCGCCGTCGGAGAACTTCTCTGTTTTTGGATGGACAGAACAGCGAGGCTGGTAAATCTAAAGCGGTGGAGTGTGTTTCATGATCAGCAAGTTGAAAAGTGCGATCCAGGTCACGCCTCATCTGATCATCTGCCGCCCATTCATCTGAGGAGTTTTCTGCGGTTGTCGCGACCAGCGTTTACATTCCACAAGAGGCAGACACAGAGGCTTTATCTGGCCTTCATGAGCTCATTCATTGTCGCGGGCGACCTAAAAAGTCCTGCCAAACTTTCACCAACGTCTCCTGCCCTGCACTGGATCATTGGAGAGAACGCCTCACGGTCACCAGCGTTTAGAGCGGATCATGGCAAAAGCTCCTCCAGGAACCCAGGTCACCCCAGCTCTGAGCGTTGTGGATTGGGACATGCCGGCGAGTTCCTCGTGGCGCTTTGCTTCATCAACACGCTTACAGAGCAAGCCACGTAACAAGAAACCGTGGGTGGACAATTCAATCCATGCCAGCAGTGAGCATACGCACTGCTGCTGTCTCCATTCAGGAATATGACTGAATACAGATCGTCTGCATGCTCTCAGATCTCAGTTAAAGACTCCGTTTGTAAAGACCAGTGGAGACGACTACAATCTCTCATGATCCGGCGACCTGAGTTCATGCAACAATCCCGTGATCTCTGTCTCGGAGGATGAAGTTCGGAGAGCGGGTCCTGTGTGATCAGAACGGGTTGAGAGGTCCTCATTGGTGCCTAAGAACAGAGCCTAAATGACTATCGTCCAGTGGCTCTCACGTCTATAGTCAGAAGGTCTTTGAAGACTCATTAAAAAAACACATTTGCGCCTTCATTCCTGACAGGACCCTCTTCAGTTTGCCTATCGTCCCAATAGATCCTGAAGATGCCATCTTCATGTGAGTAAGACTGCTATTTATTGACCTGGATCTCGGCCTGAATCCTTCTCTCTGCCACTGGATTGAGGACTTCCTCACTGGCAGGCCTCAGGTGGTGAGAATGTCCACCTCCACCTCCATCACCCTGAGTGTGGGTTCCACAGGGCTGTGTCCTGGCCCCTGCTCTACTCTCTCTACAGCATGACTGTTTGTCCACACACAGCTCCACCTCTATTATTTGCTGATGATACTGTTGTCCTGGGCAATGAGGCGGCATATGGAGGAGGTGGAGCATCTAACATCATGGTGCCAGGACAACTGTCTCTCTGAATGTTGGCAAGACCAAAGAAATGATTGTGGACTTCAGGAGGCCAACGGACATACTCCCCCTCATGATCAGCGGGTCACCAGTAGAGAGTGAGCAGCTTCAAGTACCTGGGAGTAAACATCTCCGAGGACCTGACCTGGACTGCTCACATTCAGACACAGGTGAAAAAGCCAGGCAAAGACTGTACCACCTGCGCCAGCTGAAGAAATTCAGGGTTTCACCAGCTATCCTGTTTAGAGGCGATAGAAAGTGTTTTAACTCAGTGCAGTAATCACCAGTCATGATGCAAAGCCCTGCAAAAAGTGATGCGCTTATCCGGCGTTTCAGGGTCAGCTCTCTCCGTCTCTCAAGCGCTGCAAAGGTAGAGCTGACTCTAATCACCCTGCAAACCTTCATTTCACGCTGCTACTGAAGCCTGATGGCCAAAACTGAGAGACTCAGGAGGAGCTTCTTCCCCAGGCCATCAGACTCCTGAACTCAGTCACTTAACATAGACTTCGTCCAGGATAAACATCGATACACTGACATTGCACTGCACTTTCTGTTTCGTTACTGTGTAACAACCTGTCATAAACCTGTTTGCACATTATACTCTTTATACATTTGTTAAATACATATTTATAAGTCTACAGTTTACTCACTGCACAGTCTACTTCAATTATTTTATTCCACTTTATCCTTATTTGTTACCTTTTTTCTCTTGACTTGATTATTTATAATTCTACAGATATAGACATATATTATATATATATATAGAGAGTACTTTTTTATATCCTATTTCTATTATAATTTCTTCCTTGTGTTTTTAACTGTGAATTTGGTCCATGGAGCGGACCTGTTTACATTTCACTGCCGGTTGTATATTCTGTATATAACTGTGGATGTGACAAATAAAACTCTTGAATCTTGAATCTTGAATCTTGAATCTTGAATGTGAGATGATTGACAGCTGTACAGCAACTGATAGAGCTCTGAGGTCAAATCTGACGCAAATCAGGAAGAGGAGACACACATCTCGCTCCGTTCGTGTAACGGAGGCCAGCTAGTAGTTGCTGTGCGAGTAAACCTCACTCCTCTGATCTCAAGAGACGCTCTAGCGACTGACGCTAGAGGTTGCAGCCTTTAGCCTCCTTGTTAGAGCGTCCAACTCTCATGCCGGCGGACCTGAGTTCGAACAGGAGGGTTACATTGGTGCCGTGACCCGGATGGGAGTGAGGTTTAGGGGGGTGAATGTAATGGAGGTCAGCTAGTAGTTGCTGTGTGAGTAAACCTCACTCCTCTGATCTCAAGAGACGCTCTAGCGACTGACGCTAGAGGTTGCAGCCTTTAGCCTCCTTGTTAGAGCGTCTGACTCTCATGCCGGAGGACCCGAGTTCGAGTCCCGCTTGGAGCGGGGCGGTTCGAACAGGAGGGGTTACATTCGCTGTTTGAGCTCTTCAGATCACATAATGACTAAATATTTTACTAACGTGATAATTAATCATTATTTCTCCAAATATGCGCACCATTGTACTAATAGCCCTGGCGGATATGTATTTGAACACAAATAAACTGGAGAAGACGAGAATTAATGTTTTATGAGTAATGATTTCTATTCAAAATAACAAACATTACAGATTAATTATTTTGCACTCCTGGCACAAATTAAGAAATTAATGTCACTGCAAACCAGTTCAATCATAAACAGTGGTCAAATATCAAAGCTGGAGTCTTAAACCTTTCTTGTGATGCTGAGTTTGTCCAGATCAAGTAAGAGTGTGATGTTTTGACCAATAATTAATTTTGAACAACAATAATCCGGGATCACCAGTGATCCCTGCCACTCAAGGGGTTAAGCCTTACAGTTTAACAAACACTATTGTAATCCTGTCTAGGCCAGCTGAACTGAGCCAAATAGCCCCTGTAGGGCTAGCTCTAGTTATTCGCTCTGGTGAAATAAGTGAGCTGAAATGCCCTGCTTGCAACTAGCAAAGCCTACGACTGAACTAATAAGGCTTTTACATTTTTTGTATGGTAAAAAAGACGTTTCGTACTCGAGCTCAGACTAGAAAAGATACATTGTATGCTCTCTCTATTTGTCAGGGGGCATGTCAAAACATGAATCTGAAAGGACTTCAGTTGATTATCTATGTTACACGATTCGCTTGCCTCAGCTTATGCTAACTATTGTCAGGCCAAAGTTAGCCATTTGAATGGCTAGCTACAGCTGGCAAATTGGCGGGTGCTTGTGGCTTCGACTACTCAAACGTAACCGAGAATGTAAAAAGCTGCATTATCATTTAGTGCACTTTTCTGTAGCTAGAATCTAGCTTAGAAGAAATGTAAGGAAGTTTATTTCAATGTACGCACCTTGACATGCTTCCGCAAGTTGGAGGATGAATTTTTTGTAGGCGGTGATGAAGTTCTGTTTTGGTAAACACAGCAAACACATGAAGCGAAAACTAGTGAATTTCGTTTTGTATAAATTGTATCTTAATTTTAATCAATGTTTTTAATATATTTGTTTCTCATTTAATAAGAATCAAATATAACAGACAATAGCCGTAGCGCTGGCGTGATCATGCAGTGCACGCGCGTCTCATAAGTGAACCGAAACTCCAAATGATATTTGAGTATTGTGTGTATCAGATAGTTTACAAAATCAAATCATTCAGAAAAGGTTTACCACTGAAATAACTGTGAAAAAAGTGTCCCAATCAACCTGAATTCACCCTATACTCTTTGAAATCACAATTGCATTGCATTATGTTGTTTTAAATCCCAAATATTTTACTCATAACGTTGATCTTTACCAATTATTCAGTTATTTGTATTTACTGAAAACTGAATTGTGTTCAGTGTCACAATATTACAGTTTTTCAGCATGAGACTTCTTTCAAAAACATTAAAAATAGTACACTGCCAAAAATGCTCTTCTTATTTTTGTCTTGTTTCTAGTCTAAACATCTAAAAATTCCTAAATCAAGATGCATTTACTAGAGAAGTAAAATTACATAAGATATTTTTTCTTGTTTTGTTGAAAATAAAGATAAGATTATTTTTCATACCCCATTGGCAGATAATTTTGCTTGTTTTAAGCAAAAACTCACTTAATTTTGATTTTTTTGCAGTGTAGTGAAATCTTTTGATAATTTCAAATATAATAGGCCTTTGTGAAGTGCCTTTGTTGACTACATTCTAAATAATCTACAACAAAATATATTTCCTTTGTCCTCTGTCACACACCTGAGCTCATTTATTATGCAGCTCATTATGCGATCATTATGCGATCTGTTGTTCTCTCAGGTGTGATTCACAGCATTATTCATGAACATTCACGCCCCTTTCGCATACGGCCTTTGTAAAGAAAAAGTGTCTTTGAAAATGTAAATCAATGTATTGTTTTATATGAATTAGCTGGTTCAATGATTCTCACATCAGTGTGAAGCAAAAACTCTAGGCAACATCACCCATTAGGCTAAAGTCTTGTGGTCATATCTATTCTGTGTTTTGAGGCCTTCATTTTTTTCAAAAACCATGCATAAACATTATTCTGTCAAAAATACAAGCGTGTACATACATGTTGCTCTCATATTATGGTAGCCCAGTTTGTGCTGAATACAGTGTAATTACACTTTTGCCATTAATGTGTTTATAAGAAACTGAAAAAAGCACAAATGTCAGAGCATGTCAAAACTTCTGAAGGGCCCCAAAACAGCTCAGACTCCAGAGGGTTAAGCATGCACTGGGGCGGTTTGCAGCAGAGTGTGAAGCGGCCGGGATGAGAATCAGCACCTCCAAGTCCGAGGCCATGGTTCTTAGTCGGAAAAGGGTGGCTTTCCCGCTTCAGGTTGGAGGAGAGTTCCTGTGGATGAGTTCAGGTATCTTGGGGTCTTGTTCACGAGTGAGGGAAGGATGGAACAGGAGATCGACAGACGGATCGATGCAGCTTCTGCAGTAATGCGGTCGATGTACCGGTCTGTCGTGGTGAAGAAGCTCTTGATTTACCGGTCGATCTACGTTCCTACTCTCACCTATGGTCATGAGCTGTGGGTCATGGCCGAAAGGACAAGATCCTGGATACAGGCAGCCAAAATTAGCTTTCTCCGCAGGGTGGCTGGGCGCTCCCTTAGAGATAGGGTGAGGAGCTCAGTTACTCGGGAGGAGCTCAGAGTAGAGCCGTTGCTCCTCCACATCGAGAGGAGCCAGTTGAGGTGGCTCGGGCATCTATTTCTGATGCCTCCTGGACGCCTTCCCCGGGAGGTGTTCCGGGCATGTCCCACCGGGAGGAGACCTAGGACACGCTGGAGGGATTATGTCTCCCGGCTGGCCTGGGAACGTCTCGGGGTTCCCCCGAAAGAGCTGGAGGAAGTGGCTAGGGAGAGGGAAGTCTGGGCGTCTCTGCTTAGACTGTTGCCCCCGTGACCCGGCCCCAGATAAGCAAAAGATAATGATGATGATGATGGTAAGAGACAAGATTTATGCATTTTGTTTGTCCTTTGTGTCATGGATGACTATTGTGCATCTAACATAATACATATTTTGGTAGATGTGGTATCATAATTATATTTTAAAAAATGGAAATTGTCACCACATAATCGGTCATTTTGATTGCAAAGTTTGATTGATAAATATGATATCATGAGCGCTTCAAAGCAAGCATTGTTGGGGAAATATTAATGAAAAGAAAATAATATTATTAAGAATCTCTCTTTGTTCTCTTATTTATTTATGTAGGATGAAGAAATATAGATCAAGGATCAGTAACAAACTACACTTAAAAGGTATTATTTAACATTCTAGATGTACTGCTTTAACAAAACACTGAAAGTCTCAGCACTGAAACTCTTTATATAAACTTACATATAGACAGCTCTGACTTTTATACAGTAATCTATTGAAAATTTCAAACACATTATTCCTCATTAATACAGGTTCATATGTTAATGATTCTTCATGATTTTCATCTTAAATCATACGCTGAAGATTCAGAATTACTGGAATCACATTCTGCAAAGCTGTTATTTTAAGGGAAACAGCAGGAAACCACTGAAAGTGTTGTAGTTATTCTTGCTATTACCATATATCCTCCTGTCAGACCAAAGTCTCACATAGACAACATCTCCAACCTCCAGCATCAACACAACTCCATTCGAGGCGTTTAACGTTTCCTGAACCTGATAATCATGTGCTGTAACAACCAGATTTTCATTCTTAACAATGTATACACTAGATGCAGTTGCGCCAAAACCATAAACAGAGATTCTGAACACGTACGCTCCTTTCAGTGGGGCTGTGAAAATACCTGAATCAAACAACAAGAGATACAGAATCAGCCGTTTCCTGTAGGATTACCAAGCACACTGTGTAATAGTTTTGAAAGATGGCAGATCATTTAATTCTCTTACACACATTACACACCAGCAGAGAGATCTGACTGGAGCAGAAGGGTATTCATTACTATAAACTGAGTTCATGACTCTTTCATCTCATTGATGATTACCTGTAATTGGGTTGTAGGCGTTCCCTATGTTTGTGATGACGTTCTTGTAGGTCAGTGTGATGTCTGTGGTGAAAGGACCGGTATATCCATCGCCAGATTCCAACAGTCCAGCTGAAAAGGCAATCTCTCTGTCTGTTGTTAAAAACATAAGCAATATTGTGATATATTACAGTATTACACTGAGAACGTAAGGAGCTCCGGACGTCACGTGACTCATTCCGTTTACAATCCCATATTGGCAGGCAGGAACAGCCGGGAGCGAATATGAAAAGAATGACGCCAGCATGAGTTTCCAGGCAACAGAGTTCACTGCGCACTTTAATTCAAAAGACATAGACTTGTACATAGCAAAACGTAATAGATTAAACACAACAGATCCCTATAATGCCCCCGGGGTACTTCTAACGTGTATCGATAAAGGAACAGATAGCGTTCCTGTTAGGACACCTGATGCACCAGCTGTGCGCAAATTACAACTAGCCTAGTTTTTACGTACATGGGCACTAAGTTACAACTACATTTTTTTGCGTTGCATCATTAAACTTAGTTGAAGCCTAAATCTACATATAAACTAAATATTTACAGAAGCCTCCGATCAGGAGTAACATTAACAGATAGAATAGCAGGCAGACTGAACTGAAGCAATACGCTCTTATTTCACATGACAGACTTCAGTTCTTTACACGTATATGATAATGCTGACATATACACACGCTTACTTTTTAAGGGAAAACATGTGAAATAGATTACTATGTTAGCGGTTAACACGAACCCGAATGAAGAATAAACTGAAATTCACGGCATTTCAACAACTTACTGCAATAAAATGATTTCCCATTTGCTTTCCCCCGCCTGTTCTGGCATCCTGGCGCACAGCAGCTGTCCATCATGTTGAAATAATAAGGTTTAAACAGTCAGTTATTTTTCAACCACTATAGATGCCAATGCTACAGCCGCTCTAGCGCTCTCCTAATTGCCTAATCCCCTAGTTTAGGCTGCGTGACGTCAACCTCCGGAGTGATGTTAGTGGTAAAAGGACCAATCTATCCATCACCAGATTCCATCAGTGAAGCTGAAAAAGCAATCTCTCTGTCTGTTGTTAAAAACATAATCAATATTGTGATGTATTACTCTATCATACTGAGAATGTATTCACTGATTTAACATCACTCAAGCACACTTTCACCTCTATTCTCCTTCCTCAGCTCCTCCACTTGACTTGAAGTTTCTGTGAAGGAATAAAGATTCTGTTAAATGACATTCACACTGATTATTGTAATAGATAACAGTTTACACATTACAATGTACTCAAATGTACTCTAACATTTACACTATGCAATGTATTGCACTGGTGTTTTACTTTGAGGATCATTGATAAAAGAGTGAAAAGAGTGTTTAGGTGAGGTACCATCAGTTTTCTTCTTCAGCTCTTCCAGGATAAACGTCTGTTGTTCCCTCAGTTGTGTCTCTAAAGCTCTGATGTTTGCTTTCTGCTCTGTGACCGTGGCGGTCAGTTCTCTCAGGGCTGCATGGATGCCCAGAAGGTAGTTTTGTTGGCTGTCAGTTGAAGCTTCAGATCTCAGAGTGTCTGTTTGAGGTGGATTCTGTCTTCCGTCCTCAGAGCTGAGCTGTTGACTGATCTCTTTCTCATGGAGTCCTCCATTGACAAACACAAAGGTTTCCAACAGCAGCAGTAAACACACTGAACCCTTCATTCTTCACTGATGTGTGTTTCCAGCTCTTGCTCTGTCTTCCCCACAGCCTCTCGTGTTCCTTTTGTACCCCTGTTGTTTACAGCTGAAGTTAGGTTCTAATCTTTTTTTATTGACGTAACTGTCCCAAAGTTTCCAGTTTTCCAGTTGCAAAGTGCACGGCACTGTCCGTGAACTCCAGCAAACTCAACCAAACCACAGTAGAATCACCTTGTTACTGGCAGTCCAGTTCCCCTCCTCCTTCCCATGGGTACACACACACACACACACACACACACACACACACACACACACACACACACACACACACACACACACACACACACACACACACATTTCTTAGATGGTTCTCAGAAATCATGTTCATGGATGCTATTATTAACGTTACTGTAGTGTGAAGCAGAGCAGGGGCGAGTGCTGTGGAGCTGAACGAGGTCACCGGAGCGATTGCTAATGAGAGACGAGCGCGACAGGGGTCAAGAGCAGCGGGACTTTTATTATGCCACAGTCGTCGGCGCCATTTCTGCTCGTGAGTATGAGGTAACGCAGCTCTGTTGATCATATTAGACACATCTGAGTGTGTTGAGAATGATGTTATGCTGTTACTCTGAGTGTTCGCTCGCCGGCTGCTATGACACACTGCAGTGAGAGTAAAGCGTTTTGGAAACCGAGTGTAACGCAGAAATGACGCCATTGGCAGGCGACGGCCTCACACGTTCATTGGTTAAAATAGCAATTTTCTCACGATTTACAAATAGTTGGAAACTCTTGTGACATTGTAAGTACTCAATTGAACAAAATATAACACTGGCCTAGTGGTTTTTGAATATTTTACTGAAAAAAATGTTACATAGTGCACCTTTAAGTGAACATAACTTTACACTTATAGTTTACTATTTATATATTATTTTTGCACTTTCAGTATACTTCTATGTTCAAATGGTCAATTATTTTTTATACTTAAAATATACCTTAAAAACTTTTTATTATAGCTTCATGCATCTGAGAAGTATATAAAAAGTAGACTGAAAGTATACTTTCTTATTTTTAGTTTGAAAGTATACTAATAGAACACTTTCCTAAGGGTTATTCTCCACTTATAGCACATTCTGAACCTGTGCCGCGTCACCTTCGGAGTGGATTCTACCGCAACCACATCTCTTAGTCACGAGCCACTTTCTCTATTTATATTACTCAACTCCTTTATAGATTCAGGAGGAGTCCGGTAGGCGTATAATGTTCTCTGTTCTTTATTATATTATCTCAGGGTCTTCACTGATCACTACAGTAACCCCTAGGCCTACGGTTTAAATAACAAACAGCCTTCCGTTCAGAGGACAGCTATGCCTGCAAAAGCACTCCCACGGCCCACACTTTTATGACTGGTTGGCAACCTTGACCAACTTTGTAAAGTCTGTTGGGATATCACTATACAAATCTATATTTTTCAGACAGTTATCTCATGATACCCCAAAAAGTATTCTTACTCTACGGCAATGCACAGACTGAGACAATGCTATCAGAGTTTGAGGGCAGTCCTCATTCTCATTTTATTATTTCTGCAGAGGCAAAGCTAAATGCACCACTCTATGCCAGCTAAGCTGGAAGTTCTATGGGCCAGATACACAATTCCATTTCAAGGCTTACCCTGTCTCTGTTCAGTATATGTGTTCTTCTCTAAGAATGTCAGGTGTCTTCTTTGATCTTCTGATGTTGTGGTTTCATAGCTGGCTTCTGCTTGCTTGTATGCTCTCTCTCTCCTAAAGATCTTCCATCTCAAGAGCTCTAAAGGCCTAATTTTTATAATAAGTACCAATGCAAACTATCTCTACTTTACATACACTAGCATATTTCTGCGTATATCACTACTTGTGTCCATTGCCTTATCTACCTGCGTCAACACATTTCCTATTTGCTTCAAGGGCAATTTTACCTGCATCAAAGGCTTTAGCAATACACACATTTTTTGTTAATTTGATCAGTTTTCTACCTTTCTAGACATTTACTTCCTGTCTACATATTTGTCAGTTACACACATCAAGGCTATTGCCCCAGAACCCATATTCATCCACACAGATAATCCAACATACATCATCTTTACAGTTCACAGCCTGTGTTTTTGTCACCTTATGAAAACTTCATGGCCCCCAGAGTTCTTCCAAGATCTGCAATTCTCTGCTTTTTATATTTTCTTACTCAGATTTCTATCTAATTGTTTAGAAGAGAACAATCCATTTCTCTTGACAAACCCTAAACACGCTTTGTCACAAAAGCCGGTATGGTCTACTGTCAAAGCATCGCAAGTTCACGGTTTACACCGACAAGCATCCTTGCTGTTTTTGAATACAAGTTGTTAAATCGGTTTTAGCGAATCAGCGAGCAGTATTCCAGTCAGGTGACAAGGCTGCTAGTCACTAAGAAAAGACGCGCTAGGTGAGGGGTAGGGGTGGGGGGGAATGTGATTCTTAGACGCATCGCGATGCGGACGTGGACGATTCTGAATCGATTCACAAATGTCCAAAAATCGATTTTCTAAATGTTGATAACGTAATGTTGATGGAACGCAAAAGGCGCAACTCTGAAGCGTGGGAAGTGCAGCGCCCGGACCGTCTGTGGCATGCACATAACAGAGACACGTGAAGGCTGAGCGAGAAATCCCACCAGCACCCTCTGCATTAAAAGCTAGCGTATAGACTTACTGTTGAGAAGAATTAACACAAAACTGTTCATTTATAAGTCTTACCTGATCAGCATGAGTGCTTCTCCTTTAAGTGTTGTGTGATCTCAAGATGACTTCCTGTTCTACCCCCTCCTCTCCCTTTCTGATATAGTAACCTCATGGGAGAGGTAGGTACCTGTATTTCCTGATAATCTGCTTTAATCATTATCCTTATTATTGCTTTTATATCTATATTTTCCCTCAAACTTGTGTGTATAGTGTTATTTTACTTATCTATGTGATGTACCATCTGGACTGGATCAAGCTGATCGGTCTGCTGTCTGATCGGCCTGGTACCGTGCCATGCTCCCAGTAGGCAGGGGTAGTGGGGCTGTATTTACTCATCCTGACAAATGTCTGAAATGTCACCTCAATATTTTCGCTGGCTTAATGCGAAGACTGTCAAAGATGCTCCTCCTTTGCCCCATCAGGTGGATTGCCTGGCTGCTCCTGCTGGCAGTCTTCTTTTCAGCTCTGTGGATTTAACATCTGGATTTTACAACGTCCCGCTCCATGTATCTGACCGGCATTACACAGCATTCACAACACCCATGGGCTTGTATGAATATAACCGTCTCCCCCAGGGTCTGTGTAACAGTCCAGCATCCTTTGCTATCTTGATGATTTGTTGGTTTTCGGCCGCTCTGAACAGGAGACCTTAAAATGCTTGGAAGTGGTGTTTTTTATGGCTGAGAGCTAGTAATTTGAAGTTGGCTACAAAAAAGTGTCACTTTCTCAGGTGCTCAAATTTCTCGGTCATGTGATCAGCGGTTCAGGAGTTTCCGTGGATGAAGACAAGGTAGCATTCATTTCTGCCTCTCAGAAGAAAGACCTGATGAAAGAGGACGGCTCCACACCTTCACCAAAGAAAATTAGATCATTTCTGGGTATGGTTCTTTACTACCAGAGCTTCATGATAGATACTCATTTTTTTTTTCTTATTACTCTTTGTTTGTCCATTTCGACCTTTACAATCTAGTTGGTCAACAGTTGAGTGTTTACTCGTGGTTATTTAATGATTGATAGAAGCAGTGCAACACTTTTCTAAGAGATTCATGTACACTGATCATGAACTGACCATGGACCATGTGTTGTTTGTTTAACATTGAACGTTCAAACTCATCTGATGCTTCTCATTTGTATGGCATCAGTTCAATTGTTTACTTTGCATTCATTCTTGGTTTCTTGAGATCATCCTCATCTCGCAGTGATATCAAATTCACTGAAACTTCATTGGCATGAAAAATAGAGAATTCTGTGGATCAACAAACTGATGAACAAACCAATCAGCATCTATCAACAAGTATGCTCTAGATTTAGGACGTCTACCTACAGGCACATCGATCAACATACATCTCAGACATCTACACACACTCACGTCTCTATCAGACTTTGAGACCATGGTAATCAATCGTTATTCAAACTGTCACAGAGATGGACAAAAAGACAAACAGGAACATTTTGATTAGAAATGATATTGACATCTTCATGAGGACATCTCAGAGTTTTGATAGCAGGCTTGGCACAGTTTGAGACATACTGAAACTCTAGTGCAGTGCGGCTCTTCATTGCTTTTTAATTACCCACTTGTAAACGTGGGTAAATTAAAAATGTTCACTGTTCTTTTTTATAAACACCTGTAGTATTTATATTAAATCTATATTCATTGAGTTGAATCGAGAATCGAATCGATTTGAGAGCTTGTGAATCGAAATTGAATCGAATTGGAACATCTGAATCGGTACCCAGCTAGGGCTACTGTAGCATCAGAAAAACCACATGCGACCACGAGTCAGCTACACACACAGCTACAGAAGGCATTAGGGGTTGACCGCCTTCAGATTCCTTAAAGTCAACATTTATGTGATGAAAGTCACGCTGACGTCGACTAGTTGCTGATTAATGAACAAATAAGCCTGAACCTTGAGCTGAGACTGAACGTGGGTTGCCTTGTGCACAGTTATGGTATATGACCTCAAGGTTATTGCTCCTACATAACAGCTTATTTTTATCAGGTCTTTTGTCTTTGGGTCGTTATATTTCTCACAGATTTCTGCTCGTTCTAAATCAGTAGCACAGTAAAGATTACATCTGTATAAACATTAGTGAGGGAGCGATTGTGTGTGAATTCATTCCACCTGCCAGCGTCTCTCTACTAATAGTAAAGTTGTGGGTGTTAAGCCCTGTTCGGACGGGACTAGCTTTACAAGGGTAGATGGAGTAAAGTAATTTTACCACAGGACGTCTGTAATATTAATGGCCAAATCGCACTGGATAAGAAATCTCAGTAAAACTAGCAGAAGTGGGAGGGGTAACTCGATTTACACACCGCCGTCCCCTCCCTGTCGTCATGTGCATATTAAACAGCTTCCTGATATCATGTGTGTAAACAAATATAATCTATATATAACCTATGTAAACATTTGGGTCTGGTCGATTGATTTATTTTGTGCCTCTGACAAGTGCTTTCGACCTTTTTTTTATCTGAACGGTAAATACGTGAGGTTTGCCAGACTTGTCCTGCTATGGAGCCAGAATAATTCACGCGAAAAACACAACGCACACACGTGTAGCCAATTTCACATGCATGAAACCAAATTCACGTGCACAATAAAACAATTAATGCGCGCAAAATAAAATAACATTCATAAAATACATTTCACAAATGCAAAACAATTCGTAGACATACAACTGTGCACAAAAACGTTATCCTTGAATGTGAATGGGCAAATCGTCATTCACGTGTGAATTTCCTTGGATTTGTGTGTGTGTGAGTGTTTTTGATACTTTCCTGGCAGCGCTCTCCTCCCACTCGGATCAGTCATACTCTTTAGCCAATCAGATTTAAGCTTACCAATCATAATCGCGTGAGGGCGGGCCCACCAGTGGCCTGTTGCACAGAGCTGGCTTCAGTTGCTACCCAGGTAAGTTCGAGATTAGTTTGAGCAAACTCTGGTTTTTCAGGCTCAAGAAGGTGGATTGGTTTTAGGCGGTGTTCATCACCATGGTAACTTACACTACACAGCTAACCTGCTCTGGAGCAGGATTTATTCTGGGTTAGAGATCGCAAACTCAAACTGGACCAATCAGCTGCAAGTAAAGATGCAATGAAGCCACACCCCCTGCATCTCTCATTCCAAATTAAAGCAGTTTATAGTCAAAAAAACTTTAGAGACAAAACTGCTCATCTTTTGGTGCTAATTATTTACTATATTTATGTTATATGAATTATGATTACTTTTCATTCATATACTATATTCATATAATTATTATATTAATTGACAAGTAGCCAAATATTAATATAAATATAATACATGCATTCATAATTCTTTTAAACAAGGTGTATTCATTTGAGCTCTTTGTGAACCTATAATTATTAGGCATATTTCTTTGATTCATGCATTGATATAGTCAGATATTCTGTCAGCTGCCGTCTCAAACTGTCGCTGCAGCGGAAGTGTTTATTCCTGCTTTGTAAACGCATATTTAATTTCATGATAATTTTCAAAACAATCTCTCAATCTTCAGAAGAGAAGTGAATTGTGCAGTCTCTCTTGTGAGAAGTGAATCAAACGGACACTGTGATTGGCTGTTTGCCGCACGTGTCACTTTCAGGTGCCTGAGCTTCAGAGTTAATCGCAAACTCTGGATTAAACCTGAGTTGACAGAGAACGTTTACACCAAGCTTTGAGAGACCGTTGAACTTGATCTAAACCAGGTTGGCTTTATCTTTAGACATTCATTACAAGATGATTAGTTCAAACATTTCACCTGCAAACTATTTTTCTAGTCATGAATTTTCTTAAAAATACTGTGCAAAAACCTTGTCTCGTGAACCCAATCTCGTGTCTCGTCACACCCTTAGCAGTGAGTGTTTGAAACAACTTCCATTTGCGATCCTATGTGGATTCTGATCACCCAAGACGATGAAATATTTTTATATGATGCAAAAGGCTACACGTGCTAACCGTTAACAAGCAACAGTAAAGGCACTGCTTGTAGAAATCAGACAAATCATATGACAATCATGTATTTATTTGGCTACTCATTTTATCTGGCAATACACCTCGTCTCTTAAAGCGGATTGCCTGATATGCATATTTAGCTGTGAATGTCATAAAATATAGCCTCCTCCATCATAACTCCCTTTCATTCACAAGCTACTTGATTCTCTGGCTGAAAGGATAACTCCATATTGGGACTAAAGAGAGCGCTCAAAGCTCTTTGGATGGCGGAAATGAGCATTCTTCCTGAGGAAGTGTGATGTAAAAATATGAGAATTGTTTTTTAAATGTGCATGCTTTCAGACTACAGCCCCAGAGTTTTGTGCTGTCCTGTGACTACAAATAAACAGAAACAGACGTGACTGAACAAGTGTCCTCCCTCTTTTGTGAAATAATGGTAAAATCCACTTTATTTCTGTATGATTACTGTGCAATCCTGACACAAACTAATTATTACCACTGTATCGCTTTTTATTGTAAAACTGCGGTAAAACATCAAAGCTTGTGTTTTAAGTCATTAAATAAAAAAAGGCAAACATTTGTCACATTTTTTTTAAATTTTGAGATCTCACTGGTTTTCAGTCTGATAAAAAAATTCCCTTTGTTTGTGAAACTTCTTTTGAACTTTATTTTACTAATCAATACATTGAGTCTGGCTTCTTTAATCCACTCACAGTCACTGGACATTCACTGAGAATTCAGGCCTCTAAGGTGATTTAGCACCGTAACAATAATCAGCACACTATACAGTCTCTCAAACATGAGGCGTTTCCTGTCTGTGAAATTCATTCCGCACTGATGACTTATAAAACCAGTTCTCTCATAAGTGAATACTCATGTGGAACTCAAGGGCTATTTTATGCCTAAAACTTTTCCCACAGTGTCCACATGTAAACGGCTTCTATCCAGTGTGAACTCTCATGTGCCGGTCAAGGTTTCCTTTTCGGTTGAAACTCTTTCCGCATTGTTTGCAGGTGAAAGGTTTCTCTCCAGTGTGAACACTCATGTGGTCTACAAAGTGTTTTTTTGTGAAACTCTTTCCACACTGAGGGCACGTGTAAAGTTGCTTCCCAGAGTGAAGTCGCATGTGGACTTTAAAGGTTTCATGTTGATTGAAACTCTTTCCACACTGTTTGCAGGCGTAAGGCTTTTCTCCAGTGTGAATTCTTATGTGGACTTTAAGATGTCCACTTTGTTTGAAACTCCTTCCACACTGAGGGCACGCGTAAGGTTTCTCTCCAGTGTGCACTCTCATGTGCCGGTTAAGGCTTCCTATTCTGTTGAAACTCTTTCCACACTGTTGGCAGGTGAACGGCTTCTCTCCAGTGTGAACTCTCATGTGCCGGTTAAGTCTTCCTTTTTCAGCAAAACGTATTTCACACTGAGGGCAAACGTAAGGCTTCTCTCCAGTGTGAATTCTCATGTGTTTATTAAGGCTTCCTTTCCAGTTGAAAATCTTTCCACACTGTTGGCAGGTAAAATTACTTCTAGTTCCGTTCTTTTTAGCCCTTTTTCGTGAGGAAGTCTTTTCAGCCTGTGAGCAACTGAAAGTTTTTTCTCCTGTTATGAAATCATGATTCTTATTTTGATCTTTCTCTTCACTCAGTACTTCACTCTCCTCTTTCAGGGCCATCAGGTCTAAGGCAAAAATAGACAAATGCAAATTAACACCAGTTTAATGGCACAAAGCAACAGACAACAAAACATGGAGGTGGACAGAGTGCGGAGGGCCCAGAAGTTTATGGGGAGCCATTTATATTCCATCCACAACAATGTTCTTCGAAA
The DNA here is from genome assembly GCA_018749465.1 of Paracanthobrama guichenoti. Lineage (NCBI taxonomy): Eukaryota > Metazoa > Chordata > Actinopteri > Cypriniformes > Gobionidae > Paracanthobrama > Paracanthobrama guichenoti. Next base: position 23,687,833 of record CM031946.1, on the reverse strand, counting down.
TACCTGAGGAGCACCGTCTTTTTACATCTAAATGAAGACGGATAAAGACATTTGCTCCTATGCCTGCAGCGCCACACAGCATCTTCTCAATAAAGAATCCAGCTGAAGATACACCAGAGCCTCCCGGGCCCAGTTGTTCAAAAAGTTTAATCAGAATGTTCTGGATTTGGAAATCCCCAGGTAAAAAAATGCAAAAAAAATGACCCCCACCTAATAAGAATCACAAGCTGAAGTGCTGTCAAATACATGAAGTGTTGTGAATACAGAAGTTTTTTTTTGTGATGTTTTATTAAATTTCGGAAGGAGCACGTTCAGATAATTAAACCCAAGTGGACCACTCCAGCTCCCAAGATGGCCAACAGCAAGAACAAAGGTTCAGATTCAAGAGTTTTATTTGTCACATACACAGTTATAAAAAAGCCCGCAGGGCTCAGAATTCATCTCCCTTCCATATAAGATCCGGCTCGATTCCAGTGAAGAGCCGCAGCAACAGGCCTTCAGCAAGCCTGGCACACACCCCCGTGTCCACAGCGTCAAGACCTCACCTGTTTTCAGCCAAGGGCCAACCTTGCACTGTGGCTTCTTTTCAATTTCAGTGGCCTCCAGCTCCCATCTCAGATGCTAGTGCGAGCTTGCTAGCGGTTCAAGCTCAAAACTACCAACAGTTCCCTCTGACTTTCACTAACACCTCCACTTTTCAGTGGCCTGCAGCTCAAGCAAGCACAAGACCGCCCCTACCTGATTAAAGGGATTCAGTGATCACAGCCCACACACCCCGACAGCAGACAACCCATAACAGTAGACGTTCTCACAAAATGTATCCATACCCTTCGTACAGGTTACCAGACCCTCAATGCAGCCCCATATTTATTTTGTTTCAGGGCAGCAACAACAGCAGTGAAAAAAAGGCCTCACCCAGCAGCAGATCCAAGCTCTTGGAAGATGGTCGTCAGACGCTTTCCAAAGCTACATTAGGACTGACTGGTTCCACATCAGGAAAGCTCATCAAACCCTTATTTCATAAAAAAACCAAAAAACCTTTCCATCTTTTCTCCTTTCCCATCTAGCGAGGCTTACCCATGCAGTGAGTCTTGATCTCCCGTCGGAGGTTGAGAGAGCCCTCCCGGTCAGTGGCTATCTTTTCCCTTTTTTCTGTCTGGTGAGGCTTACCCATCCGATGCAGCGAGTCTTGATATTCCATTGGATGCTGTGAGAGCCCTCCCGGTCAATGGCTATCTTTTCCCTTTTTTCTGTCTGGTGAGGCTTACCCATCCGATGCAGTGAGTTTTGATCTTCCATTGGATGCCGCAAGAGCCCTCCTCTGTCTGGCAAGCCCCCTTTCTCTGTCTGGCAAGGCTTCCCTCTCCGATGCAATGAGTATTGATCTCCCATCGGATGTTGCGAGGGTCCTCCCGGTCACTATCCATCTTTTTCTTTTTCCCACCCAGCGAGGCTTACTCGTCCGATACCATGAGTCTTGATCTCCTTTCAGACGCTGCAAGAGCTCTCCTGGTCAATGCTTATCTTTTCTCTTTCTCCACTCAGCTAGGCTTACTCGTCTAATACCGTAAGTATTGATCTCCTTTCGGATGCTGCAAGAGCTCTCCTGGACAAACATCTATGCTTTACCTTTCACCTGTCTGCCAGCGAGGCTTACCCGTCTTAATCTACCATCGGATGCCGTGAGAGCTCTCCTGGCCGGGTGTTTCACATCTCTTTCACCGTGCCATTGGCCGACAGGACCCACTCACCTGATGTCAGGAAGCTGCTCCTAAAGGAGGCTGGGTGGGCCCCCTCGGTCAGTCGTTCTTTTTAAATCGCACCGCCCCGTCTATCGGTTGGTAGGGCTCACCCATCTGACGCCACGAGTCTTGATCTCCCGTCAGATGCGGCTTGAGCCCTCCCAATCGGCCGTTCCAAACTACGCGACCCCACCGTTCACCAGCCAGTGGGGCCCCGGTGAGCTTCCGGCTGAATTGGGCAGTTTAAATAATGTTGCTCACCCTTTTTTCCAGACGGTAGTGATTTTCCCATCTGATGCAGTGAGCCTTGGCCTCCTGTTGGATGTTGCAAGAGCCTTCCCGATCAGTCGTTCTAAATGAAGGCTGCTCTACATTCACCAGCCAGTAAGGCCCGTCCGCCTGGCATGTTGAGCTGCTTCCATCGGAGGTAACAACGGGCCTTCCTGGTCAAGTGGTTCCAAACCATGCTGCTCCTCATTTATCTGATGGTAGGGCTTTTCCTGTCTGATGCAGTGAGTCTGGCCTCCCATCAGACGTTGCAAAAGCCTTCCCGATCGATCATTCCAAATTAAGGCTGCTCCCAGTCCATTGGCCAGTAAGTTACGTCTGCCCAATGCCATGAGCTGCTCCCATCAGAGGCAACACAGGCCCTCCTGGTCAAGCAACCAGGTTTATCAAAACGCCAGCCCACCAATTCTCTGCGTATTTAAGGGGGTTTTCAGGTGGCTGTCCTCTGCTCTTTGCTTTCCAGGGGATACTCTGGGTTCGGGCCAAAATTACGAGCCCAGAGCCCTTCCCCAGACAGCACGCCAAATACACATAATCTTTATTCTATTTAATTTGATGTAAGTGTGAACTCGTGAAGTGATGCTTTATTAACAGATTTCGGGAGGACCACGTTCAGATAATTAGACCTAATTAAACACAAGTGGAGCACATTAAGTTAATCAATTTAATCAACGATAAGACTTATAATACTACAGATTTACCTCCTTTTTTAGCATCCATCCACCACCCCATCTCACTTTGATTTAATAAACTCTCATTAGACCTCAACACAATCCATAATACAATGCAGTCTAGTTCTAGACTATGACAGGGAGAATACTCTGAGTTCGGGCCAAAATTCCTCCCCCGGACAGCACGCCAAATATGCATAATCTTTACTCTATTGTGAACTTGTAAAATAAGGGTTGAGAGTGACTCTTGAAGGACCAGCACCAACCTATCTGTCTATAAAGCCTATATAAAACCAGTCTTCAAGTACTTGACAACACTTCAGCTTGTGAATCTTTTTAAGAGGTGGTTATATTTTTTTTAATTTTTTTTAGGATTCTTTACCTAACTTGAGTCTCTGAGATCCTGACTCCTTGCACTTCTGGAGACTCCATGTAGGTTGCAGTTCTGTAAAATGATGGTGCTGGACACTAAAGGGTTCCTGATGATTTCACACTTAATTCGTCACCTTAATTCTTAATTCTTTTGCAGTTAATGTGTCTTTTCTTCGACACCTGTTTTTGTCTGACCCTGCTGACCCAATTAATATTATCATTGGACACTGAGATACATTCTTCAAAAATATCCGTCATTTCTGTAGAGCTGGAGATTTTAATAAGGATCAACTGACCAGCTTTGAGAATGAAACCAACCTGTTTGTTCCTCAGTTTCTTCATGTTTCACTCAAAACTAAATTCTGAGAGTCTCAATCAGCTCTAGTTCAGTAGTTCACTCTGAATGTTTCTTCAATCATTATGTCTTCACTCTCCTCTTTAATGAACGCCATCTTTATGTCTTCACTCTCCTCTTTAATGAACACCATCTTTACGTCTTCACTCTCCTCTTTGATAAACTCCATCTTTACGTCTTCACTCTCCTCTTTGATAGACACCATCATTATAATAATGTGTCACGTGGATCTCAGTGGTTTCACCAGGTGTCTTTTTAGTTGTATGTCAGAGAGTCCTGTTTAAGAGAGTTAATGGACTTAAATCATCTGATAGACTAAAAACACTCAAAACTAAACTCTGAGAAAACTAAATCAGTTCTGAGAGTTAATGGACTTAAATCATCTGATTAGACTAAAAACACTCAAAACTAAATCTCTGAGAGTCTCAATCAGCTCTAGTTCAGTAGTTCAGTCTCTGGTAAGAGTCAGAGAGAGTTACTGGACTTAAATCATCTGATTAGACTAAAAACACTCAAAAAATCTCTGAGAGTCTCACTAAATCTCTGGTCAGAGAGAGACTTAAATCATCTGATTAGACTCTCTGAGAGTCTCAGTCAGCTCTAGTTCAGTAGTTCAGTCTCTGGTAAGAGAGTCAGAGAGAGTTACTGGACTTAAATCATCTGATTAGACTAAAAACACTCAAAACTAAATCTCTGAGAGTCTCAATCAGCTCTAGTTCAGTAGTTCAGTCTCTGGTAAGAGAGAGTTAATGGACTTAAATCATCTGATTAGACTAAAAACACTCAAAACTAAATCTCTGAGAGTCTCAATCAGCTCTAGTTCAGTAGTTCAGTCTCTGGTAAGAGAGTCAGAGAGAGTTAATGGACTTAAATCATCTGATTAGACTAAAAACACTCAAAACTAAATCTCTGAGAGTCTCAATCAGCTCTAGTTCAGTAGTTCAGTCTCTGTAAGAGAGTCAGAGAGAGTTAATGGACTTAAATCATCTGATTAGACTAAAAACACTCAAAACTAAATCTCTGAGAGTCTCAATCAGCTCTAGTTCAGTAGTTCAGTCTCTGTAAGAGAGTCAGAGAGAGTTAATGGACTTAAATCATCTGATTAGACTAAAAACACTCAAAACTAAATCTCTGAGAGTCTCAATCAGCTCTAGTTCAGTAGTTCAGTCTCTGGTCAGAGAGAGTTAATGGACTTAAATAATCTGATTAGACTAAAAACACTCAAAACTAAATCTCAGAGAGTCTCAGTCAGCTCTAGTTCAGTAGTTCAGTCTCTGTAAGAGAGTCAGAGAGAGTTAATGGACTTAAATCATCTGATTAGACTAAAACACACTCTCAGAGAGTCTCAAACTAAATCTCTGAGAGTCTCAGACTAAAAACACTCAGCTCTAGTTCAGTAGTTCAGTAGTTCAGTCTCTGTAAGAGAGTCAGAGAGAGTTAATGGACTTAAATCATCTGATTAGACTAAAAACACTCAAAACTAAATCTCTGAGAGTCTCAATCAGCTCTAGTTCAGTAGTTCAGTAGTTCAGTCTCTGTAAAGAGAGTCAGAGAGAGTTAATGGACTTAAATCATCTGATTATAGACTAATACAGTAATTTAAATAAAAAGTTAACAAAAATTAACTTAAAATGAAAGTGCATCACTTAGAAATTGAGACAGCTCATTCCTAACGTGTCTTTCTCAGGATATATTCTGTGAACTATTTTAAATGACACTTAGCACAGATGACTTTGGTTTTATTTGTTCCACAATACCGACTGAGAAATCCCCAAAATATTCCCACTCAAATGAGGGAAACATATGAACCCGCACTAGTTCAGATGGAGGAGGAGAGATTTACACAGAAAGAGATCTAATCGATTGATCACTGCATTTATCATTCAGTCAATCAAGTTTATCTAAAAACAAATGTTTGGAGACTTAAAATATTTTCATTGAAAATAATTGCTCTGTTGAATATTTTCCCAAACAATTTATTTAATCAACTTGCTGATATCAATTCTTTTCTTAGATGCAGTTTTGATATTAACAAAACACCTTTTTCGATTATCTAATTTTTCAGTCCTTTTGACGCAGTGTTTGGTTTTTAAACATAACTTCTTCATAACTGTTTTGAGTCTAATATATTATTAGTTGGTCAGTTGTTGAATTCTGATGGTCAGCTTTTGAGATTTACTGAACTATGTCGTAAATTGAAGTGTCATATGTTTGTTAAAGAATATTGTACTGTCATGAATTCATCTCTATTCATCAGTCAGAGCGATAGGTAAGGAACCTAAATGACCTGATTAGGTAAACACACTCAAAACTAACGCTAGATTAATATAATAATTGAAATTATACAGACCCTTGATATATTAGTCAGTTTATTTATTTAATGATTTCTCGAAATCGAGATAGAAATGGAAACACAGCGCTTCGAATCACTGAATCATTTGTTGTAAATCACTCGGTTCAATTGACTCGGAGAGTCTAAAGCTCCGGTTCTCTCGTCATTCTCCAGAGACTGAATTCATGTTTGAACTGATTCACGATAAAGAGCGAAATGAGACGCTCCTTCTGTTACTTTACTCACACAACGCTAATAAATGTTAGATAAAACAATGCAGCGTTACATTTAATAAAGCATCATTCATTCTGTGTCGATTTAAAAGCTTAAAACACAAACCTTTCTTCAGCCGAATCACAACAGATGCAGGAGCGCGGCGCGGCCTTATGACATCACACCACCACAACAAAATAAAAGTCCCGTTCTCACTCTGCTGCTAAAACCATACAAGGTTTTGAATGATTTGATTGTATTGTTGAAATTCATTTAATAATACAACGGGAAGTTAATAACACAGTTCACATTAACAGTTAATGTAGCAAATAAATAATAATACAAAATAAAGTAATAACACATTGCACATTTTTGTGTCTTAATGAAGTAGTTAGTTTTTTCGACTTCTCGGGCACTTTTGAGGCCCTTAACATGCTCGAAAACTCTTGAAACTTTGCACACACGTCAGAATCTGTGGGCATCAGGGCCAATAATTCGTCACTAGAGTGAATTAATTAAATCACAACTCGACAAAGATATGGGTTTGACATTTTTATTTATTTAATTTTGTTTGAATGATTGGGTTTCTCACCCGTGGTTCCGCCGGGATCCATGACTGCAGTATGGAACGAAGGCCGGATATCAAAAGGATGTGGCCTGAAGACTTTGATATCTTTTGATGGGAATTATGGGAAATGTAGGTTTTCGGGATAATGTGTTTGGGTCATTTGTTAATTGGAATATGCATACTCTTCTTAAATAAATTTTTAACATTGCTTTATGGTGAATGTGATTTTTCATGTGTTTTCTTTGTGTAAATATTTCTTATATTTGTAATATAAATCACAAAATGGTTTGGTCTGGTTTGTTAAAAGGACGTCATGTTTATGGCTAGTTAGTTCTTGTGAGGGATCCCTGAAGAGAACATCTGAGACCCAGAACTCAGTTTGCTGTTTTTCCGTATTAATTTCTTTTTTATTTGTGTGAGATTATTCCACAGTTGTGGACCAGCGACAGAAAAAGCACGATCATCCTTCAATTTGAGACGTGCGCGAGAGAGTTAAGAGAAACTTATTCTAAGATCTTAGTGTTACGCTTGGACTGTGGGGCTTAATAAGGTCAGCTAAGTATTCTGTCGCCATTCCGTAAAGTGCTTTAAAAACAAAATCTTATACTGTCCTAAATATTATACTTATCCTAAGTTGTACTGTTAGCCATCCTAAAATCTCCTGCTCAGCTGCGGCCTATATGGTTTGCAGTTGTGTGGATTGTCCTCTGCTCAATTTTCCATCCTGCGTTTCCGCTCTATCAATACTCGGCAGCGCAATTGTTGCAGCTTGTACCTGCATTACGGCGAGCCCCCGTCTGCATTGTACCTGCACCAGGACATTGCTTTTATACCATGCCGCAAATATGTCCATCGTGGATCTCGCCGGAGTTGTAAAACTGTTTTGCGAGTGAAATTCTATCTACTTGGTCTTCGAGCCCTCGTCCTCCAAGGAAACACATTCGGACTGTCGATCACAGTGTGTTAGCCCAGCTGACCACGGTGACTACCACTAACAACGGTAAGAACGATCTCGCATTTGGGCTGTGATTCAATCAATTTCCGTTAACGGTCCTTTCATCTATGACTAGCTGTTTGATCGTAAGTTCGATTTTCAAGACTTGGCAATGAAGCAATGACTTTTTCCCTTTTTTAATCATTCTATTCCTCTTGGATATGCTTTTATCTGCCAACCACGTATTGTTGGTCGGGGTGGGGGGCTTGCAATACTTTATAAGGACAAATGGAAAATTACAACTCTCCCTGTAACAGAATTCACATCATTTGAATCTGTTGCCTTGCAAATGAAGGGATCTGTTCCAACCATTCTAGCCCCTGAAAGCCAATCCCGTATTCCTACAGGAATTTTTATTTTTAACTTCTCTCTTTGCTTATCCCCCAATGTGGTTTTGGTTGGTGATTTTAATATTCATGTGGACAATGCAGATAATGTATGCTCAAAGGAGTTTTCATCATGTTTAGATAGCTTTGGATTACAGCAATTTGTTAATGTCCCAACTCATTCTTGATCTGGTCTGCTGTTCAGGTGTGATTCCTGGTAATTGCACTACCTCTGATTTATCACTGTCTGACCATTTCCTGGTGTCTTTCAATGTCTTTTTACCTGTGTATAAGCCTAAATTGAGTCGTACTATTACATTTCGTAACATCAAGAGCATTGATGCCTCAATTCTTAGAGAATGTCTCTCCACACTTCCCTGCAAAGACTATTTATGGTATCTTGATGATTTAGTCCAGCATTATAATGGTAGCCTTCAAATGATCCTTGACGCTTGTGCTCCATTGAAAACCAGGACTGTTTCGCTTGTCAACTCTGCACCCTGGTTGCAATTAGTCTCCAATGAGCTATTACTAGCTGCTGATTCTGGTCTTTTATCAATACATATACTTATTGATCTTAGTACAGCATTCGATACCATTTCACACTCAATACTTTTATGCAGTTTGGAATTATTGGTATGGCTTTAAGCTGGTTTCGTTCCTATCTTACAGACTGGATTCAATTTGTACAACTTAAACAGTTTAAATTGAAACCCACTTATGTCGTCTCTGGTGTTCCACAGGGTTCTGTTTTGGGACCTCTTTTGTTTATCATTTATCTTTTACCAATTGGCACCATTTTCAGGAAATATGGCATTCAATTTCACTGCTTTATCTGTCTTCTAAACCTTCCTCCAAGTTTCCCCCGTCCGCTCTTTTTGAGTGCTTAAAAATTTGGTTTTCAAGGTAATTTCCTCATGCTGAATAATAGCAATATCCAATATCATTGGATCAAAAATACACTAGCTAAGTCAAACATTTCATCTGTGATTAATAGATAACTGCTCTGTTCCTCTGTCTAATCAGATTAAAGGTTTGGGTGTCATCCTTGACAGTACCCTGTCTTTTGAAGCCCATATTAACAGTGTTACCTGTTCTCCATTCCATCATATTAGGAACATCAGTCGTTTGCGTCCTGTTCTTTCACTCAAGAGTACCGCTACTCTTGTGCATGCTCTTGTAACATCACAAATTGACTATTGCAATGCTTTGTTTCTATGGGCTTCCTTCCAAATCTCTTCATAAATTATGGTACAAAATGCAGCTGCTCGTTATTACCAAAACTTCCAATTCTGAACATATTACTCCTGTTTTACAAAAGTTGCATTGGCTCCAGGTAAATTTTACTTTTAACTTCTAAAGCACTTAATAATTTGGTATCTTCTTCATATACACCTTCCCGCACTCTAAGATCGGCTTCTGCACTTACACTTGTTCTTCCATGCACTCGGACAACTTCCATGGGGTCGCAAGCTTTTGGTCACGCGGCTCCTCATTTATGGAACTTGCTTCCTGTAGAAGTACGCAATAGTTCATGTCTTCCGGTTTTCAAAACTCGTCTTAAACTCATTTGGTTAGGCAGGCTTTTATGTGATTTTATGTTATTGTCGTCAGTTCTGTATTGTCTTTATTGTTTGATGAAATTATTTTTTGTGAACTTCGTAAGGTGTCCTTGAGTGCCATGAAAGGCGCCTATAAATAAAAAGTATAATAATAATATATCTGCATATATCCAGAACACAGCGCCTCTGTTTTTACAGCCACAAATGCAAGGCCTGTTAAATTTATCATTTAAGTTTGTTATACTATTTATGACATTTTATGGTCTTAAATTTTAACCAAATTTTTAAGGACCACACACAAAAAAAAAAAAAAAAAAAAACTGTTATTTCTTTGTGAAGTTATGGTATTTCCTCATTAATTCTATTTTTAATGTGTGTTTTCTATATTGCATATATACAAACGGAAAAATAAAGTTGTGTGCTGTCTTGATTTAGGGTAATTTAACATATGAACTATAATGATATACTGTTTTAGATTATCAGAGTCTGTTACTGTTTCTATTGGACAGCTTTTACAGTAATTGTACACTTTTTAACAGTGTGTGTGTCATGAGGGTGAGAGTAAATGATGAGAGGATGTTCATCTGCTGGTGAGCTATCCCTTTAATGCTGATCTATGGCAGACTGAAGAAACAGCAGAACTAATGGAGGACTCTGGGACACCGGATGAACCGGAGAGACATTGGAGTGGGTCAATCTCAGGGAAAGGCTAGTGTTGAAGAAACGGCAGAACTAATGGAGGACTCTGGGACAGCGGATGAACCAGGAGAGACACTGGAGTGGATCAATCTCAGGGAAAGGCTAGTGTTGAAGAAACGGCAGAACTAATGGAGGACTCTGGGACAGCGGATGAACCGGAGAGACACTGGAGTGGATCAATCTCAGGGAAAGGCTAGTGTTGAAGAAACAGCAGAACTAATGGAGGACTCTGGGACAGCGGATGAACCGGAGAGACACTGGAGTGGATCAATCTCAGGAAAGGCTGGGACAGTGTTGAAGATCTCAGGGGCAGAACTAATGGAGGACTCTGGGACAGCGGATGAACCGGAGAGACACTGGAGCGGATCAATCTCAGGGAAAGGCAAGTGTTGAAGAAACGGCAGAACTAATGGAGGACTCTGGGACAGCGGATGAACCGGAGAGACACTGGAGTGGATCAATCTCAGGGAAAGGCAAGTGTTGAAGAAACGGCAGAAGAAACTGGGACAGATGAACCGGAGAGACATGGAGGACTCTAGTGGGACAGCGGATGATGAACCGGAGAGACACTGGAGCGGATCAATCTCAGAACTAATGGAGGACTCTGGGACAGCGGGAAAGGCAAGTGTTGAAGAAACGGCAGAACTAATGGAGGACTCTGGGACAGCGGATGAACCAAGTGGAGAGACACTGGACTCTGGGACAGCGGATCAATCTCAGCGGAAAGGCAAGTGTTGAAGAAACAGCAGAACTAATGGAGGACTCTGGGACAGCGGATGAACCGGAGAGACACTGGAGTGGATCAATCTCAGGGACAATGAACACAACTACTGTGCCTGTAGATGTGAGTCTGCATGGAAATAAGTAATAAGAAGTACATGATTAAGAAAAAAAAAAAAAAGTAATATTACTGTAATTTTTATTTTTTAACTCTTAATGTGAACTGTATTACTAACTTACTATTGTGTTATTAAATTTGTGTCACAAATGCATTAAAATCTGAATTGTCATCTTATTTTTATTAATACATTTATTCAACGTAAATTTCAATGCACTTTTATGATTTTAGTGTTCACGGTGTATGAATGGGACTTTTATTTTGGTGGGGTGATGTGACGTCATAAGGCGGCGCCGCGCTCGTGCATCTGCTGAGATTCGGCTGGAGAAAGGTTTGTGTTTTAAGCATTTAAAGCGTTTAAATCGACACAGAATGAATGATGCTTTATTAAATGTAACGCTGCATTGCTTTATCTAACATTTATTAGCGTTGTGTGAGTAAAGTAACATCATAAACTCCTGAGGAACAGAAGGAGCGTCTCATTTCGCTCTTTATCGTGAATCAGTTCAAACATGAGTTCAGTCTCTGGAGAGTGACGAGAGAACCGGAGCTTTAGACTCTCCGAGTCAATTGAACCGAGTGATTCACAATAAATGATTCAATGATTCGAAGCGCTATATTTCGCTTTCTACTAAATATTAAATAGCTAAACTGCCTAATATATTTAGGGTCTGTCAAATTTTCATTGTTTTTATTAATCTGTAGTGCTAGTTTTGAGTGTTTTTGTCTAATCAGGTCATTTAAGTCCATTAACTGTCTCTTACTGATGAATATTTATATAATTTTGGCAGAAATAGAATTCATAACAATACAATATTCTTTAAATATGACAAGAAATATGAAAATGAAATATGACACTTCAATTTAAGACACAGCTCAATAAATCTCAAAAGCTGACCATCAGAATTCAACAACTGACCAACTAATAGTATATTAGACTCAAAACCAAAGGCTTTCTTTGGTGTGTGATATGATTATTTCAGAGAGAAGTTATGTTTAAAAACCAAACACTGTGAAAATGAGAATCAAAGATGTGAAGGAAACTGCATCTAAGAAAACAATTGGTTCCACCAATTTGTTTAAATAAAAGTTTAGGAAAATAATCGACAGAGCAATGATTTTTTTAATAATAAAAAAGTAAAGTCTCCAAACATTTGTTTTTAGATAAACAGTGACCAATTGATTAGATCTCTTTTCTTAATTAGATTCTTCTGCACCTTAAGTCGGAATTGTGTAACAAATAAAATCATTTAATCATTGGCATCGGTAGTTAAATCTAGTTGAATTCTGTCATTTTGAAAGTTTAATAAAAAAACTATCCTCTGACAGACTCCATTACCAGTGCGCTGAACTACTAAACTAGGAGAGATTTAGTGTGGATCTATTTTTCTTCTGTTAATTATTCTCATCTTAAACAGGAAAAACTCCTGAAGAGACTGAGATCCACGTGACACTATTATAAAGATGGAGTTTATTAAAGAGGAGCGTGAAGAGGTGAAGATTGAAGAAACATTCAGAGTGAAACATGAAGAAACTGAGGAACAAAGAAAGAAAGAGGAGAGTGAAGACCTGAAGATTGAAGACACGTTGAGAGTGAAACATGAAGAAACTGAGGAACAAAGAAAGAAAGAGGAGACTGAAGACCTGAAGATTGAAGAAACATTGAGAGTGAAACATGAAGAAACTGAGGAACAAACAGGTTGGTTTCATTCTCAAAGCTGAACTCACTCATTTGACCCTTATGATGTCCAGCTCTACAGAAATGAATGATATTTTTGAAGAATGTCAATATTTTAGCTTTAATATTTTGTATTTTTAAATACTTAGTAAATATACTAAATATTTACCTCTGAGTTATGCACTATTTATCATCTGCAATATCAAGGTGTGAGCACAAGATGACTGTATAGCTTTATACACTCACCTAAAGGATTATTAGGAACACCTGCTCAATTTCTCATTAATGCAATTATCTAATCAACCAATCACATGGCACATTTAGGGGTGTGGTCCTGGTCAAGACAATCTCCTGAACTCCAAACTGAACGTCAGAATGGGAAAGAAAGGTGATTTAAGCAATTTTGAGCGTGGCATGGTTGTTGGTGCCAGACGGGCCGGTCTGAGTATTTCACAATCTGCTCAGTTACTGGGATTTTCACACACAACCATTTCTAGGGTTTACAAAGAATGGTGTGAACAGCTTACCCTGCTCATTAAATCCCTCATATTCCAGCGAACCAATGAGAATGCAGGACAGTGATGACAATACATAACAACAGAGCAGGCACCAAAAATGCTGTGGATCCGCATACCCGGAACAAGAATTTTAACCAATTCATCTTTTGCTGCATGCTTAAAAATACACTACAAATATATGTTTTTATGTTTTTGAGAGAGGAAAAAAAACAGGCAAGTCGCGTATAAGTCGCATTTTATTGCATTCAGAAATAATTCGAAACGTTATAATGTTCTACAAACATTATAAACATTACAAACACAGCTATAGATTATTTTAGTTCTCCTCACTCCACAACAAATCCTTTAAATGTAACGGCATTCAGACAGATCAAGAATTAAAACACATAAGCAGGCTGTAAGTATAAAGCCAAAGCTAAATCATTTAATGAGAAAATGAAAGTAACCAGCGTTGGGCTCATGTAGCCTAATGCTCTCATTCCAATCCAAATGTTTCCATGTTCCCGATGTATTTGGGTGCTAAACCGTTATTTATTACAGGCTTTGTACTGCACTCGCGGAAACACTGGTCACAGCGGAGCGGTGCTCGCGCTGAACGCCATGAATTGTACTATTGACTATATAAACTGAGCTGTGTAACTTTATATGTTAGGTTGAATATTTTATTTTGATATAATTGAACAGTTTGTCATTTTGGTCAGACATAATAAAAGTAGGACATTGTTGAAAATGGCAAAGTGTTTACTTACGTTGTGTGATTGTAAAATACAGAAAACAAGATGTGCTTTCTGTCGTCTGGGTTCCTCCATGAACTTGTTTGAGGAGCGCCGCGGCTCACAGAAATGAACCAAACTCAGCAGCAGCTGTTAGTTTTCTTTCTTTCTTTTTGTTAATCTAATTATTTAAGTCATATTTATTTAGCATATTCATTCCTTTGATATAGGCCTATAGACTATGATTTTCTGAAAAAAAATGTATATGGTAATTCGCAGAATAAATCTCGTCTTCGTGCGAGCAGGGCGATATTTTAAAATATGTCATTGAGTGTTTACATACCATGAACAGATTCGTGTATCTTCCTCAGATTTAAAAAAACTGCGCATCTCAGTCAGCGATTGACAAATTCAGATTCAAGTAGCTTATTGGCATGGAAAAAAGACTTTACATTACCAAAGCATTGACAGCGCTCCGACCAGTGGTGTTGAGCATTATCAGATTTACTGGCAACAGCAGGAATCAGGAAGGGATTGATAGCACTCTGATCCAATGGCCAAAAGCACAAACCACATTCGACAGCATATAAAAATAAAATAATCTTTAGAGTAATTTTAAGAGGAAATGTGGAAAAAAACATGTTGAAATACAAAACCTTATTTTAAGCTGCAGCACCCCTAGTTCGACGTGTCTGGAGCGATTGTGACATCTATGTGTACACATCTATATTCCCTCTTAATCCTGACGTGCACCTTTACTTAAAGAGTAGCATTTACTGTGAGCTGAGAATGAACACAGTGTTGTGCTTTACTCTGAGACATGCAGCGTGTCAGACTATATATTTATAGTTACATCACAATGTTTGTGATTTGATGTTCACACCAAGCCATATCACATTTTTTCAACCATGCATTGTCAAAAATCATAAAGTTACCGGGCAACTGACGAGTAACATAATTTCAACGCGTTTTTTTTTTTTTTAACTTGCCTTTTGTGCTTTGAACTCTGCTGCGGGTGTCCCACAGATGGCGCCGTGAGCTCGTGCAGCGCATTACAGATATATTGCCACACCCTAAATTAACACAGTGTTGATATTTTGTGCTTTGAATATCACGGTTATTGCCAATACCGGTATATTGCAACACCCCTACTCCGAACCAAAAGATACTGAACATAAAGGCATAGGAATACTTTCATAACCTGATCAGCTTTTATGACATATTGCCTATTGTTTGCGTATACAAACAAAGTCACTTGGTGAGCTATGCTGAGCCCTGGGGGATTATAAGCCACAGTAGCTTAGCACTCTGCCTCTTTTGCTTTCTTGCCTGGTTGAGTGATATATTCACGCTATCAAGAGCAGCGGGATATTGTCAGATTTGGAGTATTTTAGCAGCATTTTGGTGGGTTTTTGATTTTCTATTTGAGTTTATATTGCTCACATAATTAACACTCTGTGCCTCTCGGTGCAATCTGGTGGCTGGTGTTTTCCGTGCTTATAAGTTAACGGTCTCTCGTTGACAGTCATCCATTTAGCTGTTTTGAGTGCTTCTCAAATTTATGTTATGCTCTGTGCCCCTCGGTTTTCACTGGTTACCCAGCAGTCTGAAGCCACTGGTCAACTAACGCAGGTGCAGCGAAACCCTACCTTTTAGGATGCCTCGTTTGAACACAGCATCACTATGCCACATCGGAGCAATGTTTCCGTGGCATGTTACACCTCAGTCACAGACCCCTCAAAGGCCTCTTGTTACTGAGGATGCTACAGTTTTTTGGCCACCTCATCGACAGTTGCCAGGAGGACGTTTGGCAAACGTTTTACTATAGAACTACACTCACCTAAAGGATTATTAGGAACACCTGTTCAATTTCTCATTAATGCAATTATCTAATCAACCAATCACATGGCAGTTGCTTCAATGCATTTAGGGGTGTGGTCCTGGTCAAGACAATCTCCTGAACTCCAAACTGAATGTCAGAATGGGAGAGAAAAAGGTGATTTAAGCAATTTTGAGCGTGGCATGGTTGTTGGTGCCAGACAAGCCAGTCTGAGTATTTCACAATCTGCTCAGTTACTGGGATTTTCACGCACAACCATTTCTAGGGTTTACAAAGAATGGTGTGAAAAGAGAAAAACATCCAGTATGCGGCAGTCCTGTGGGCGAAAATGCCTTGTTGATGCTAGAGGTCAGAGGAGAATGGGCCGACTGATTCAAGCTGATAGAAGAGCAACTTTGACTGAAATAACCACTCGTTACAACCGAGGTATGCAGCAAAGCATTTGTGAAGCCACAACACGCACAACCTTGAGGCGGATGGGCTACAACAGCAGAAGACCCCACCGGGTACCACTTATCTCCACTACAAATAGGAAAAAGAGGCTACAATTTGCACAAGCTCACCAAAATTGGACAGTTGAAGACTGGAAAAATGTTGCCTGGTCTGATGAGTCTCAATTTCTGTTGAGACATTCAGATGGTAGAGTCAGAATTTGGCGTAAACAGAATGAGAACATGGATCCATCATGCCTTGTTACCACTGTGCAGGCTGGTGGTGGTGGTGTAATGGTGTGGGGGATGTTTTCTTGGCACACTTTAGGCCCCTTAGTGCTAATTGGGCATCGTTTAAATGCCACGGCCTACCTGAGCATTGTTTCTGACCATGTCCATCCCTTTATGACCACCATGTACCCATTCTCTGATGGCTACTTCCAGCAGGATAATGCACCACTTCACAAAGCTCGAATCATTTTAAATTGGTTTCTTGAACATGACAATGAGTTCACTGTACTAAAATGGCCCCCACAGTCACCAGATCTCAACCCAATAGAGCATCTCTGGGATGTGGTGGAACGGGAGCTTCGTGCCCTGGATGTGCATCCCACAAATCTCCATCAACTGCAAGATGCTATCCTATCAATATGGGCCAACATTTCTAAAGAATGCTTTCAGCACCTTGTTGAATCAATGCCACGTAGAATTAAGGCAGTTCTGAAGGCGAAAGGGGGTCAAACACCGTATTAGTATGGTGTTCCTAATAATCCTTTAGGTGAGTGTATAGAGCTGGAGGACCAACACAACAGACCCTGGGTTTTGACGACTCGGAGCAGGGGATATATCCATTATATCTTAATGAAAACAAGACGGAGGTTATAGTGTTCGGCCCCAGAGGAGCTAAGAGCACAACAGAGTTTAATTTTGGCCTACTGTCAATGAACGTTAAAGAATGTGTTAAAAACTGAATCAAAAATTGAAGTTGAACACACAGATAAATCATGTTGTAAAGTCTAGCTTTTTTTTCACCTAAGAAATCTGGCCAAGATGAAATCTTGTCTGACATTTTAAGAGTCTCGAAATTGTAATTCATGCTCTCAATATCATCAAGACTGGACTACTGTAAATCTTTATATAAAGGAATTAGTCAAGCCTCTATCTAACGGCTGCAGAAGGTTCAATGCCGGCCTCCCTGGTTTTCAAGAATTGTTCCTATGATTGTCAGTTCACACAATGGTTCACACAGGAAATTTGTTCACCGTTACAGAAGGGAGCCATATAAAGAGTTCATCCCCTCACCCAGGGAGACAGATTCTATTCAACAGTTTCTTGTTCCAGACCCATCTTGTTTGGTGCACACCAAGGTTCGGATGGCAGCGTTCAATAATGTTTCACACATCTTTGAAATCTTTGATCCAATATACCACAGCAGAATTTATATTCACAGTGTACAGACGAGATAGACGCAAGTGAACCTGCATTGTATTAAAAGCTGAGGTGAAAGCAATAAAAAGTGCCCTTACGTAAGAGTCCTGAACATGCTTTACAATAAAATCAATTAAAGTAATTGTGGCATCCTCTGTCCCCCTGTATGGTCGATATATAAACTGCAATGGATTTAAAATAATACTCACTGAAGACAGAACATTATTACTTACAATTCTTTCTATACGTTTTCCTAGGACAGAAGTCAATGTCAGGTAGTGTTTCCCTGATGTTTCAGGAATAGGTATTATCGTAGATATTTTCCACATACTGTGTGCTCATTAAGTAATCTCTGACTTTTGTGACGGCACTTCAGAGTTCATATATGGCGGTGCGAATGCAACCATATATGTTCCAGTATACATGTTAGTTTTAATGTTTTGTGGGACTAAATGTTTTATTGTCTGTTGCTTTGTGGCATTAAACTGGGATTCATTTTGATGTATTTTTTCGTCCCTTAGACCTGATGCCGTTGAAAGAGGAGAGTCAAGATCTGAATAAAATGGAAGAGAAATATCAGTACAGGACACATCATGATTTCATAACTGAAGAAAAATCTTCAAGTTCCTCACAGACTGAAAAAACGACCTCACGAAAAAGTGCTCAAAAGACAGGGACTATAGGTGATTTCACCTGCAATCAGTGTGGACTACGTTTCAAAAAGAATGAATACCTTAAAGTCCACATGAGACTTCACACTAGAAGGAAGCTTTACCCCTGCCAACACTGTGGAGTAACTTTCAATCAACAAGGAAACATTAAAGCTCACATGAGAACTCACACTGGAGAAAGGCCTTACACCTGCAAACAGTGTGGAATGAGTTTCAATCATAAAGGAAACCTTCAAGCTCACATGAGAATTCACACAGGAGAGAAGCCTTACACATGCCAACAGTGTGGAATGAGTTTCAGGCAAAAAGGAAACCTTAATAAACACATGAAAACTCACACTGGAGAGAAGCCTTTCACCTGCCAACAGTGTGGAATCATTTTTAATCGGCAAGGAAACCTTCAAGCTCACATGAGAACTCACACTGGAGAAAGGCCTTACACCTGCCAACAGTGTGGAGTAACTTTCAGTCATAAAGGAAACCTTCAAGCTCACATGAGAATTCACACAGGAGAGAAGCCCTACACATGCCAACAGTGTGGAATGAGTTTCAGGCAAAAAGGAAGCCTTAATAAACACATGAGAACTCACACTGGGGAGAAGCCTTTCACCTGCCAACAGTGTGGAGTAACTTTCATTCAGAAAGGAACCCTTAAAAAACACATGACCATTCATTGTGATATAACCAACAGCATCGGCAAAGATCGTTTACACTCATCTTCTACTTCTTCCAGCGTGCGTGCAGTTGAGTTCTGTTGACAACTAAGTTATGCATTAGTGATGCGTTGTTTATGAATGATTCGTCCCTTTTGAACTAATCTTAAATATGACTCGGGAACAACGAGTTGTCTCAGAGAGAGATTTGTTCAATTTGTGTTGACCGTGCATGCGCTACAGGCCATCGGTTCTGTATAGGATCTTCTGCATTCAGCCGATGGGGCTGTGAGAATAAATGACTCGAACCTGAAGATTCAAGAGGTGAACTAATCTATTCTTTTTTCGGGACTGCATGCATTGCTTATAGGGCTGTCATGGCCCAGATCAGACACTGATGACGGAACTAACGACTCAAACCCGAAGACAGGAGAGGTGTACTGATCTTTCCAAGGAACAGACGTGATTAAATGGTTTGGCCTTGGCTGTATTAGCTTAGAATTTATTTTTTTATTCCAAATGTGATCAATGTACTAATACTAGTACTAGATGTGTTGGGGAATTTAACATGACATTTTAATTATATTCTGCTTGAAGGAATTGAAAATAATCAAAGATATTTGATTTTTTAAATGAACAAAGACATTTGCTTTACTGTTTTCAACCCCCATCTCTCTCCAGGAGGGCCATTTGGAATTCCTAAAGACAAAGAAATGCTGAAGGCCTGTAGGCCAAACGTCACACCTGTAGCACAGTGGGGGAAGTTTGGTCTGATTGGTCAGTTTTTAATGGCTCACGTTAGGGTTTCACATGGTCAAGGAATAGATAAAAGAAGATTGTAACTGTTGCTCTCTCTCTTTTATTCTCTGGCTCTCTCTTCTTGGGGGCCTTCTCTTTGGCTCTTCTTGCCTTTGCTCTCTTCTCTTCTTTGTCTCTCTCCTCCTCTCTCTCTCTATCCCTCAGGTAACATTCATGCTGGGTATGATTAATGGTATAAGTTTTCATCATCTCATACATTTATTTTGTAACTATTTTAAGTGTAACCATAACTAGATTTTGTCATTAAATTCTTTCAATTACAAATGATGTGCTAACTAGTTTTGATTTGGTATTGACTTTGAAGTGTTACCTATTGCAATACAATAGAGTTCAAGAGTTTTTTATTTGTCACATACACAGTTATATACAGAATATACAACCGGCAGTGAAATGTAAACAGGTCCGCTCCATGGACAGTGCAAATTCACAGTTAAAAACACAAGGAGGAAATTATAATAGAAATAGAATAAAAAAGTACTATATATATATATGTGTATATATGTGTGGAAGTGGAATAAAATAATTGAAGTAGACTGTGCAGTGAGTAAACTGTAGACTTATAAATATGTGGTTAACAAATGTATAAAGAGTATAATGTGCAAACAGGTTTATAACAGGTTGAGTTCAGGAGTCTGATGGCCTGGGGGAAGAAGCTCCTCCTGAGTCTCTCAGTTTTGGCCATCAGGCTTCGGAAGCGCTTACCAGATGGCAGCAGCGTGAAATGAGGGTTTGCAGGGTGATTAGAGTCCTTGATGATCTTAGTAGCTCTGCCTTTGCAGCGTTTGGTGTAGACGTCCTGCAGAGACGGGAGAGCTGACCCTGAGATACGCTCGGATAAGCGCACGACTCTTTGCAGGGCTTTGCAGTCATGACTGGTGCTGTTCCCATACCACGCTGTGATGACAGTGAGTTAACCCAACACTTTAGCCTCTCAAATCAACACTTGACTTGTCTTGCCTATAATAAAATCCATAGATATAAAACACTTCAAGCATCACAATGTTAGTTTAAACGTTTACTATCACCACCACAGTAAAAAGGCGTTTTTGACAAGCTGAGGCAGGCTGATGCTGCTGGCTTTGGAAGACATTTACTCCTGATCTTTTCACAATATGATAGATATCTGATCAGAGAAAACGAATGAAGTGAACAGGTGTAAAAAGGCTGTAACTCGCACAGCTGCGCTGAAGGAACGCTCACTGCTGCTGCATCGGGGACTCTAAACCCCAGTCAGAGCCAGTCTCGAGAGTCAAGATTCAAGAGTTTTATTTGTCACATACACAGTTATATACAGAATGTACAACCGGCAGTGAAATGTAAACAGGTCCGCTCCATGGACAGTGCAAAGTGAGGAAGTCTTCAATCCAGTGGCAGAGAGAAGGATTCAGGCCGAGATCCAGGAGTTTGGAGGTTAGCTTGATGGGAACTATGGTGTTAAAGGCTGAGCTATAGTCAATAAATAGCAGCCTTACGTAGTTCCCACTTTTGCTGTCGATGTGAGTGAGGGAGGAGTGGAGGACATGAGAGATGGCATCTTCAGTCGATCTATTGGGACGATAGGCAAACTGAAGAGGGTCCAAAGTGTCAGGAATGAAGGAGCAAATGGTGTTTTTAATGAGTCTCTCAAAGACCTTCATGACTATAGACGTGAGAGCCACTGGACGATAGTCATTTAGGCAAGAGGGTTTACTGTTCTTAGGGACAGGGATGATGGTAGATTTTTTGAAGGAGGTGGGGACCACAGATGTAGCGAGGGACTCATTAAAGATAGATGTAAACATGTAACTTCATGTACTTCATGTAACATGAGCATAACATGAGCGTTCATTCTGGAGTGAAGCGTTCTCATGTGATCAATGCAGGAAAACATTTCTTAGGGTGTGGTGAGCTCGTGCCAGGGGAACAATGTTCAATAGGAAAACTCAACTGCAGTAGCCACCGTTCAACCTTAAGAGGGCAGCACTCAGACACTTTTACACCATATATTGTAGAATTAAAACACTTTGTTCACATCAATGAACAGCACTAATAAAGCTCCAGTCTTGCAGATCAACTAAAAAAAAGCTGTTCTAGGGTTTTGTTATCCTTTAAGAGAACTCAGAATTAACATAATTATTGTTTTATTTGTATTTTAACATCAAACTGCGACAGGTGGAAAGACGCCTGACTCTTTCTTGAAATGATTTTCAATTTGGAGTAAGAAAAAGTCCCTGTTTTTAGGTTATTAAGAGAACTCATAATTATTTCCTTTTGTTACTGATGTATTTCACCATCAAACTGCAACATCTGGTGAAAGGCAGGAGATGAGAAGCTGAAGGAGGAGAGAGAGCGGACACTATATTATGCACTGTAGATGATGATAACTTCTCTGAGAAACTCCTTTCTGATATTGCGCCAGTATGTTTGGCCGCAGCATTGGGGGAATTGGTGATCCTCTGCCCATCTTGACTTCTGAGAGACACTGCCACTCTGAGAGGCTCTTTTTATACCCAATCATGTTGCCAGTTGACCTAATAAGTTGCAGATTGGTCCTCCAGCTGTTCCTTATATGTACATTTAACTTTTCCGGCCTCTTATTGCTCCCT
The DNA here is from genome assembly GCA_018749465.1 of Paracanthobrama guichenoti. Taxonomy (NCBI): domain Eukaryota; kingdom Metazoa; phylum Chordata; class Actinopteri; order Cypriniformes; family Gobionidae; genus Paracanthobrama; species Paracanthobrama guichenoti. The sequence continues at coordinate 23,665,537 of CM031946.1, read as the reverse complement.
GTCCCAACTTTTTTGGAATGTGTAGCTCTCATGAAATCCAAAATGAGCCAATATTTGGCATGACATTTCAAAATGTCTCACTTTCAACATTTGATATGTTATCTATATTCTATTGTGAATAAAATATAAGTTTATGAGATTTGTAAATTATTGCATTCCTTTTTTATTCACAATTTGTACAGTGTCCCAACTTTGTTGGAATCGGGTTTGTAGTTAAATTCATAATACATAAATTCAGGTCAAGCTTAAAAACATGACAAAATATTACAATAGTGAATAAGAGAATAATGATTTATATGCACCCTTTAATATGGGTAGATGACAAATAATCAGTAAAAAATGCTTTTGAAGAAAAAATGCATATTGTTATGTAGTGTGAAGTCTGATGTTTGGGAAAATATAAGGGCTCACTAACTTTGTCAACGCTTTCAGGTTTTTGAACATTTTTACTGAAATGTGAATATGGGGAATTAAGAATATAGGGGTGTCACACCAAAGGACAACAGAAAAAAGTTAAATATTTGAACAATTCTGAGACGATCTTACCATGTGCTTCACAGTAACATGACCTTGAATGGGGTCCTTTAACTAATTCAAATTGTCAGTGGAATTGCCCGATTTAAAATCAGGATATGGTGTCCCAAAATGTATCAAGTTCCTATGCTTTTAGAAATAGCCTATATGGATGCCTGAGGTATTTATTAACATTTGTATGCTTTACTTTATAATTTATAAAAGTTGTAGTTTATTGAACCATAGGAACATTTTGAGATTTGGCTAAAAAAACAAAAAATTCTAAAGACAAAGCAGTTTGTATATCAACAGGTCCATGTAACAGAAATGTTTAACCATTTACTGCATTTTAAATGATGACAATACTAATTCTATTAATTTTTATCTTGTGTAACAGTCAAAATGCCGTCACATCAACAACCCATATACAAGAAATGTCACTTGTTTATTATAAGCATTTTTAAACCCGAATACCAAAGAGCAACGTTCTACATTCCGAAGCTAACCACTCTGTGACATCACAATGTGCTTGACACGATATATATTTAGAGTGAACATCAATGTGCTATTGCTTCAGTGTGAACAAGCTCATGAGAGAACTGACAGCGAGAACGAAGGATTTCATAGAGAACAGCAATATTTGTCTAGAGAAAATGTCATCGCTTATCATTCGCCCGGTACCGCCATCAACCATCAGGCCATCAACCATCAGGCAGCATCACCGTGTGCAGATGCCATCAAAGCCTCGGGAGTCTGTGAAGCCCACTGTCCAGACACCCACACACACACCACTCATGGTGATTGGAAATGAGTGTAAAATTGGTCTGACCCGACCTAACCAGAGTCAGACAACCATCAGGCAGCATCACCGTGTGCAGATGCCGTCAAAGCCTTGGGAGTCTGTGAAGCCCACTGTCCAGACACCCACGCACACACCACTCATGGTGATTGGAAACGAGCATAAAAATGGTCTGACCCGACTTAACCAGACAACGCGGGCGAGAGTTGAAAGGCCACAGTGGGCAGTTAACAAATCTCCAGTCCCGACTCTGCCTCCGCTGGTCCGTACGGCTGCTGTCAAGACGGACAAGCCCCGAGTGACAGCGAGAGCTCCGCTACGACAACCTGCTGCTGATCTGCCACAGCCTGCGACTCGTCGGATAACACCCGTGCCCCGTGTGGAGAAACCAGCCGGAGGAATGTTAGTTAAGCAGAGCCCTGTTCGTCCAATACAAAAGAACAGCAGCTGTAAAAAGAAGGAGCCATGTAAAGACAAACCGCAAAAGCCAGTGAGACTCCTGGCTGTGGCTGATTTTCCTCCAGTGAGCGACTCAGTGAGGGCACTGATGTGCAGAATGGCCGCTCAGCAGCATTCAGAGCGCCAGCAGGCAGCAGCGACAACTGTCCCGCGGAGAGCTGCCTGAGAGCATCAGTGTGTGGGTGTGTCCAACATATAGAAAGTGTGGGGCGCACATGTTTCTGGGCGCAAGCTTGAATGGTCTGGTGGAGTGGCGTTCACAGACCATATAGACGACCACAAGACCCAGACAAGTCCTCTGCACAGACCCTATGAACAGCTTTAACTCCCATGGAGTTTGGGTTCCTTGCTACAGTCGCCTTTGGCTTGCTCATTCCGGGACGCTTAATATTCAGCAGTATTACTGATTTGACTGCACTGACGCTATTGGACGAGAACTGAACTGAGCTGGATTATAAAAAACACTGTTGAACTGAACTCATTCCATAATTGATGAATTTTACAGTTATTGAATAAGAAAATCTATCACTGAATAAATGTTGTAATCTTTAATAAGACTCAGTGTTTATTTCATTCATACAGTGTGAAGAATATTTACATTTGATTATTCAGTTTCTTGCTTGAATGCTGCTGTTAAATATACCTTCTGTACCTGAACATTTAAAGCAGTTTATTTCTTATATTGTATTTGTCATATTGTTTTTCTATGAATAAACATGAATTAAAATAAATCAATATTAATTCATACATTGTCACTAAATGTTTCAAGGCCAAACCTTCCTTGGGTATCCTTGGGTCTTTTGACCCAATATAAATGTTTTTATTTTTTTATTTTTTTATTCAGTGTTCATATGAGTGATACAAGACCCGTCATAGGAATAAATGGGAAATGGGGTTTTGTATTTGCCAAAATAAAAAAATTAAAAAAACTGAACAATCAAGAGAACACACACAGACACAAATGAAGGTGTGAAACTACAGAACATCCTTAATGCACACACACACACACACACACACACACACACACACACACACACACACACACACACACAAACAAAGATTGCAAATCTGACACTTCAGCATAAATAAAATGCTAAAAGTTAAAACGCTCAAAAATGTTTTTGTAATGTCTAAATATATAGGCTACCTAAATGACTTCGAATGAGTCAGGGGAATTGTGGTGAGCGTGAACTTCATGCGATAGATGATTGCTTAAGAAATGCACAGAGAATTTCATATTTGCTACCTCCTGAGACGTATGAAGAATTGAACAGAAATCTGGATGAAATTCGACCAATGCTGTCAACGCGTTTGCAGAGTGAGGGAACTACAGCGAAGTAGCTCAGGTGAGTTTCTGGTTTTTAAAACTATGTTCTTTATCTGCAGTAACCGCATACACAAGCGAAGCATCTCGGAAAGCTCGTTTTTGTCTCGTTTATGGGTTTGTTTATTGTCTGCTCTCTACTTTGGTCATGACGGTAGCCATGGCAATACAACTGTAACTTTCCCCTCGGCCTGCGTTAAAAGTAGTCCAACCAGTGTTCATGCTATGTAACTATTCACTCATACAAAATCAAATCTATATACCTATTGTACATAATACATGTAGTTAAATTATGACTGTACAACAAACTGTATGCCTACATAATTTTATTAACATTTTAGAAGAAAATAAGGATTAAAGAAACAACTATTTGAATGTCTACTGAAAAACGCTACTGATAAGGTTCCACACACAGGCCAGTCAGGCCATAAAAATGTATTTGTATGTGACATTCAGATTATCACACATCAGTGTACCTTATTTATGTTCTAAAATGACAGAAACAGACACTCCAACAGGTCAAAGTTTAATTTTCATTTTTCAGCTTTGCCTGGTCAAGTTCCATGACTCATAATAAAGAAATTTTATTTCTTCAACATTTGTACTAAAGAAAACAACATTGAAAAAGTCATTTAAATCTGCCATCACCCTGTTTTTAGACCATTACCTTGTTCCATTCCTTCCTTTCTTTCCATTCTTATTTGACACCATTTTTCTAATATTATACTGCTTGCCATTAGGAGCTGCATGTCAGTAAAACAAATATATGTTACTTTCAGTTGCAGGTAGCCAAGGCAGACCAGCCATTCAAATAACACGTGACCAAATTGAATTTTTAATGAAGCAAGGTCACACAGTCAAGCGAATGGCAAGAATGTTAGGGTGCTCATCCTCATCCTCATTTCTGTACAAGAGGTCCAAGCTGCTTGGTGTATCAATCAGGAGCAGAATGCCAGGAGTGGATGATGAAGAACTTGAAAATGTAGTGAGACGACTCTAATGCCAGTATCCAAATACTGGAAGTGAGGTAAGCCTTGTTTGATTTCATTTTAAGGTCTGTCCTATCAGGTCATACATTTTTTTTTTCAATTCAATGCAACCATGAAAATGGTGTGACAGTGCGTTTTCTGCAATGCTAAATTATAGCCTAGTGTAGTCTTGCATTATCCAATTCTGATTTATAGAATCTACAGCCAAATATATTTAGACAAATGCATTTACCACAACCTAAGCAGGCATTCTGAGCATGCAACTTCGCTGAATTTGTACTTGGAAAATAATTACTAAAATGTGCACAGTGTCTATAAGATATTTGATAAAAAAACAACTTATAAAGTTATGTCCCTCAGTCTGAACTCAACCCCGTCACGCCAACCAAAAATCTGAAATATGCTTATTTCATTGGCTGCCATGTGGCCCACTCTTCTACACCACATTAAGAGCAAAAAAGCTCAACCCCATCACACTCAACAATGTCATTGTTATTCACTTAATTTAATCAATGACTTCAATTTAAAATTATTACCAAAATCATAACTCCACTGTAATGTGGACAGGCATCCTAGTCAGAAATGGCTCCCACATCAACAGCAGAGAGGCAAAGGCAGTTTCATGACCCAGAAAAAAGGGCACAGTACCTGGAGAGAGAGAGAGAGAGAGAGAGAGAGAGAGAGAGAGAGAGAGAGAGAGAGAGAGAGAGAGAGAGAGAGAGAGAGAGAGAGAGAGAGAGAGAGAGACAGAGAGAGAGAGAGAGAGAGAGAGAGAGAGAGAGAGAGAGAGGAGAGAGAGAGAGAGATTTTTTTTGATTTTTAACAAACCTTTATTTTACAATTATACACTCAGTATATTCAAACAAAAATAGTAACCACAAAAATACACATTTACACTACAGATAATCATTGTAGCAGACAAGAAAAATTAAAAGTTCATCTTCAACTAAGCAAATTGCATCATTATAACACCACTGGTTTGAAAAAACATCAAGTCTTTCATCATCTTATAAAATTTAAAATCAATCCACACTCTTGTTTTTATCCTGTTTTTTAAAATGGATACAATATCATCTGTTTCAGATCCTTCAATTTTGTTCCTTCTACTTATATATATGGCCATTTTTGCCTCACCTATGATGAAGTTTAATAATTGACATTTTATCCTGTTTCTTGCTACATATCGATACCCAATAATAAAACTCTGAACATTAAAACTTTCATTCAGTTTACTAAACAACAATTTAAGAAATTCAAAAATATAAAACAATCTTGTACACTCCATAAAACAATGAAAAATTGTCTCCTTTTTGTCACAGAAAAGACACATTTGGATTAATAACACTCACAAACGAATTGACAGCAACTGCACGTGTAAAGTTCTCCACTGGAGATCCCCCACTCTTTTATCTAAAGGAGGTTTATACAAAATTCTCCACACAGGTTTTGTATCCTCCTCCAAACCTAGCTTGTTTTTCCAAACAGTGTCTACTTTTCCATTTAAAATGTTCTTATTTAAAACCTTAACACAATTTATATAGAGCATTTTCCTGTTCGCCTTGTGAATGCTTAGATCTTCTAGATTCTCCAGCAACACCCCGTGAGCTCCTTTAAAATCAGGAGAAATGTAAACCTCTGGAAAAGGATCTTTACAATTAGGAAACACCCTTCCTTCACCATAACTCAAAAGAAGAGACTTTTCTTCTACGGTAAGTTTTTGCGTCAAAACTTCCAACAGTTTTCCTGCCACTCTTGTCGATTTTAAACTTAAACAAGAGGCTACCCTTTGTGCATTATTTAACTCAGGACCCCCTGCATCTATTAGATGCTGCAATTTAACTTTTTTTGATGTACACATTACATTTTCAAAACCCCAAGCAGTTTCACTTGATACATCAAACCTGGCTCCACATACAGTCGGTTCCTCTAACAACCAGTACAAGGACTCAGAAACACCTCTTCTTTTTTTAAATAAAGTCCATACTTTAAAAATCCCTTTATTGAAAGGCGTCAGCCCATTCAGTTGAGTCTTATTAGAGTCCATTAAAAACAAAGTAGAGTCCAAGCCCAACCCTCCAGCTTGTCTTAAAATGGATTTAGCAGTATTTCTCCAGACAAGATCTTCCGGACCTGTTAAAAATCTTTGAATCAACTGCAGACGAAAGGTTGCTCCTCTGCTGACCAGGTGTATTAGTCCTTGTCCCCCTTCTTCTCTAGGAAGATAAAGCACATTCTGTGGTACCCAATGAAACTTAGACCAGAAGACGTCCACTATGACCGCCTGCAGCTTTGGAAGAAGTCCTCCTGGAGGCTCAGTACATGCCAGTCGATGCCAGAAAGTTGAAGCCACGAGATTGTTAATCACAGTCACTCGTCCTCTGAATTACATTTTTGGCCACAGCCATCTCCATTTTCTAATCGTCCTCTTGTTTTTCCAAAACTCCTTCCCAGTTTTTGCAGCATTGAGTCGTCCCCAAGGTATACACCTAAATATTTAAAACCACCTCTCTTCCACTCAAGCAGGTAATTTAGGAAGGCATCTATCTTGCCATTTTCCACATATTACGGCTTCACTCTTTGTCCAGTTTACCTTAGCTGAAGACATTTTTCCAAACTCATCTATAATTACTTACAGAGTATCTACTTCTTTTGATTTTTATCATAACCACAATATCATCAGCATAAGCTGATAAATTAATTTTACTTTCAGAATGTGGTATACTCCAACCATCAATACTTGCTCTGATTCTTACTAACAATGGCTCGATGGCTAAAGCATACAACATGCCTGATAATGCACACCCTTGTCTTATACCTCTTGTGATTTTAAACGGAGCACTCAACCCTCCATTAATTTTAAGTACACTCTCAATGTTTACATACAACACCCCAATCATTTTTATAAAACCAGGACTAAAACCAAATTCTGCTAGCGTCTGCCAGAGATAGTTATGCTCAACTCGGTCAAATGCTTTTTCTTGGTCCAAGGCAATAAGACCACAATTTAGACCAAAAGATCCAGAGATGTCCAAAATGTCTCTAATTAGATGAATATTATCAAAAATATGTCTATTAGGAACACAGTACGTCTGATCTACATGGATGACCCAACCAATCACTTCTCTTAGTCTAATCGCTAAAGCTTTGGATAGAATCTTTACATCAGAGCATAAGAGTGACACAGGTCGCCAGTTCTTTATGTTTCTGAGGTCTCCTTTCTTCGGTAGAAGGGTGATCACTGCTCTCCTGCAGCTTATAGGCAGCGACTCTCGCGTCAAACTGTCATTAAGCACTTCAAGCAGATCATCCCCTAAAACTGCCCAGAGTGCTTTATAAAACTCTACAGGAATGCCATCGATTCCCGGAGCTTTCCCACACTGCATACTCTTCAGGGCATCATACAGTTCACCTTTCGTAAAAGGTTTTTCCAACTCCGTATTAGCTCCATCAGGAACTTTAGGTAGACCCACATAAAACCGACTGGCTATATCATTCACCTCTTTGTGTTTACTCTTATACAGCTCTGAATAAAATGCTACCGCAGCTTTTCTTATTTCCTGACTCAGATATCAAGGAATGCATACTTCTATTTTGGCCATTTTTCTTTTCAAGTCCAAAAAAAAACTTGGTTGGCCCATCCATTTGTGTTGCACTTTGAAAACGTGAGCGGACCAGAGCACCCTGTGCTTTAACACCCAACAGATCATCTAAAACTTTCCTTTTATCTTTGAGAGCTTTCGTACATTTTCTGTCTCTTGTGGAATCTATTAGATTTTGTATTTCTATTATTTCTCTTTCTAGATCCTCTAGTGATTGGGAAATGTCTCTCGAAGCATTGAAAGTATACATCCGGCACAGTTGCTGTATCTCTATCGTCCCATTATCCCACCACTGCTGTAGAGAATCAAATGATGACTTCCTATTCTTAAAACGCTCCCAAAAATAACCAAACACCTAAAAAAAAACTGTCTTGCAAAAGCGCAATGTTAAAATGCCAATAAGCACTTCTTGGCTTTACATTAGTAATAAAAACATTGCAAATGACCAAACCATGATCTGAAAAGCTTACAGGTGAAATTGCACAATGCTTAATAATGTTAAAATGATGTTTAAAACAATACCATCTGTCCAGTCTAGCCACTGTCACAAAATGTTCTCTCACTTGTGTCCATGTGTACTGTCTCTGTGTTTTATTCAACACCCTCCAAACATCATATAATTCATACTCTTTCATAATTTTTCTCAAAACATTTTGTGATGCCATATGTGGTTCTCTGTGGTTTCTATCCATCTTGTCATTTTCTGTACAATTAAAATCACCTGCTATAAATAAATACTCTTCAGGTTTACAACTTTTTACTAAAATCACTAAGTTTGTTTAAAAACAAGACTCGTTCCCCTCCTAATACCGGGGCATATAAATTAATGAAAACAACAGAAAAACGTTCAAACTTGACCTGTACCTTCAACAGCTGTCCCTCAACTACATGCTCCACTTCACATGAGACGGGATTAATGGTTTTTCTTAATAGAACAGCTACACCTCCACAGTTATTTGTCTTATGACTCAATATCACTTTCCCCTCCCATTCCATCAACCATTCACTCTCATTTTGCATATCACTATGCGTTTCTTGAATAAGCATAACATTGATATTTTTTTGTTTTATTAACTCAAAAAGCTTTGCTCTTTTTCTATAATCTCTTGCACCGTTTATGTTAAGACTGCCCAGTTTTAAATTACTCATAAATAAGTGAATAAAAAAGAAACTGAGCATAAACAAAACAAAGAACTAGCAAAGAAAAAAATTAAAATTAAAACACTTCCTTTCCATCATTGAGAATACTGGATCTCAACTTTTGAACAATTTTCTTTAACCTGTACACCTCCTGTTCAGTCAAACCCCCCAGTCCTGTTTCTTTCATGGATATTTTTGCTGACTCTATAAACAATTCGCGGTCAGGAAAGAACTCTTCTGTTTGAACTCCCTTCATCCCTTTTGTGTTTTGCAAAAAGGTCTTGATCTTTTCCAGTGTGTAAGCGCTCCTTCCAGATCTCCTTCGAGAGTCTGAATCAACTGAGCTCACAGATTCACCCTCACTTTCTGTTACAGAATCAGAGTTGCCTTGGTCAGATATCATTTCTTGAATCATCCCCTCTCTTGTCTTTTTTTTCTTTACCTGCTCCTTCCTTGCTTTTTTCCCTTGTCTCTTTCCCCTAGTTTTCCTCTTCAATGTTGGTTTTAAAAAGATTCTCATCTTCAGTCATATCCATGTCTCCTAGAACTTCTCCTTCCACAACAAAACCATTCGTTTTCTCAATTTCCTCCTCTCCTATTCCTTCCTCAATGCTCTCTTCCACAATTTCTTTCTGATTAACCCTTTGTTCATCATTCCCTTCCTTCTCAATCAATTCCATGTCTTTTTCCTGTTGATCCTCACTTTTATCTTTGTCTGTTTGTCCCTCCTCTTCAATATCACTTTGAATTGCTTTGAATTCTATGTTTTGTGGACACACACGGACAAGATGTCCTCCTTGTCCACATTTAAAACATTTCATCGTTTCTGATGTTGCATAAATCATGTAGTCAAATTCGTCAACCCTAAACTTCAAAGCGAGATTTAACTCTGTGTTCTCATTGTTTAGGATCATAAAAACTTTGAACTTTCTTCGAAAAGACACCACATGCTTTAACTGCGCGATTTACAACCCAAAGCAATTTTTGTAATTTTTGAAACAACTTTCCCATGTCTTGCCAATTCTCTTTCAATCGCTTCATCTGAAATGAGAGAGAGAGAGAGAGAGAGAGCGGGAGAGAGAGAGAGAGAGAGATGGAGAGACTTTTTTGACTTTAGAATGTCCTTTATTTATACATTACAAAATAATTTTTTTGTTTTATGGAAAAAACACCATAAGTTTATACACTCCCAAGCTATAAAAACATAAATAAATAAATAAACAAACAATCAATAAAAGACCATAATCACTCAATTACAAAACTTGTCAAAAAAATTTAATTTTAAATCCTTCATGACCATCAGGTTCACATAAAAACCCATCAGCTCCCCAAAAATGATAAAAATACATCACATTATTTGTAAGTTTGTAAAAAGCATATTCCAACGTTAGTCTTTTTTAATAAAACAGTTAACCATAAAAACGGGATCTGTTTCACCCCCCTTTGCTTCCACTTCATTTTTCCTTGTACACCAAAATGCAAGCTTGATCAAACCATACAAAAAATTTAAAATAATCACTTTCTTCTTTTTATCAACGGAGTACTTTGGACCATAAATGCACCGGCAGGTAGAGGATCACTGACTTTAGCCAATGCTGTCCTGACCAGAAAAAGTCCACAAGCATCTTTTGAACCTCTCTGATTAAAACCATTGGTGGATCGAGGACCATGAACTTATGCCAGAGTGTTGAGGCGATTAGACTGTTGGCAATCAGAGCTCTTCCACTATACGAAAGCTGGGGTAGCAACCATTTCCATTTAGCCAGCTTGGCACGGACCCTATCTACTAATCCCTCCCAATTTTTCTTTTCAAAGTTGTCGTCACCAAGAAATACCCCTAAATATTTAAAACCTGTTTTATTCCATTTTATATTTTTTGGAAGTTTAGGCAAGTTAAAAATATCATTATTTTTGGATCCAAACCATAAGGCTTCTGTTTTTTCCCAGTTAAGTTTGGCATTTCTAAGCTTTCTTCTAAATATTTTACATCTTCGGCATTTTTAATTACATCATCTGCATATGCAGAGAGAACAACGGCTTCTTTTCTTAAACCTCCTGTTATAACTATACCCTTTAATTTTTTCCTTATCATGCAAAGTAATGGTTCTACTGCCAAACTGTACAGCTGTCCCGACATTGGACATCCCTGTCGAATGCCTTTCTCCATTTTTACAGGAACGCTTAACCCTCCTCCCACTTTAATCAAACATGAAGCGTCATGGTACAACACCTTTATCCAAGATAAAAACTTTTCACCAAAACCATAACATTTCAGAATATGAAAGAGATACTGGTGATCTACACGATCAAAAGCTTTCTCCTGGTCAAGAGAAACAATCCCAAAGTCGACATTGTATTGTAAAATATCCCTCATTAAAAACAGGTTATCATAAATAGATTTCTTTGGAATACAATAAGATTGGTCTTCAAAAATTAACTTATCTAACACATTTTTAAGTCTGTTAACAATGCATTTAGACCGTATTTTGTAATCTGTGGTAAGTACAGACACAGGCCTCCAATTTTTTAGCATAAGCAAATCTCCTTTTTTAGGGATCAGAGACAGAACGGCCCGCTGACAACTTTTAGGGAGCGTCTTCAGGTTAAAACTTTCCTTTAAAACACAAAACAAATCTTGTCCAATATCTTTCCAAAAGGACTTGTAAAACTCTGCCGGCAGACCATCAATGCCTGGAGCTTTTCCTTTAGCGAGCTGATGAACTGCTTCAGTCACTTCTCCAAAGCACAGATCACTTTCAAGGGTTTGTACAGTTTGTTCATCCAATACTGGCAAATCAGTAAAAAAGTCACTTGATGGATAAAAAACAGTCTCTTCTTTTGCATATAAATTAGTGTAAAAGTGCACAGCAACCCTTCTCATCTCTGGAGGATCTGAGGTAATTGTCCCGTTTGGTTTTCGAATGCCATGCATAACATTGGGTTGAGAGTGTTTTTTCTCCAGATTGAAGAAGTAGGTTGTTGGAGCATCCATATCCTGCACTGATATAAACCGTGCTCTGACCAAAGCTGCTTTAACCCTCTCCTGAAGTATTTCCCTTAATTCTTGTTTTTTTGTATTTAATCGTTCTTGTAAACAAGGATCATTTTGGTTTATCAAGCTATTTTGAATTCCACAGATCTCTTTTTCTAAAACATATAAAGCATGTTTGAGCTCATTTCTTGTATGTGACATAAATTGTTGGCAAAAAAGTTTAATCTGAACTTTCCCCTCTTCCCACCACTGCAGGAGATTGTCAAAATCACTTTTCTGAGTTACCCAATAGCTCCAAAATAGTGTAACATTTTCACAGACGTCATGATCTAAAAGGAGTTTGGTGTCAAACCTCCAAAAATAAAAACGAGGAGTTGTTTGTGACAATGAAACATGTAGAGTGATCATATGATGGTCTGAGATAACGTTTGGGATTGTGTATCCATTGCTCTATTATACATATTTTTCTTCATGTAAAATCTATCTAGACGAGCAGCACTAATTCTATTGCCAGTTGCTCTAATCCAGGTGTGCTGTTTCACGCCTTCGTTCTTTCCTCTCCAAATATCCACGAGTTCTGATTGTTTTATAACATTTTTTAGGGATAAGGCAGATGACGGATGGGGTTCTTCACCATTCCTGTCACTAATAAAATCTACAGGACAATTCCAATCCCCTCCCATAATTAAAAAATCATCTTGATCTAAATCATAAAGGACATTCTTAAGTTTCTGAAACAGATGAATCCGATCACTTCCTACTGTGGGAGCATAGATATTAATAAAAACAAAAACCTTACTATTTATCTCTACTTTTAAAACAAGGAGTCGTCCTTCTTCTACTTCCTGCTTAGATAAAATATTGATCTTTGTTTTCGATGAAAGAAGTATTGCCACCTCTGCACTTGCATTGGTGCCATGACTTAAAACACATTCACCATCCCACCTCGAACCCCAATCTGTTTCATTTCCTTCATCACTATGTGTTTCTTGAAGAAACATCACATTAATCTCTTTAGGTCCGATACACTCTTTTAACAAAGCTAGTTTATTTCTATCTCTTGCCCCGTTTATGTTCAAAGATCCTACTCTTAGGATATCCATAAAAATAAAAGAGGGAAGGAGATCAAATAAAAGCAGAAAAGTGAAGAGAATCCAGAAAGAGTTGTAGACACCCATGTGTTCCTTATTTTAATTTGCTTCTCTTATTTCGACCTTTCTTTGAACTTTGCCTAATTGCCGTTATGTGTTTCTTTAACCTAAATCTCTTTTGTTGGGACAAAACTTCATTGCTACACTCGTTACGTATTTTTATCACTGATTCAACAAACTTATTCAGATCGGGGAAAAACTCTGCAAGTTCAACACT
>CM031946.1:22932354-22974854 GCA_018749465.1 Paracanthobrama guichenoti | reverse complement strand
TTAAAGCCTTTCTTATAGTATGAGGTTACGCACCGGTGTGTGTGTGTGTGTGTGTGTGTGTGTGTGTGTGTGAGTGAGAGTGGCAGAGTTAAAGCCTTTCTTATAGTGTGAGGTTACGCACACCGGTGTGTGTGTGTGTGTGTGTGTGTGTGTGTGTGTGTGTGTGTGTGTGTGTGTGTGTGTGTGAGTGGCAGAGTTAAAGCCTTTCTCCCAAATCAACAGTGACCTTTCCTTCTTATACATGAGTGAGAAACCAATACCAAAACCAGCTGACAGGAAACCAAAAGATAGGGCAAATGTGTGGAGATAAAGAGGGGGAGAACACATATTCTCCTCAGTGCATTATTAAACAATAGCAGCTAGATTGTACATTAGGATACTTTAATATAAAGTTCACCACAATTCAGCTCAGTTTATAAGCTGTCAGATGAGAGCAAACATGGCATAGTTACAGAGGAAAGCACACAAGTCTTGTGAAGCAAATTGTACAGATGTGTCACAACACTCTACTTAAAGGGATAGTTCACCAAAATCTAGGCACGCTTTGTCGACTGAAAATGTGTGCAAGTCCCCTGCCCTCTTCAATGGAAGCCAATGCAATCAATGCAGGGGAACTGTTTTCATAGAGTTTTTAACTCAACTGATTGCAAGGGCTCAAAGGGCAACATACATTTTGTGGGTGGTGGGAGACAGCCTTCGCTCAAACCCATCTTGCAGGAAGGAAAGCACTGACTTAACCGAGCATATTTGGGGGTTCTCCCATCAAGAAGAACACCATTTGACAAATAGGTTCCACTTCAATGCATAGAGGTGCCTCGTAGAGGGAGCTCTAGCGGAAGTTATGGTATCTACCATGCCCTTTGGTAGGTCACCTAGAACTTCCATGTCTCGTCCAGGGACCAGACATGGAGTTTCCAGAGGTCCGGACATGGGTGCCAGAGAGTGCCCCATCTCTGAGCCAGAAGGTCCTTCCTCAGAGGAATAGGCCAGGGAGGGGCTGTCATGAGAAGCATGAGTTCCGGGACCAATAAGATCTGCTTCTTGTCCTTCCTGACTTTGCACAGTATCTTTGCGAGAAGGCTCAGTGAGGGAAACGCATACTTGTGCAGACCCCGGGGCCAGCTGTGAGCTCATGTGTGGGCTCTGAAGAGGTCCCATATCAGCTGGAACGCCTGGGGATGTAGTCTCCATTCTCCCGGAAGTGGAGGCTGCTGTGAGAGCTCATCGGCTGCACGGTTGAGCACGTCTGGGATATGAATGGCACAAAGCGACCTCAGATGCTTCTGACTCCATAGGAGGAGATGGCAGGTGAGTTGCAACATGTGACAGAAGAGTAGATCACCCTGATAGTTGATGTACGTAATGGTCGCAGTGCTGTCCGTACAGACCAGTATGCGCTTGCCTTGTAACAGCCCCTTAAGGCAGCCCAGCGCAAGACGTACTGCAAGCAACTTGAGGCAGTTGATGTAAAACTGCATGCCTGTTGTATGTGGCACCCCACCTAGTAGTGGAGGCATCTGTGGAGACCACAGCATGCCTGGACATTTGTTCTAGGGGGAACTCCTGCCCTCAGGAACGAAGGGTCCGACCACTGAGTGAGGGTACGACAGCAGCTTGGTGTGACAGCCACACAGAACGTACTACATTGCCACAGCCATCTTGGGACCCGGCAGTGAAGCCAGTGCTGAAGCCACCTCATATGAAGCAATCCAAGCATCGTTACTGTGGCTGTGGTTTTATTTCAGTGGGGCCGCTTTCCTGCTGCTGAGCAAACTCAGGCAGTTCAACTACGTATTTCTGTCACGAATAGGACAGTTGACCAAGTCCAACTCCATACTGAGATAAGAGATCCTCTGCACAGGGGAGAGTTTGCTCTTGCCCCAGTTGACCTGAAGACCCAGCAGGCTGAGGTGACTGCTGGGCACCATGTCCCTGTGTTCTCACAACTGCTCTCTCGACTGGGCAAGAATAAGTCAGTCTTCAAGATAGTTGAGAATGTGAACACCACGCTCTCTCATGGGATAAATGGCCGCCTCAACTAATTTTGTGAAGACGCAAGGCAACAGGGCTAGCCCGAAGGGTAGAACCTTGTATTGATATGCCCACCCCTCGAATGCAAACCGAAGAAAGGGTCTGTGTCGAGGGAGAATCGAGACATGAGACATCGCTGCAAACCAATCATGGGGACAGATGCATTTGAAAATGTGTTTCTGTGTCAACATCTTGAACGGCAGCCTGTGAAGGGACCAGTTCAAGACTTGCAG
Organism: Paracanthobrama guichenoti; assembly: GCA_018749465.1. Classification (NCBI taxonomy): domain Eukaryota; kingdom Metazoa; phylum Chordata; class Actinopteri; order Cypriniformes; family Gobionidae; genus Paracanthobrama; species Paracanthobrama guichenoti. Next base: position 22,972,590 of record CM031946.1, on the reverse strand, counting down.
GTCTAAGATTGGCCATAACCCACCGCTTTTCTTGAGTACGATGAAGTAAGGGCTGTAGAACCCCGACCTCATCTCGGCAGAAGGGACCGGCTCGATCTCAGAGACTACAATCTCCTCTCAAAGCACAGGATCATTCTCCACCAGCATGCGGGAAACAGAATGCTCCTGAAGACCGGAGGATGCTGGGTGAACTGAATCACATGGCTCTCGACAGTGTCACTGAATAGGCACACCGGCGACATGGGGGAATCCAGGAACCGATACTTGTTGGCTTCCCTCATGTCGGCCAGGTGGCGCTCCTGGACCACGAGCATGGTCATTGGCTGACCAACTAGTGGTAGTGTGCAGCTCATCCATGAGCAGCTGGTCAGGGCCACCCTGCCCCCACCCCCAAACCACAGGAGGAACAAGAGGTGGGACTGGAGATGGGAGGCAGAGTCCACTCTTTATGCACAGGTCTGGACTTTAGAACGATAGCTTCCTCCACTTCACCTACAGTGTAGGACGATCCACTCATCCACAGGACATCCTCGACATAGCGCTGTAGGGAGCAAGTAGTAGTTGCAGCTACTGGAATCTGCTGGACAAGATGATCATCCAATCCACTCCAAAATACTTTCTTTAAGTTGTCCTCATTCCAAGGTACCAGGTCAGTGAGTTCTAAAAATACTTCCACATATTCTTCAATCAGATAACCATCTTGGGAAAGGGATTGGAGTAGATTTGCTGGATCAAAAGAGATGGTGCCCATACTGCTTTCAGTTAAGGGGGTCCAGTAATCTGTCACAGGTTTGGTGTAGGCAGGAAGACGAATAACTTAACATAACAGTTACAGGACAAAGAGAGAGGAACAGGGAAGAACTTAAATAGCAAACTGAAACGAGATAATTACCTGGACACAGCTGAACTAAACTTGACTAGAGATGCCTTATATTTTATGGACAGCGATGTACAGTAATTGTTAGTTATGTATGTGTGAGAACCCATGAGAAGGAGGGAAACTGGACTGCCTGTACACAGAAGTGTGTGTTTATGTGTGTGTTCAAGGACATGAAGAACTGTGATTCTACTGTGGTTTTACTCATAGAACCTTAAAAGGAATTCAGCCATCTTGGTCGAGTTTGCTGGAGTTCAAGGACATGAAAAGGCAGACAGCTTGCACCTGCAAGGCCTTGAGAAGGATCTTGGAAACTTTGGGAAAGTTACAACTTGTGTCAATATTTTTTTTTTTTTTTTTTTTTAAGATTAGAACTTAACTTACATTGTAAACAACAGGGGTATAAAAGGACATGATAGGCTGTGGGGAAACGCACATCAGTGAAGAATGAAGGGTTCAGTGTGTTTACTGCTGCTGTTGGAAACCTTTGTGTTTGTCGTTCAACAGCAGGTCAATGGAAGACTCACTGAGAACGAGATCAGTCAACAGCTCAGCTCTGAGGACAGGAGACAGAATCCACCTCAAACAGACACTCTGAGAGATGAAGCTTCAACTGACAGCCAACAATACTGCAATCTGTGCTTCCCTGACATCTATGCAGCCCTGAGAGAACTGACCGCCACGGTCACAGAGCAGAAAGCAAACATCAGAGCTTTAGAGACACAACTGAGGGATGAGATGAACAAGAAAACTAATGGTATCGCACCAAAACATTCACTCTTTTATCAGTAATCCTCAGAGTAAAACACCAATGCAATACATTACATAGTGTAAATGTCAGTGTAAAGTTAAGTGTAAAGTTAAGTACAATAAGCAGTGTGAATGTCATTTAACAGAATCTTTATTCCTTCACAGAAATGTTAAAATTTACTCTGAGTCAAGTGGAGGAGTTGAGAAAGGAGAATAGAGGTGAAAGTGTGCTTGAGTGATGTTAAATCAGTGAATACATTCTCAGTGTAATACTGTAATATATCACAATATTGCTTATGTTTTTAACAACAGACAGAGCGATTGCTTTTTCCGCTTCACTGACGGAATCTGGCAGTGGATATATCGGTCCTTTTACCGCTGACATCACACTGACCTACAAGAACGTCATCACAAACATAGGGAACGCCTACAACCCAATTACAGGTAATCATCAATGAGATGAAAGAGTCATGAACTCAGTTTATAGTAATGAATACCCTTCTGCTCCAGTCAGATCTCTCTGCTGGTGTGTAATGTGTGTAAGAGAATTAAATGATCTGCCATCTTTCAAAACTATTACACAGTGTGCTTGGTAATCCTACAGGAAACGGCTGATTCTGTATCTCTTGTTGTTTGATTCAGGTATTTTCACAGCCCCACTGAAAGGAGCGTACGTGTTCAGAATCTCTGTTTATGGTCATGGTGGAACTCCAGCAACTGCAGTAATTGTTAAGAATGGGAAGCTGGTGGTTTTAGCACATGCCGATCAGCCTCAGGTTGCGATAAACTCCTCGAATGGAGTTGTGTTGATCCTGGAGGTTGGAGATGTTGTCTATGTGACACTTCAGTCTGGCAGGAGGATATATGATAGCCAGAATAACCACAACACTTTCAGTGGTTTCCTGCTGTTTCCCTTAAGAGAACAGTAGCTTTGCAGAATGTGATTCCAGTAATTCATGAAGAATCACTAACATATGAACCTGTATTAACGAGGTGTTTGAAATTTGTGTTAAAGTTTCAACGTCTGAGTTGTCTCTACATGTAAATCTAGAATGTTGAATAATACCTTTTGTATCACTGAAGTGTATCTTGTTACTGATCCTTGATCTGTATCTCTTCATCCTACATACATAAATAAGAGAATAAAGAGACATTGTGGCATTATCTTTTCCTCACATTTTCATGAATATTTCCCCAACAATGCTTGCTTTGAAGCACTCATGATATCATATTTATCAAATTTTGCAATCACAATAACCAATTGAAATTGGCTGCATTTTCCAAACATTTGCTATGTTTTATTTATAATTAGGACACCACATTTACCACATTATGTATTATGTTAGATAACAATACGCATACATGACACAAAGGACAAACAAAATACATAAATCCTGTTTATTTTGGGTTCTTACCAACTTTTAAAACAACCTATGGACATTTTCTTCAGGCGTGGAAGGGGTGATGTTGAGTGCAGCATTATTACTCCACAAATCTGAAATCATATTTATTTATTTGTCAAACTTGTTAGCCTATTATAAATAGCAAGTCTAGTCTAATTGTGTACTATCTAACTTTAATAAAATGATTACTAAGAATGGGCAATATGACCAAACTCTATAGGCTAAGCAAACCACAGCAAAATAAATATCAATTAAGTTATCAATTAATAAATAATCAAGTAAACAGTGAGTAATAAAAGACATTATGATAATTAAATGCAACGTGAATATACAGATTGAGATTAAGTAGCTACTGTTTAGTATGTGTTTGGTTGTGTTAGGCTATATTAGGTTGCTTTCACTGTCTGACGTACAGTAATGCATGGATCCAATACTCCTAAACAGTTTGTTTACTTAAGTTGTAACCCCCAATATGGACATTTTAACACAGTTTTGTGTGTATTTGACTGTCTAAGCATAATAAGCCTTGAAAGATTCGGTATCCGCAAGCTGACAGATGGTAAGCACACAGAAACCGGCAGCCAGTTTGACACTGGTCAGTATGTCAGTACCGAATTAAGGTCTCTTTAGCAGGATACTGCGCTTTTAATAACTCTCTTTAGTACCATTGAATGTTTCTGTGACAGTCACCAGCTCAGTCACTGCCAGGCACTACACTTCCCATCATCCCTCCTTCTACTCACCTGCATCCCTTCAGCAATCACCCACACCTGTTACAGATTAATCGCACACACCTTATTCCAGTCAAGCCGACTACCAGGGTGCGTTCCATTGGACTGTAAGTGCACTGCGAAGTATTACTGCGAGGTATTCCGCCATCTTAAGTGAGATTCCAGTCCAGTTCGAAGGGTGCGGCGAACGGCGCAGGGACGAAGGGAACATCGATACATCGAGTGAAAATCACCCAGCTGTTCTGTTCTGAGGAGTTTACGTATGCGTTTGAATATTCATAGTTATTATACAAAGTAGAGTATTTATGAATGGATGTGGCAATAACTGTTATATTTTATGAATATGTAAAATTAAAAGTGTTGAGAAGCAGCTGAGGGCTTTTTTAATATTTTACTTTATGAATGTTTACTATGCAGCTGCGCTTGGGGAAAGAGTGCACGAGATGAGACCGCTACAAAGACATTTATAATACATACACTGCAAAAAGTGCTTTTCTTACTTCGTATTTTTGTCTTGTTTTAAGTCCGACTATCTAAAAATTCTTACATTTTAAGAAGCATTTACTAGACAAGCAAATGTTTTTGTCTTGTTTTGGGGAAAATAACTCATATTAAGTGAGTTTTTGTTAAAATAAGCTAAATCATCTTAATTCAAACAGAAAACAAGATGATTTAGCTTATTTTAAGCAAAAACTCACTTAATTTTTGAGTTATTTTCCCAAAACAAGACAAAAACTCGTTACAAAAAGTTTGCGTAACAAATCTTTCATTTAAATATCTGTATCATTTCCCTTTTACCATTTTATAAATGTAAGATCCCCTAACCTAAACATACCCAATTTATACAGAATAGTCAAAGAATAAAACGTAATGGACAGAAATGTGTCAATTTTAGTAACAATATAGCATTAAAACGATATTCTGAGCCGCTAATCCTACACCTACCCATAACCATGCACTGTTAAAAATAAAAGCATAACGGACAGACAAGTGCAATCAGCTGATGATGTGTTGCAGTCTCATTTCTCTCTGGTGGTATAGTTTTGTATGAGGTACAGAGCAGATTTTAAATTATTAATCCATGAAAATGTTGATCCGGCTTCTTTCTGTGAAGGCGCACATTTCCCATTTCAAATGTACATCGACTAAAACACGACATGTCGCAATCTGTGATGGAGCAAGCGAGAGCCAATGAGCTTTCGATACCACTGCCGTAAAGCATGTCGTAGCGCTTCTTGAGTGCCCAATTTTTTAAATTTTGAATTCATAACAAGTCAAGCAAGCGCGGGATTTGCCGTTACAGTCTCTGGCTGCTTAGAGATGAAGATCGCTGGATAAAGGGCTAATTTTGGATCTGTTCCTCGTAAACATATGGATTCTAAAGATTCGGATTACACCAAACAAATAAAATGTTTGTGGATTTATGTTGTGTTTTGGTGTATTTTATGATTTTAGGAGATATACTACAGTAAGTAGATGAGTAAACTGCATTTAATAAATGCGACTGAAAACGTAATTGATTTGACAATTAAATACAATAGAATCAAAAAAAGAAATTCCACGATTTTATTAATCATGCATGGTAGCTGCTACACATTCACACGGATACGTAAATAATTTACGTTTTAATGCTGTCAATATTGTACATTATGGTGTGTATGAAAACATAAATGTACGTGTTGTAGAACCACACTTTATGTAAAAATAGACACGTATTCTCATGAGATCACGTTGGATACGCACTTTATGTTATATGCATGTAACCTACACCACTAAACCTACCCAATGGGGTGACCATACGTATCATAATTTCACAGTATAAATCGCATGATAAATACAATTCGTGCAATATATACGCATTTCACGAGATATTATGAAGGCGGATCTAATGCCATGAGAATATTGGCATTGAAACTGAGGAAGACGAATGCATAGAATTAGGCACCCAAGAACAAAAGTGAGGACACTACACATTATGAATCATCTGCAAAAAAAACTATACTGAAGCAGTGATGAGCATAGATGCTGAAAAAGCACTTGACTCGATTCATTGGATTTTACACAGATTTAGATTGCATGATGCAATAATCAAACACTATACAGTCCCTATATGACTGCTAAGATTAAAATCAATGGCTATTTATCAAACAGTCTTGCCCTAGAAAGGGGTTCGAGGCAGGGTTGTGCATGGAGGGAGGAGACAGAAGGAGGATATTAGGGGAATTAAAGGAACAGAAGGCAAACTTGCTTGTTATACAGATGATATTCTGATATATCTGGGACAGTCAACATACGCATTCCTGAGACTGATGCAGTCACCTGCAATACGTACGATTAAGATTGCGCTGCCGTCCGTGATCGCGTCACGGATCAGACACATTTCCACGTGCATCTTGAAAAGCGGATGTTTTGGAAAGTGCTGAGGCGAGTTTTTGTGCCATCTTGTGCTTTAGAGGAAAATTAGATGTTCCTTTTCCCCCGTGGAGCCTTTAGCCCCGTTGTACCCTATATGGCACAGTATACCAAGACCCAAGGTTTGTTTTAAAACACTACAGCTAGCCAAAGAAAAGGGGGGTTGGGGATTACCTTCTCTTAGAGATTACTATTGTGCAGCACAGATGACAGCTGTGATAAAGCCTGTAAAGCTCATTGGAAAATTATAGAGGAGAAAGTGTCCTCCATTCCTATACAGGCAATCCTTGCTGATAGCATGGGTAATAACTAATAATGAGCAGGGAGTTCTGGGAAATGGGCAGTAAGGGACGAGGCTGCCATCTGCTGGCACATAATGGCATCCGCAGCTGACGGGGGAACAGGGATCATGGGAGCGTCGTCTTCACCTCCACAGCCCATGGGAAGGAATCGGACGAAATCATGCTCATGGAGGAGCGAATGCATTAAAGTAATGCATATAAATGTTTTATTTCTGATATTAAAAATGAGGACATATAAAGTTCATTTGAGTGTTTTTCATGGAATCCTTATAATCTTTCAACAGTTATTGACTTTATTTGGGTCACTTTTCCCACTTGAAAGCCATAAACTAATAAATGATGATAAACATGATAAAGTAGACATAAGCCATTAGAAAAGTGTTGAGGTTAAACTGCTCGGTCTCTCTACTCTCTCAAACTACAGATATCTGCACATCTCCAGACCGCAGCGCCTCTGCTTTTACGGCCACACAGGGCCTGTTAAAACGATCATTTAAGTTTGTTATACTATTTATGACTTTTTATGGCCTACATTTGATGCAAAATTTGATGTTAAGACCCACAGACATCTTGTTATTGAAGTTATGGTTTCCTCATTAATTTTTTTTTATTTTTTTTTTATGCGTGTTGAAGAAACAGCAGAACTAATGGATGACTCTGCGACAGTGAATTTCACCAATACATTCAAATCTGAATTTTGTCATCTTATTTTTATGAATACATTTTAACAACGTAAACTCCTGTGCACTGATTTTAGACGCGGCAGTGACCGGGACTTTTATTTTGGTGTGGTGTTGTGACGTCATAAGGCCGCGACGCGCTCCTGCATCTGTTGTGATTCGGCTGGAGAAAGGTTTGTGTTTTAAGCTTTTAAAGTGTAACACTGCATTGCTTTATCTAACAGTTATTAACGTCGTGTGAGTAAAGTAACATCATAAACTCAGGAGTAACAGAAGGAGCGTCTCATTTCGCTCTTTATCGTGAATCAGTTCAAACATGAATTCGGGCCGTTTCTCAATATAAAGCTCAAATCCCCGGATGTGTTCTGGATACGCCCCTTTTATCGAGGAGACTTGTGTGGACTTCAGACAGACCGGTATCCCAGAATGCATCTCGCACCGGCCAGCAAGCGTCAATAGCGTACGAGAAACCCAGCGCAATTTAAAAATGCTACTGTTAACGTGTCATGACATGTAGTTTTAAGACTTTTTCAGGCGAGAATGTACTTGTTTAAAGCTCAAATCTGTGGTTTATTTATAAAAAAGAGCGCCTATTTGAACATTTGATCTGGCGTTGTCGGAGTTGTGAGATCCAGTCGATCAGCGGCGCTCAGCGCTCGTTAACCCGCCGAGAGCAGCCTTTCCTCGGATAGACCTTCTGTCGTCTGCCGCCGGCTCTGATGTCCTGTGGTGGTTAAGCATGAGATATCAGAAACATGAGAAAAGGCGCAGGGTTGTGTTTTATATTTCGTTTTGTTATAAATATACATGCATAATCAAGGTATGCGTTGCCTGAACCACATTTGTGTGGCTATTAATATGTTTAAGGCTTTTTTTAATGGAAAAAGAGGCAGAGACTGGTGTTTTAGGACACATTTCGTTTTATTGTAGCCTAAAATGTTTGTTTTTTTGAACTCCCGAGGACGGGAGGACACAAGTCCGGTCCTCTGCTAATGGATCAGCAGCATTGAGCGCGTCACGCAGTGTATATATGCAGATTTTAGGCTACAATAAAACGAAATATATGATAAAACACCACTCTGCCTCTATTCATTTACATTAAAAAAAAACCCAGCCCAGTCTCTTTTTGTTAAACGTCAGTTTATGTGTGATCAATGATATAAGAGTATAAGTAAAAGCGAACAATTCAGTCAAACAACGTTAGTGCTATCTGCAACGGTAAAGTTAAATAACCTAAACATATAAAGTAATGAAACTTCACTTTGCCCTCAGCCAAAACGATCTGGCAGGGAATAAATTATAGATCCTTTAAAGATCGGCCGTTAGATCTACACATGACGAATCATATCTCATGCTTAACCTCTACAGAGACATCAGAGCCGGCGGCAGACGTCAGGTCTATCCGAGGAAAGGCTGCTCTCAGCGGGGTTAATGAGCGCACACGACGCTCCTCCCACCTGGACTTTTTCCCGCTACAACTGAGTTCCCACGGGACTACAGCTAGCCGTCTAAAACACTATTTAGGTGAATTTAAACAAAGTGGCTAAACGCCTCTCGTTGTCATGTAAGGGCCCTGTTCATGTTGGACAGACATTTTAATTGCATTTTGTGTCGGTATAACGATCAAGATTAACTTAAAAATTCCCCGGAGTTCTCCTTTAAGCACAGCCAGACATTTAGCATTCAATGATGTACATCTTAATTTAAACGCTTTCGTCAGTTAAAATAAAATGTATTATTATTGTGTGAGAAATTAATCTTTTATTTTAACATAACTTCTTGTACTCAAACCAATACCCTGTGCACTAAAATGTCTTGTGTAGATTTTGGTGAGCTTAATGGGATGACGGTTTATTTACGGCTAACGATCCGCGGGTGACGGTCGCTGCACGTTCGGTATTTACAGCTGGATTTTATTCATATTTAATCTGACACCATTTGATCATAATCTCGAATTTAGGCTAGAATGCCAATTGGTTATTTGGTCATTTATATTTAATAGTTAACACACATTAAATTATTCTGTTTAATCCTTTGTTGAAATTATACCCGTTCATAATCTACTAGGATAATTCCAGAGTAAGTCAGAAGTGTAATGATTTATTAACAGTCAGGTAAATGTATAACGATAATTACATAATCAGTTCAAAGATAATCCATACATAATGTATTGACGACATGAGGTAAAGACCAATTGGCTGAAGACACGGCCATCACACATTAAGCTAAATATCTCTAAACTATTAAAACCTTTATTACATTTTGTTTTACTTTTGTAGGGATGAGACCTTTTTACCAGTCGCATTGAATTCTGGAGGAGAGATGGGGGTAGAGGCAGTGAAGGGAAAGACATGTAAATGAAGGTGATTTTTCGGGGATTAACTCGGTGTGATGTCGTCTCGGATGGAGACGCTTAATGCACAAGAGTAGATGTTAAATTCCTTTGTTTTCTCAGGGAGTCCCAATCTACTACATTCCTTACAGTCTCTGTAGTCTTACAAGAAGTAATAAAGCACAGTGCTATTTGAGATTATTGGATGAGAGGTGCCACAGATCATGTTTAGTGTAGGGAAAAACTGCAGACCTGGAAACCCTGTCTTGAGCTGCGGGTGATTCATGGGGTCAGATAGAGTCGCTTTTATGTTGCTGTTTTTAACTGTTAATGTGGTATTGTCGCGTTATCTTCTTTCTGCACCCTTTTGATTGACAGTACACAGTCAGCCTTGATCATCGGCTGCTTTAAACAATCAGCAAATGGCCGATAGTGAAAATAATAGATTTTATTGGCCAATACATCGGTAGTTAAATCTAGTTGAATTCTGTCATTTTTAAAGTTTAATTAAAAAAAAAAAAAAAAACTATCGCTCTGACTGACTGCATTACTAGTGCACTGAACTAACTGATTTTTTTCTTTCTGTTAATTATTCTCATCTTAAACAGGACAAACACACAGAAGAAATCCTGCTGAAGTGACTGAGATCCACGACACACTGTTATAAAGATGGAGTTCATTAAAGAGGAGAGTGAAGACGTGAAGATTGAAGAAAGATTGAGAGTCAAACATGAAGAAACTGAGGAGCAAACAAAGAAAGAGGAGCGTGAAGACGTGAAGATTGAAGACACGTTGAGAGTGAAACATGAAGAAACTGAGACAAAAACAGAGAAAGAGGAGAGAGAAGAGGTGAAGATTGAAGAAACATTGAGAGTGAAACATGAAGAAACTGAGACACAAACAGGTTGGTTTCATTCTCAAAGCTGAACTCAATCATTTGATGATTTTTTTTTGAAGAATGTCAATAATACTTAATATTTTCTATTTTAGGGATTTTTTTACTAAAAATCCCCTAAATATACTAAATATTTACCTCTGAGTTATGCACCGTTTATCATCTGCAGTATCAAGATGTAAGCACTAGATGGCTGTATAGCCTAACATATAAATATAAACAGTTGCTGCTGAGTGAGAACACAAGATGAAGTACATTTAATAGTAATGGGTTATTCATTTGGATATGTAACCGGTCCTACTGACCCGCTCCGAGCAAGATTTGACCCAGAGTATCCGGTGTGGGAGGCGGGCACTAACAAGGGTGCTAAAGACTGCATCCAAAACACACCTCTTGAGGCAAGAGGAGTGAGTTTTACACGCACAACTCTTAATATATATAATGTATACACTCACCTAAAGGATTATTAGGAATACCATACTAATACTGTGTTTGACCCCCTTTCACCTTCAGAACTGCCTTAATTCTATGTGGCATTGATTCAACAAGGTGCTGAAAGCATTCTTTAGAAATGTTGGCCCATATTGATAGGATAGCATCTTGCAGTTGATGGAGATTTGTGGGATGCACATCCAGGGCACGAAGCTCCTGTTCCACCACATCCCAAAGATGCTCTATTGGGTTGAGATCTGGTGACTGTAGGGGCCATTTTAGTACAGTGAACTCATTGTCATGTTCAAGAAACCAATCTGAAATGATTCGAGCTTTGTGACATGGTGCATTATCCTGCTGGAAGTAGCCATCAGAGAATGGGTACATGGTGGTCATAAAGGGATGGACATGGTCAGAAACAATGCTCAGGTAGGCCGTGGCATTTAAACGATGCCCAATTGGCACTAAGGTGCCTAAAGTGTGCCAAGAAAACATCCCCCACACCATTACACCACCACCATCAGCCTGCACAGTGGTAACAAGGCATGATGGATCCATGTTCTCATTCTGTTTACGCCAAATTCTGACTCTACCATCTGAATGTCTCAACAGAAATCGAGACTCATCAGACCAGGCAACATTTTTCCAGTCTTCAACTGTGCAATTTTGGTGAGCTTGTGCAAATTGTAGCCTCTTTTTCCTATTTGTAGTGGAGATGAGTGGTACCCGGTGGGGTCTTCTGCTGTTGTAGCCCATCCGCCTCAAGGTTGTGTGTGTTGTGGCTTCACAAATGCTTTGCTGCATACCTCGGTTGTAACGAGTGGTTATTTCAGTCAAAGTTGCTCTTCTATCAGCTTGAATCAGTCGGCCCATTCTCCTCTGACCTCTAGCATCAACAAGGCATTTTTGCCCACAGGACTGCCGCATACTGGATGTTTTTCCCTTTTCACACCATTCTTTGTAAACCCTAGAAATGGTTGTGCGTGAAAATCCCAGTAACTGAGCAGATTGTGAAATACTCAGACCAGCCCGTCTGGGACCAATAACCATGCCACGCTCAAAATTGCTTATCACCTTTCTTTCCCATTCTGACATTCAGTTTGGAGTTCAGGAGATTGTCTTGACCAGGACCACACCCCTAAATGCATTGAAGCAACTGCCATGTGATTGGTTGATTAGATAATTGCATTAATGAGAAATTGAACAGGTGTTCCTAATAATCCTTTAGGTGAGTTAAGTCAGGTGCGACGCACGGAAGGACTGTTTGCAAAATATGCTGTTTTTTGTAACTCCGCTAGGTGGCACTAATGTCGCATAAACTAAACGCTTTACCTTTAAACGGTACAGAGCATCAGCTGAGGACACACATCTAAATCAGAAACAACAAATAAGAAACACCATGACAGGTGTCAGTTTAAATAGAGAGAGTTACATATGTATTACTGTCATTTATAATGCAAGCTTTATGGTACACCTCAAATTCATAGTAAATTACTTAAATAAATAAATGTATCGGTATCGCCGAGTACCAGGAAAAAAAAATATTGGTACTCATACTCCTTAAAAAATGGTATTGGTGCATCCCTAATGTGTGTATGTATTAAAGTTATTTTTCTTTTTTTGGTGATGTGGCAGTTTTCCAAGCACAACACAGTGAGACTAATGAATGTAGGACAGCTTCTTTATTATTAGGGTTAGGGTTTATATTGCTTACGTAATTAACACACTCTGCCTCTCGGTGCAATCTGGTGGCTGGTGTTTTCCGCGTTTATAAGTTAACGGTCTCTCATTGACATAATCCACTGAGTGTTTGTTTTTCTCTCAAAGTTATGTTAAACTCTGTACCCCGCGGTTTTCACTGGTTACCCAGCAGTCATAAGCCACTCGTCAACTGACGCAGGTGCAGCGAAACCCTACCTTTTAGGATGCCTAGTTTGAACACAGCATCACTATGCCACATCGGAGCAACGTTTCGGTGGCATGTTACACCTCAGTCACAGACCCCTCAAAGGCCTCTTGTTACTGAGGATGCTACAGTTTTTCGGCCACCTCATCGACAGTTGCCAGGAGGATCCCATCAGCGTCCCAGTGCAACCACTAAAAATCGCACGCATAAAGCCTGAGATACTTAGGCTGGCAGGTGATCGTTTTACTATAGAACTATAGAGTACTGGAGGACCAACACAACAGATTTTTGACGACTCTGAGCAGGGGATATACACTACAGTTTCAGTGCCGGCCTCCCAGGTTTTCAAGAATTGTTCCTACGATTGTCAGTTCACGCAATGGTTCTCTCTCAGGAAATTTGTTCCCTGTTACAGAAGGGAACGACAGAAAGAGTTCATCCCCTCATTCAGGGAGACAGGTTCTATTCAACATAGTTTCTTGTTCCAATTCTCGATTTGAAGCATCTGAATTTGTTCCTGAAGGTCCTTCCTTATCGAATGCCATAGTCAACATTCTTTGGTCAATGATAGCTGACGATTGGTTTGTGTCGACCTGAAAGATGCATACTTTCACGTCACGATTGCTGTTCATCACAGAAAGTTTCTGCGGTTCATTTTCCTGAATCAAGCCTACCAGTTCAAAGTGCTACCTTTTGGTCTTTCCCTTGCTCCTTGTGTCTTCACAAGGTGTGTGAGCACAGCTCCTCTGTCCACTGTCTCCTCTTTGGATGAGAGGTATGCGTATTCGAGACAGCAAGCTGCACAAGACTCCAGACTGCTTTTGAGACGTGCAGAAGTTGGGATTTTCCGTGAACATTAAAAAGAGCTGTCTGATTCCAACACAGACCACTACGTCCATAGGAATGACCCTGAATTCCCACCTAATGTCTGCCTCCCTGTCTCAGGAATGTGTGACAAACATTTTGCAACTTTTGGCTCACTTTCGCCCGGGTGTGTCTTTGCAGTATGAGGTGGTCCTACAACTAATAGGAATGTTATCAGCGGCTACAGTGGTGATTCCCCTGGGTTTACTCCACCTCAGATGAAATCAATAAAAAGTGCCCTTACATAAGAGTCCTGAACATGTTTTACAATAAAATCAAAGTAATTGTGGCATCCACTGTCCCCCTGTATGGTCTATATATAAACTGCAATGGATTTAAAATAATACTCACTGAAGACAGAACATTATTACTTACAATTCTTTCCATACATTTTGCCAGGATAGAAGTCTATGCAAATGGTCTAAAATGTTTTAGGAATAGGTTTTATCGTAGATATTTTCCACATACTGTGTGCTCATTAAGTAATCTGACTTTTGTGACGGCACTTTAGAGTTCATATATGGCAGTGTGAATACAACCAGGAATCCCTCCAAGAACTGAGTTTGGCACCCCTGGCGTATATTATCCAGTATACATGTTATTAGTTTTAATGATTTGTGTGTCTAAATGTCTGTTGTTTTGTGGCATTAAACTGGGATTAACTTTTATGTATTTTATCGCCTTAGACCTGATGGCGTTAAAAGAGAGTCAAGATCTGAATAAAATGGAAGAGAAAGATCAGGACAGGACACATCATAATTTTATAACTGATGAAAAATATTTTAGTTGCTCACAGACTAAAAAAACAACCTCACGAACAAGGCCTCAAAAGACGGGGACTATCGGTGATTTCACCTGCCATCTGTGTGGACTAAGTTTCAAGAAGCATGGAAACCTTGAAGTCCACATGAGAGTTCACACCAGAAGTAAGCGCCACCCCTGCCAACAGTGTGGAGTAACTTTCAATCAACAAGGAAACCTTAAAATCCATATGAGAATTCACACTGGAGAGAAGCCTTACACCTGCCAACAGTGTGGAGTAACTTTCAATCAAAAAGGAAACCTTAAAGTTCACATGAAAATTCACACTGGAGAGAAGCCTTACCCCTGCCAACAGTGTGGAAAGAGTTTCAGACAAAAAGGACACCTTAAACTCCACATGAGAACTCACACTGGAGAGAGCCCTTTCACAAGCCAACAGTGTGGAAAGAGTTTTGGACATAAAGGAAACCTTCAAGCTCACATGAGAACTCACTCTGGAGAGAAGCCTTACACCTGCCAACAGTGTGGAAAGAGTTTCAGGCAAAAAGGACACCTTAAACTCCACATGAGAACTCACACTAAAGAGAGCTCTTTCACCTGCCAACAGTGTGGAAAGAGTTTCACTCAGAAAGGAACCCTTATAAAACACATGACCATTCACAATGGAAATAACCCTTTCACCTGCCCTCACTGTGGAGACAGTTTCAGTCAAGATGGAAATCTTAAAGTCCACATGAGAATTCATTCTGGGGAGAAGTAGAATAAAGGAAACATTTGTACTTTCCAAAAGTATTTATATGTAAAACTGATTCAGAAGCTGTACCTACTTCCTTAATTCGTTATACTGTACTTGTACATGTGTAATGACAAATAAACTTGAACTTGAATGTACGTTAGTGTTTATGCAAACTCAGGCTGACTTTGCGTACTAATAAGCTCATGAGATCATATTAGATGCATAACTTGTAACAGGAAGATCTGTCAGTGATATGAAACATGCTTATGTGTGATGAATAGTTTAGACTTTAGAATAGGGGAGGCAGAAAGCTTTGTATAATGATTTATTACACACCATGTATAACAGGTGCTGAACACTTTAATTTGTGCTGCAATGTAAGTGCTGACTGGTGACAGACAGCTGTCTTTTCTGACACATGTATTCTGTGCACCTGATGTGATCTTCAGCGGAAGGTAAAAACTGTTCACATTATCACTAGATCCCACACTGAACCCAAGTCTGTGCCGATGAGTGAAAGGATTTACATTAAAGGTGCCATAGAATGAGTTGAACCAATATTTTAAATTGTTCTCTGATATCTACATAGAAGGTATGTGGCTTTGATAAGGTCAAAATACTCCAGAGAGAGAGCGAGCATACACATGGTTGCCAGATTGCACGTTTAAGTAAAACACAGGATAGTATACGTGTTCTTTTAACAGAAAAGCTCTGGGGGATTTAACCGCAAGCATGAATGCTCAAACGCTCCTCTTTTTCCTCCACAAAAACAAAGAGTGAATTATTTTTTTTTTTTTTTTTTAGTCTCGTCTTTATTCGTCAACGATATTGCATGTTTATATAGTCACAATAATCATTAAAAGACATTTGTGTCATCTCGTCTTGTCTTAGTCATGGACAAAAAGGTCGTCAATGAGCATTTTTTTGTTATATTTTCGTTAACGAAATTGACACTAGTCAGAGCAAACTAACAACTTTGAATTTAACTGGTGCTGTATCCGGTTATAGATAAACATCAATCATGCCTGTTGACAGCTCTGTTCTGTGGGAATTAAGGCTATGAAAAGTGCTCACATCCCCTGCACAGCTTGAACATATTTATATTCATGATCTGCCGTTTTTCTCATCTTCACAATACCTGCAGAACTTCTGTTGATTCGGTGCAGGTCCACATTAAAACTGCTGGCCTTGAACATGGGCTGGTTATATGCAAATTTGGGGAGGTGTAAATATTAATGATCCCGACTGTTACGTCACAGTTGGTGTTATGTTGGGATTCGGACGTTTTTCAGTGTCTTTTTCAAGCACAAGATTTACAAAGGGGGAAACAATGGTGTTTGAGGCTCATGGTATGTGAGTTCCATGTACAGAACTCTTATTATTCAACTATTTTTGGGGAGAATCTGTACTTGTGTTTTTATATTTCTGTCAACTTTTACTCTGATACATTTCCCCACAGCATATTCGTTACTTAAAACAAAATACATTTGAAATACAGACTGCAAAAAAGAAGCGCAAACAACTGCACGCACAACAGTGGTTGATTTTATTTCCCGGGTCGCATCCGTTGCTATAGCGGCTGATGCGTGGCTCAACACACGCACACAACACACAGAGACTGGTTTCCGGAAGGGCCGTTTTCACTGTTGCGCTGCGGTTTCCTGTCTGCCTGAGTGAATTGGGTCTGTATCTTTTCTGCTGTTTATTTTGCTTAATATAATTTAATCATCACAATATATCTGATATTATCTCATTTTGTCTGTCACATTGATCTGACATCGCTAGCTTTCATCTAAATCACTATCGCTAGCACAACACGCAAGCATTTTGCTAGCCTGTTAACCTGCCATGCATGCTTGCGATCTTTTTTTCTGGCATGCGATCGCGTCGAGTCCATCAAACAAATGTGGTGAGTTGGATCAGTCAACAAACATGGTGAGTCATGTCATCTTCCCTTGTTATTGTCACTTGCACTGCCTGCCATATGTATAGCATAGCCAACTCTGTCAGGGGCGAGGGCTTCACAACCCCATGCCGTAGGGCAACTGGGTGACTGTGAGATGGCATAGTCATAGGACAAAACACTGTTCTGTTCAAAAAACGGTTGAACATCATGGTTCTCCTAACTCAGTGACGCACCCAATGAGAATCCTGCTACAAGTGTCCTAGTGACTGGTGATTCTATTACACGGAACGTAAAAATAGAGACACCAGCCACCATAGTCACATGTTTGCTGGCTGATGCTAATCGTAAATTATTATTATTCACATTGGCATTAATGATGTTTGGAGATCACTAAAATGAACATTAAAAAAAAGTGTGTAAATTAGCAAGTATGACTTAAAGCAAGTATAACTTAAACTTTTTTAAATGACCGATGGTTTCGCTAGATAAGACCCTTATTCATTGTCTGGTATCGTTTAAATCCCTCTGAAGCTGCACTGAAACTGTCATTCGGACCTTGAACCGTTTGGAGCCCAGTGAAGTCCATTATATGGAGAAAAATCCTGGAATGTTTTCATCAAAAACCTTAATTTCTTTTCGACTGAAGAAAGACAGACATGGACATCTTGGATGAATGGGGGCGAGTAAATTATCAGCAAAAGTTTATTTAAAAGTGAACTAATCCTTTAAGTGTCGCTGGTTGCCGCAATGGTATAGACCCTTTTTGTGCCGACATCACAATTACAACACAGAGTTAGCTGGAGGCAGAACAAAGGGAAAACTGGAGGCGGTCAATACAAACCAGCACAGAGTCGGAGCTCAAAATGTCATCTTGTGTTTTTGGGTGCCAGAATCGACAAGTACAAGCTCCAAATTTAAATTTTACCGCACGCCTGCTGCTACTGGCAGACAAAAAAGTGACAACAGCTGTGGTTAAACGCAATAAAGCCAGCGGACTGGAGTGAGTGTGCCAGGCGCTGGATAGGCAGAACTTCGGCTCGTACGACAAAAAACTCATCTGTTAAATCTTTGTATTTTAAGTCTTGTACGTGTCCATTTAGCACATAGTTATAGGCATCTAACGATCTAAACTATGCACATTCATGTTTTCACCATGAAGTAAACTGAGAAATTTTGATATTTAATGTGAATTTGACATAAAATGTTGCTATTTTGAATAAACCTGTATATAAATATCGTTACTAATTTCGGCAAATACATGCCATATATCCCCTTAAAACTGCACAACTGTAGAGTAAAAACATTAGGCTATTAAAACATTTATATGTGTTGATAAAAATCACACTGAGTACCCAGAATAGCTGCTTGCATAAAGTTTAAGATAAAATAAGCATCTGCCTATTCTGCGGGCCGGCCCTGGGTGTAGATGCCAGGCCACTCAACCCGAGGTAATCCTGTCACATCCACTGAACAACACAAAGTTTGCATCCGATCACTGGTCGATCAGTGGGTCCTGGAAAATATAAAAATATCACAAAAGCCAGCTGTTGTAGAGACAGTGTAGTAGAAAAAAAACATGGTTTATGCTAGTTACCTTGAAAAATACATGTTATATAGTAAAACACAAATACTGATTATTATCTTATGCTATTGTGGCAGAGGGGAATATGCCACCGCCTTGTTATTCAGTCCATCCAAACGTCCACGGAAAATATTTCTCCAGGTGCCAAAAATGTTCAATGAATTCCTTTGCAGGAAAATTCACAGTGTTCAATAAAGCATAAAGAAACAGTACATCACCCTCTGAAGTTCGTGAAAGAGGCGCTGACTGGTGCTCAACGGATGGCAGGGTAATGTCTCGTCACTCGATAACCTTCAGCGATTGTCCTGTGGCTCTGACGAAGCAGATCGGTCCAACTAGGCCGCAATCACGACTGACGAAGTTGTATCGAGAAGACGAACACTACACACACGGCCCAATCCGATGACTCAGTTGACTCTATACACGTTCCGTTACGATTTCCACTGAGTTAAGTTCGTGTGAACACTTAAAGCACGAAAGGGATATAACTCTTACTCTTGCTCTTACTGAAAACAAAAACTCTTTATGGCGGGTCACTAGCAAAATGCTAACTGGCTTTTTGCACAGAGACAATAAACTTGTTCCGACTCTATTAACTTCAAACTAGTTCTCAATCGGAGACTGAAACCGACACTAAACTATTCCGAGGTTGTATCACGGATCTAAACTCTTCAAAACGTAATCAATTATCCGAGGACTAACAAAACGTCTGCGTCACTGCTCCTCTTCAGCACAACTGTTTTTTTTTAGTGTTACCGCGCTCACTTCTCACGTACACAAAAAATGGCGGCGCCCACGGCAAAAATCTAAATAAAAGTCTCAAACACAAAATTATGTAGATCCTCTACACTATCATGGCTTTAAAAAGTGTTAGTACACTAGTAAAAAGGCAAATTCTGTCACTCACTCACCCTCATGTTATTCCAAACTTCTAAGACGTTAGTTTATCTTTGGAATGTTTGCTCCTTCATCAAAAGTCTGTTTGGTTTAATCAAAGTTGTATGCAAAGAAACAACGACTTTAAGATTGCTTTCTGAACTTAAACAGAAGCTCAACCATACTTGCTTGACAAGTGAGAACCAATTAGCTTTATTCTCACGTGTCATGCAAGTAGAGCTGAGCTCTATATATGTTCGCTGATCAATGTTTTGTACAGTTTGGGGCCCTGAACATTTCAGTGAAATCTTGTTCTGCAATTGCAAAAACCTTGCAGGCATTCTGCTTCCAGTAGAGGGTCCCTGGGTGCATGGAGATGAAATGACCCATTTAATGTTTGATGTTTTCAGTTTAATAAAAAATAAACACATATTGTAATATGTTCATATTGATTCCTTCAGAATCAAGGATCTCATTACCCTGGGCATCGGTGAGAATTACAGGATCATAACTGCCAAGAGCATCTTGAACTTTCCCAACAATGCCTTGTACTGTAGCCTCACATTCCATGAAACGAACCACCACCATCCTGCTCGGCCACAGTTTGCCATTCACTAACTCAGCATGTAAATGGGTCTGGAAGACATTATGCATATTACAAATTCAAAATTATCTTCTCTCTCTCTCTCTCTCTCTCTCTCACACACACTCACACACACACACACACACACACACACAAACTAATAAACATTATACGTGTCGGTCACAAAATAATTTCCAAGCAAAAAGGTAGTTGTGAGGGTAGTGTCATAATTGGGGCTACATGGAGCAGACATAGGTTGTGACTGGACCTGTAAGGGTGGGTCGCCTACAGTGGTTCTGACTGCATGGTTGCCAAACGACTAAAGAAACGTTATCAGCAAGATGATAGAAAACTGTACATTTCTCATCTATAACCACCCACTGCAGCTTATACCAACAGCGGAAATAAGCGCAGTTACAATAGCTAAATATGTGGGAGAGCGTTGCTATAATGTGACTATACTCAACGACTCGCGGCGCATGTGGCAGGGTCTGAGGTCCATCTGCTCTTTTGGATCTAAATCCTCTGCAGAGGTGAGCGCTGATCCGTTGCTTGTGAATGAGTTAAACTCTTTCTACGCTCACTTTGATTGTAATCGCGGCAGCGCGACTCCGCCAAATAGCGCGTCAGAGGGAATTACTCAGAGCAGCAACAACCACGTGATCTCTGTCTCGGAGGATGAAGTTCGGAGAGCACTCAAGCGTGTGGACGTCAGGAAAGCTGCCGGGCCGGATGGTATTTCAGGCCATGTTCTGCGGTCCTGTGCTGATCAGCTCGCCAGGTTGTTTACATCTATCTTTAATGAGTCCCTCGCTACATCTGTGGTCCCCACCTCCTTCAAAAAATCCACTATCATCCCTGTCCCTAAGAACAGTAAACCCTCTTGCCTAAATGACTATCGTCCAGTGGCTCTCACGTCTATAGTCATGAAGGTCTTTGAGAGACTCATTAAAAACACCATTTGCTCCTTCATTCCTGACACTTTAGACCCTCTTCTGTTTGCCTATCGTCCCAATAGATCGACTGAAGATGCCATCTCTCATGTCCTCCACTCCTCCCTCACTCACATTGACAGCAAAAGTGGGAACTACGTAAGGCTGCTATTTATTGACTATAGCTCAGCCTTTAACACCATAGTTCCCATCAAGCTAACCTCCAAACTCCTGGATCTCGGCCTGAATCCTTCTCTCTGCCACTGGATTGAAGACTTCCTCACTGGCAGGCCTCAGGTGGTGAGTGTAGGCCAGTCCACCTCCACCTCCATCACCCTGAGTGTGGGAGCTCCACAGGGCTGTGTCCTGAGTCCCCTGCTCTACTCTCTCTAGACACATGACTGTTTGTCCATACACAGCTCCACCTCTATCATCAAATTTGCTGATGATACTGTTGTCCTGGGCCTCATTTCCAACAACAATGCGACGGCATACTTGGACGAGGTGGAGCATCTAACATCATGGTGCCAGGACAACTGTCTCTCTCTGAATGTTGGCAAGACCAAAGAAATGATTGTGGACTTCAGGAAGAGACAGTAACGGACATACTCTCCTCTCATGATCAGCGGGTCACCAGTAGAGAGAGTGAGCAGCTTCAAATACCTGGGTGTGAACATCTCCGAGGACCTGACCTGGACTGCTTACACTCAGACACAGCTGAAAAAAGCCAGGCAAAGACTGTACCACCTTGCGCCAGCTGAGGAAATTCAGGGTTTCACCAGCTATCCTGAAAACTTTCTATTTAGGGGCGATAGAAAGTGTATTAAGTGTGGGAACAGCACCAGTCATGACTGCAAAGCCCTGCAAAGAGTCGTGCGCTTATCCGAGCGTATCTCAGGGTCAGCTCTCCCGTCTCTGCAGGACGTCTACACCAAACGCTGCAAAGGTAGAGCTACTAAGATAATCAAGATTCAAGATTCAAGAGTTTTATTTGTCACATACACAGTTATATACAGAATATACAACCGGCAGTGAAATGTAAACAGGTCCGCTCCATGGACAGTGCAAATTCACAGTTAAAAACACAAGGAAGAAATTATATAGAAATAGGATATAAAAAAAGTACTATCTATCTATATATATATATATATATATATATATATATATATATATATATATATATATATATATATATATATGTCTATATCTGTAGAATTATAAATAATCAAGTCAAGAGAAAAAAAAGGTAACAAATAAGGATAAAGTGGAATAAAATAATTGAAGTAGACTTTGCAGTGAGTAAACTGTAGACTTATAAATATGTGGTTAACAAATG
Organism: Paracanthobrama guichenoti; assembly: GCA_018749465.1. Classification (NCBI taxonomy): domain Eukaryota; kingdom Metazoa; phylum Chordata; class Actinopteri; order Cypriniformes; family Gobionidae; genus Paracanthobrama; species Paracanthobrama guichenoti. The sequence continues at coordinate 22,950,293 of CM031946.1, read as the reverse complement.
TATAAAGAGTATAATGTGCAAACAGGTTTATGACAGGTTGTTACACAGTAACAACGAGAACAGAAAGTGCAGTGCAATGTCAGTGTATCGATGTTTATCCTGGACGTGAAGTCACGTGATGTTAAGTTCAGGAGTCTGATGGCCTGGGGAAGAAGCTCCTCCTGAGTCTCTCAGTTTTGGCCATCAGGCTTCGGAAGCGCTTACCAGATGGTAGCAGCGTGAAATGAGGGTTTGCAGGGTGATTAGAGTCCTTGATGATCTTGGTAGCTCTACCTTTGCAGCGTTTGGTGTAGACGTCCTGCAGAGACGGGAGAGCTGACCCTGAGATACGCTCGGATAAGCGGTTCCCATACCACGCTGTGATGCACTGAGTTAAAACACTTTCTATCGCCCCTAAATAGAAAGTTTTCAGGATAGCTGGTGAAACCCTGAATTTCCTCAGCTGGCGCAGGTGGTACAGTCTTTGCCTGGCTTTTTTCACCTGTGTCTGAATGTGAGCAGTCCAGGTCAGGTCCTCGGAGATGTTTACTCCCAGGTACTTGAAGCTGCTCACTCTCTCTACTGGTGACCCGCTGATCATGAGGGGGGAGTATGTCCGTTGCTGTCTCTTCCTGAAGTCCACAATCATTTCTTTGGTCTTGCCAACATTCAGAGAGAGACAGTTGTCCTGGCACCATGATGTTAGATGCTCCACCTCATCCAAGTATGCCGCCTCATTGTTGTTGGAAATGAGGCCCAGGACAACAGTATCATCAGCAAATTTGATGATAGAGGTGGAGCTGTGTGTGGACAAACAGTCATGCGTGTAGAGAGAGTAGAGCAGGGGCTCAGGACACAGCCCTGTGGAGCTCCCACACTCAGGGTGATGGAGGTGGAGGTGGACTGGCCTATTCTCACCACCTGAGGCCTGCCAGTGAGGAAGTCCTCAATCCAGTGGCAGAGAGAAGGATTCAGGCCGAGATCCAGGAGTTTGGAGGTTAGCTTGGTGGGAACTATAGTGTTAAAGGCTGAGCTATAGTCAATAAATAGCAGTCTTACGTAGTTCCCACTTTTGCTGTCGATGTGAGTGAGGGAGGAGTGGAGGACATGAGAGATGGCATCTTCAGTCGATCTATTGGGACGATAGGCAAACTGAAGAGGGTCCAAAGTGTCAGGAATGAAGGCGCAAATGGTGTTTTTAATGAGTCTCTCAAAGACCTTCATGACTATAGACGTGAGAGCCACTGGACGATAGTCATTTAGGCAAGAGGGTTTACTGTTCTTAGGGACAGGGATGATGGTGGATTTTTTGAAGGAGGTGGGGACCACAGATGTAGCGAGGACTCATTAAAGATAGATGTAAACAACCCGGTGAGCTGATCAGCACAGGACCGCAGAACACGACCTGAAATACCATCCGCCCAGCAGCTTTCCTGACGCCCACACGCTTGAGTGCTCTCCGAACTTCATCCTCCGAGACAGAGATCACGTGATTGTTGCTGCTCTGAGTAATTTCTCTAACGCGCCACTTGGCGGAGTCGCGCTGCCGCGTTACAGTCAAAGCGAGCATAGAAAGAGTTTAACTCGTTCACGAGCAACGGATCAACGCTTGCCTCTGCAGAGGATTTAGATCCAAAGGAGCAGATGGACCTCAGACCTTGCCACATGCGCCGCGTAGTCGTTGAGTTTGAAATGAGACTCACTCGGTCTTTATAACGGAGTTTTGCGGCTTTAACTGCTCGCCTGAGAGCATAGCAGGACGATCTGTATTCATTCATATTCCCGATAGGAGACCCGGCGTTGTAAGCAGCAGTGCGTGCGCTCACTGCCGCTAGCGGATTGAATTGTCCACCCACGGTTTCTGATTTGAGAAGGACGTTATTGTTATTGTTTTGCGTGGCTTGCTCTGTAAGCGTGTTGATGAAGCAAAGTGCCACGTCTGTGAACTCGCTTTACGTCAGCTGAACTCGCTCGGAACATGTCCCAATCCACATCGCCCAGAGCTGCCTGTAGCGCGGTCTCTGAGTGGGGTGACCAACGCTTAACTTCCCGCCTCACCGGGGGTTCCTGGAGGAGCTTTTGTTTGTATTCGGGAGTGAGGAAAATGGCGGCATGATCCGATTTGCCAAACGCTGGAAGTGACCGCGCTTTATAGGCGTTCTTAAACGGAGAGTAGCAGTGATCCAGTGTGTTTGCTCCTCGTGTGGGGCAGGAGACGTGCTGATGAAAGTTTGGCAGGACTTTCTTTAGGTTTGCTTTGTTAAAATCGCCCGCGACAATGAATGCCGCGCCGGGATGTTGGTTTATGACGCCGCTGGCAACATCATGAAGGCCAGATAAAGCCAGCGCTGTGTCTGCCTGCGGTGGAATGTAAACGCGGTCGCGACAACCGCAGAAAACTCCCTAGGCAGATAGAATGGGCGGCAGATGATTGTTAAATGTTCCAGATGAGGTGAGCAGGACCGCGAGAGAATGGTGATGTTCCTGGGATCGCACCATTTCTTGTTGATCATGAAACACACTCCACCGCCTTTGGATTTACCGGCCTCGGCTGTTCTGTCCATCCGAAAAACAGAGAAGTTCTCCGACGGTGTCACAGCTGTGTCCGGGACCGCGGGCGTGAGCCATGTTTCAGACAAACAATAGATATTACAGTCTCTCATGTCCCGTTGAAAACTTATCCTGGCTCTAAGATCGTCCATCTTATTATCCAAGGATTGAACATTTGCTAATCAAGGACTCTAATCAACCTGCAAACCCTCATTTCACGCTGCTGCCATCTGGTAAGCGCTTCCGAAGCCTGATGGCCAAAACTGAGAGACTCAGGAGGAGCTTCTTCCCCCAGGCCATCAGACTCCTGAACTCAGTCACTTAACATCACGTGACTTCACTTCAGGATAAACATCGATACACTGACATTGCACTGCACTTTCTGTTCTCGTTGTTACTGTGTAACAACCTGTTATAAACCTGTTTGCACATTATACTCTTTATACATTTGTTAACCACATATTTATAAGTCTACAGTTTACTCACTGCACAGTTTACTCCACTTATTTTATTCCACTTCTTTATTTTTATTTTTACTTTTTTTTCTACTTGACTTCATTTATAATTCTACAGATATATATATATATATATATATTAGTACTTTTTTATTCTATTTCTATTATAATTTCCTCCTTGTGTTTTTAACAGTGAATCTGCACTGTCCATGGAGCGGACCTGTTTACATTTCACTGCCGGTTGTATATTCTGTATATAACTGTGTATGTGACAAATAAAACTCTTGAATCTTGAACTATATTGTACTGCAGTAGGTAACACTTCAAAGTCAATACCAAATTTAAAAAAAACTAGTTAGCACAATATTTGTAATTGAAAGAATTTAATGACAAAATCTGGTTATGGTTACACTTAAAATAGTTACAAAATAAATGTATGAGATGATAAAAACTTATACCATTAATCGTACCCAGCATGAATGTTACCTGAGGGAGAGAGAGAGAGAGAGAGAGAGAGAGAGAAAGAATAGAAGTGAGCAAAGAAGAGAAGAGCCAAAGAGAAGGCCCCTAAGAAGAGAGAGCCAGAGAATAAAAAAGCCAGAGCAACAGTTACAATCTTCTTTTATCTATTCCTTGACCATGTGACTGAAACCCTAATGTGAGACATTCAAACTGACCAATCAGACCAAACTTCCCCCACTGTGCTACAGGTGTGACACACATTTGGCCTACGGGCCTTCAGCATCTTGTTAAAAGAAAGATGGGGGTAGAAAACAGTAAAGCAAATGTCTTTGTTCATTTTCAAAAATCAAATATCTTTGATTATTTCAATCCTTTCAGCCCCCCCTTGGCACCACTGGTCACAATCATTGAGTCCAAAGGTGGCACAGTCCACGAAGACATGCTTTCTGTTGTGTGTAGATGTCATCTTCAGACTTCTCGTCCACACTTGTTGCAAAAGCAGCTGGTCAGTCTTCAGTCTTTGTTCTCATTTCAGTCCTGCATGAGAAGGCTCCATCAAATGGTGTTGCACCAATCATTGATATGCAAAACGTCCATTGAATACTTCACACCTCGAGAACAGTCACTGAAGGTTAGAGCAAACTTGTGCAGCAGGGATCCTGTGATTAAAAGAACATATAGCACAACACAGAACAAAAGCACGCATGGCATTTGTCATTGGTGTCAACTGATTTAGTAAATCTAAAGAAAAACAAAAACAATAACTGGAAGAAATTCACAGTCATAATACAGTCTAGATGTAAAGACTTTCATAAAATTGTATGCATACATTTTGTCAGGCTGACGTAGATTTGACTTTGTGTGTGAAAATCAGATCTATGTGGCTGCATTTAGCTGTGGCTATGTGTAAATCATGCCCCAAACACGGTGAGGAGGGTTTACAAGTGTGATGCAGTTTTGGTCCTGTTGTAACAGGAAGCCAGCATGAGAATGTGAGTGAGGTGTGGTTGGCTCAAGATCTCCCCACACCAGTGTTTTTGTTAGGGAGCATGATAAAGTGCAAAGGTCAGAGTTACCAAATCCTGCTGTGATGAAAGCATTTTCATGGATAATGCAGTTGTAAATTACACTGTAGCCACATGGCAATTCTGTGCTCCTGTACATGGTTTTACTGCAGCTATATGGAAAATAGCAGAGTTTTCCATTCAGGAGACAAACAAATTCAACATAGAAACACATGAAACTGGAAATGGCTAAACAATTCCAGTATTCAAGTTATTCCAATTTTCACAAGATACATGGCCTAGAATGCAAAGCATCAACAACCTTTATCCTAAGTGTTTCATACAACACTTACAGTAAAGCAATCATGTGTTTTAAAGAATAAACTTAACTAGTCTCTGTGTATATATTAACACAAACAACTATAATATGTGTTCAATGCGCACAATGTGTTTAGTACAATTACAAATTTGAAAATACAAACAGGATCATTGCAATTTGGATGTTTAACTATTAAATTCACTGCTATGAGGCTGCTAGTCCACTAGCCAGTGAGGTTAACAGCTGAAGGCCTTGCATGAACACTGCGGTTAACTCACTAAGAGTTTTACCTGCAAATGAGCGCTGATCTTTACTCTTACAAAGTGATTTCCGAGTTTTCTGAAAATAAGGTGGAGGTCGACCTTTACCCAGTGACCAGCATCTCTCCTCCCCTTACGAAAAATAACCATGGTTTTATTGTAGTAAAAGTGTAGTAACCATGTTTTTTTGGCTAATTGATTACCATTATATAACCAAAATACCATTATATTTACCACAAATACCATGGTTAAGCTATGGTTAGAGTAGCAAAACCATGGTTAATTTTCGCAAGGGTCTGAATGGCCTATTTTCTGACAGGAGCTGCAAAACCTGTTCTCTTTGCCATAGGGTTGAATGCTATGTTCTCCTGGAGTTTGAGGATTTTCATGAATCCCTAATGCTTGTACACCTTTTTAGCATTTAGCTTAGCCTTGAGATCTTCTTTAGGGCTGCTTTATAGCTGGATAAACTATGTTTGATGAATTTACCAACATCAACAGTTATTGAACCCAATTAAATTAACATTTAACTGACGTTAAACTGAACAGGCTAATGACACGATTGTCTTTTAGAGCTTGAATTTGTCATATCTGATGAGGTTTGCATCCGGATTATTATAGTTAAACTGCTTTGAAACGATATCTCTACTGTATAAAACGCTGTAGAATACAGGTGACTTGACAGATCTGTGACCACGCTGGCCGTTAGCAAAAAGGCTGTCTACATTTAGCTTTCCGATTACTGCCACTGGATTCTTTTCTGTAACCTAACACGGACCTGGAAAATTCTACCAATTTTCTCAGCGCTCATATCATCGTCCTTCAATGTTACCCTTTTGCTCCCTTCAAAAAGAATAACCTGCTCCTTCTTGCTGCTCAACTAACCTCCACGTGTTGCAGTGCACCTTTACTTAAAAGACTTAATGAAAAGGTCATTTACGGTCTATGATGCATACAAATAAAAAGACATACAAATGACAATAAAACAGATTTTTTTATTCATTTTACCAACTTGCAAAATCAGGACAGAAGCTTGAAGCAGGAAAAGCATGTCTTTAAACTCTCTCCAATCTCATCAAATTGACAGGCAAGAGGTGATCATGATATTTTAACATTTTTAAAACAAACAAATAATAATAAAATAAAAACCAAAATGAAATGTGTTATATGTAAGGTATCCCTTGATGCATTCAAGTTAGATCCTGTGGTGGACAAATTTGAATCACTGATGAAGAAGATGAATTATTTAGACGTGTGTTTGAATTCATAAAGGAGTTAACATGCGTTTCTGCCACGCAGGGCACTTCTCTAAAACTTTATAGACACAGAGACCGTTCTGGTGACCTATGGGGTCGCAGGACACCTAATCTGAGGGCTCTCCCGAATCATTAATTCTAAGGGCCAGGTGTAAGGAAATCAGGACAGATGGGAGTTTCTAACTTTTACCATGTGTGGAAAACTACTGAGAAGGAAACTACTTGAGATTGTGACTTCTGTTATGTCTTCAGTTCACACTCGATACAGACACTGATGACTTTGTTGAGCTCTTTCTTGCAAGAAATACATCTTTATAAAAACAATTGGCTAAGGTTTGTCTCTTATTCAGTAATGCAATGGAGTTAATATTTTTTTGCCACAACAATCCCCTTGTGGGGAAACAAAGAATGGAGGGAAAAAGAAGAAAAAAAGTACTAACATCAACACAGGTCAGACGTGAATTTTAAATTATTTCAAATAAAACGTCACTGTAATTTTACATTCTTGCACACTTTAACCACAGATTTCTGCACATTTGGTTTAGGAATTGGTCATTTTCCCTACCCTTTTCAGCTAAAATGCTGTAGAGAATGCAATATTTTTGTTTTGTTTAATAAATGTATAAAATTGATGTAATCCCTCCTGCCTGTGGACAGAGGCTCTCTTAGCAGTTTGCATTGCAGTTCCTACAGATGATGCATTTTTCTGAAGTTTATACATCATCACAGAAATATGAAAACGAAGCTAGCTATCAAACAAATCTCATGAAATGAAATGAAGCTGAACTCTGACACTCAATTAACATCAAAGAAGTTCCGTTAACAAGTCCTGTAAAGGAGTGGACAGAGTTCTTTTTACGTTTGCCAGACGCTAACGGGTAGATTGCGCTGGTCATTATGGAAATGACCCGTCTGCGTCTGTGCAGATCACATGCAGGTCTGTCCACTCCTAAGATACTGGTCTTTGTGTGCATGTTAATATCGTGTTCAATATGTATGGAGATGGTGGTGCTATATAAGCAATGCTTATAACTAGATAAGATGCGAACTTCAGCAATTTACCAAAATGTTTGAGTGTCGTTTAAGACAAGCTCATGTCATTTCATGAAATTTGTTGACACCAGAATGTATCAACTACTTGAGAAAGTGTCTACTGCACTTTACTCTACTTGCATCTCTGCTTCTAAGTCCCTCTTGTAATCATCTAAGCTCTCCTCACAGTGCTCGCCATAGTATGGCTGTTTACACTGACACATTGCCAGATAGGTGTCTTTCATACGAACACACTCGCCTCTTGCCTCCCCACCGCAGTTCAGATTGGAGCAAGGATTTTGTGTCATTATTTCTTCGTCACTTCTAATCAATACAACAAACTTGCCACTCATCGGACCTTGATGTTTCTTACACTCCCCTTTATAAATAAAAGGAGTCTGAGCTGAACCGTCTTCGGGAGCAGCACTGACTTCATACTCTTCATCTGGGTTTTCCTGTGCATTGTGTGCATCATGAGCTTCTCTTAAATAGGCGTGTACTGCTGTGTAAGTCTGATACGCTCTAATTCCTTCCATGGCTTCAGTACATTCTTTGAGTTTCTTTGCTACATCATGACACTTGACTGACTTATCAACGCACCTGCCAATGGTTTGTTTGACTAAAGCTGTCTTGGTGTGAATCCCTTTCACCTGTCTGGCGACAGCCACACTAATGCCCTGTCTTTTCACCTCAGTAAATCCTGACAAAATGTGACTGTTCAGGGACTTGAATACTTTCTCAGAGTATTTGGTTTTAAATGCAACAACCATCCAGTCGTACCTGTCATACTCCTTTTCCAGAAATGACCAGACTTCTTTGGCTAGTTCTGGACGTGTCTTGGTTTTGTCAATGAGTGTTTCCACATCCTTTTTAATGTACTCCATACTGGTATCGATGCACTTCATGTGGACTTGGAACATAACTGATGCTGCGTCATATGCAATTTGAGCTGCATCATCAATCTTAAATTCATTTTTTGTGCCCTTGAGTTGATAGTAGAATTGATTCATTATATTGCCCTTGTAGATAAGTTTATGAATGAGCACAGTATATTTTATGATATCCTTTTCATGACATTTAACATGTTCAGCCAGTAGATCTCCTAGGGGACTTATGAAGGTCATTCCTTTAGCATTCAGCATGTTCTGTAATCTTTTAGTGGCGTCCTCATATTTTGAGTAGCCTTCCTCAAATTCCTTCTCATACTTCATCACCTTTTCCTTGTCATCTTTTGCTGCCCTAACACTGCGCAGCATAGTAATGAACTTACTCCACGCTGTGTTAATTTTCATCTCTGGCTTGTGATAAGTATTACTTGCCCAGGTGTCCCACTTCTGCTCCACATGATATTGGTCAAGCTTCAAATTAAGACTATCAAATTCATCCAAGAGAACCTGTAATGAATCGCCATCCATCATTTTGTTTGCTTCTGATGCTCCCAGCCCTATTAACGAGACCAAGGCTGTTACAAGAGTCCCATTAGCTGGTAGCAGTCCCATAAAGGGGCTGACTGCTTGTGCAATCTTTTCAATAACGGTAAGGGTCTTCTTAACTATTTCTTTGGCTTTGTCTAATTTCTTTGAAGAGTTTTCCTGCTGTTGGTTCTGGTTGGCAGATGCAGAGATAATCACGGTGGAGATGAGGAAGGAGGACGACATCAACATCAGGAGCAGAAGTCCAGCTGACGCCATGGCTGACAAAACACAATGTGAAATTGTCTGTTTATTACTACAATTCAACTCTAAGCAGTACACACTAAAAATGTTGGGTTAAAAACAATTTTCAACCCAGCACTTGTTTAATATTACAACAACATTGCTTTGGGTTTGATTTGCATGTTTGGCTAATCTGGGGTCCATTTCCAAAAGGAGGTTCTACCAACTCGAAGTTAAATTTGGGAGACTCTTGAGTTTTCGGTTTCAGATCAGCTGAATTGAGTTATTTCAATCAACTCTGAGAATTCTGATTCTTGCTGTGTTAAAATCTCCCTTATACCCTCATTCACTATTGCCTACATTAATATAGTCCACTTGAAGGAGTGGATGAAAACGAGTGAGTGAATTCGGATACTGCATAGTTTCTTCTTGCTGTTGTTAAAGAAAAATTTAATCATTTATGTTTGAGTTCACACAGAAGTCAGCATCTGTCTCTGCCACACAAAAACACCTTCTTAACAGGGGGTCACGGGACTCCTAGTTTGGAGACTCTTCCGGGCCTTAGGTGTCAGATGGGGCTGATTGAATCACACATCTATCTCATTAAAATGTATATCGACCACACCTCACATTCTCATGCACGATCATAAAACCCCCCACCACGCACAGCAGGATTCAGTCACTCTGACCCTTGAACACAAACACTAATGGGGGAAGTACGGGACATTGAGGGGTATAAGGGCTAGGGACATCCTTTGGTTCCTCAGTTCACACTTGGTACAGACACTGACGGTTGTACTGAGTGTGGCTCTTCTTGCAAGAATAAAAGCTTTGTAAAAGACCATTGGTAAGGCTTTGTCTCTTATTCAGTGAAGCAGCTGTTTTGCCATCACAATTTGGTGTCAGAAGCGGGATTCCTTGGACTGGCCTTCTGGACCTGGAGAGCGCCGGTGACCTGCAATCCTGACTCAAGTCAGCCCTACCCCGTTAGATTCAGGGACGAGGGACCGACGCCACAGGCCCAGGAGAGTCCGACCACTGGAATCAGAGAAAACGAACCCGGAAATGGCAACAAAACGCTTCTGGTAAGAGACAAACCTAAAAATTTGGGGAAGAATTTTAAATAAGAATTTGGGTTTAATTGAATTGAAAAATTAATTGTAAAGGATAAAACCATAGGGGAAATCTGAGTTCTGTGGTCAGCGTGATTAAGATATTCTGGGAGAATTGAGATCACGTGGGTGGTTAAGAAATTCTGGAGAAATTGAGATCACAAGAGTGGTCAAGAAATTTCGGGAGAATTGAAATGACATAGAGGACGCTTGAGTAAGCGTCCAACCGCCTATCCTGGGTTAAGGATTAGATCTGTACAGAGACGTCTGACAGATTATTAGCGTGCACGCGAAAGACCACAGAAACAGATTGCCAATATGGGAAATCCCAAAGCAAGCTAGCAGAATATGATACACCGGTATTTTGTCAAATGAAAAATTATATGCCCAAAGATGCATGGGGATATAGAAAATTTGTGAAATATCATGATTTCAAAAGAGGGAACACTTAGTAGTACAAGGTTGAAAATGGTGAAATTATCAATCCAGGAAGGGAGTGACAAAACAGAGGGTTGTGTTAAGAAACATGTGTGTGGGAATTGTGAGAGAAAACAATTAAATGTTGGGTGGAAGAGGCAGATAAAAGAGAGAGGAGAATGTTGAAAAAGAAAAGTGAAGAAAAGCGACTGCGCTCCTCCACAGAATGAGATTACTATAACTAACACATCTTATGCTTGAGCTTTTCCACATGCCGAGTTACACAATTTATCCCAATGCGGAGCTCCAAGGCCTGAAAGTGGACTCCCGACCTCGACTGCTCTCCGTTTCCGCCGAACCAGCCAATTCAACCAGCCAGAACAACTACAGCTCCCGGCAGAGAGAGAAGAGGACGACGCACACCTGAACAGACAACAGAAGGAGGCGTGGCGATCAACTGAGGGAGCCAAGATGGCTGAAACCTTCCGGGGCGAAACACCGCCGCCGGAAGGAGAAAGAGACTAGCGATCCGGAAGACGCGAAACTAAGAAAAGAAAGGTGCACGATCTTATGATGTAACGTTACGATCCAACACACGTGCATGGGCCAGAGCGCTAGAGTCAGAAGGGGACCGATCTGAATCCTGATACCCTCTCAGAAAGCGACGAGGAGGAGGAAGAATTCGAGATGCCCTGCCCGGAGAAAAGAAAGAACTGGGACAGAACTGCGGAAGAAGAGCAGGTGAACATCACAGCACCTATGGTGGAAGTTATGGGAATAAATTCTATAGAATTAGTGTTCGCCCATGGAACTTATCCGACATGAAAGAGGCAATGGACCACCTGCCAAATCCCACGACGCAGGGGGACCGCTTTCGCCACCGAACTGATGACATTCTGCCAAGAGTTCAGCCCGACAGTAAATGAACTGAAAAGACTCATGATGACCAAGCTGGGAGGAATGAACTGGCACAAGATCAGCGCAGAATTACCAGCAACAGATCACAGACGAAAGTCACATCACCTGACAACATGCTTGAACGACGGATATCGAGCAGCTGTGACGGGCCTGGCTGAGGCTGTGAGAAAAGCATTTCCAGCGCGCATTCACATGTCTAGAGTGAGCCACTGCCGTCAAGAACCAGGTGAGAGTGTTCAAACTTATTATGAGCGTCTCTATACCGTGTTCTGCAAGCACAGCGGGCTGACTGAACCAACAGATCGTGGTAACAGACTAACCACGTGGGAAAGTCATTTGGCCTTTTGAATGGACTGAGACCGGAGATTTCCCAAGCAGTGAAACACAGCTATGTTGAATGGACTGAAGGACGAGTGAGCATCATAAAACATGCTCTGCACGCAGAAGACGAGCTGAGGTCAAGGAAAGAAAGACCAAGACAAAAAGAATTGCAGCTTGCGGCCGCAGACACCGCAAAGATTTAACTCAGCGCAGCTGCGCTGCGCACAAATGGACGATTCAGCTGGAACAAAAAGGACAACAATCAGACATGAAAGGCTGTTCTCTATGTGAAGATGAGAATCATACCATGCGTGAGTGCACAAAGTGTCGGAAGGTGCAGAAAAGATGGACATTGGGCATACAACTGCCCTGAAAATCAGAAGGCGGACTGAGATATTGAAAGCGGAGAGCAGGAGGGGATCGGGTGGACCACGGCCATGGATGCAACGATCGCCGCAAAGGGAAGTACACATTTACTAATATCAAACACACACACATACACCCATCCACACATATACACATGCACTGATAATGCTCTCTGCAAAAAGAAAAAGTTTGCACCTCTTTGTGCGTTTCTGAAACAAGCAAAGATGATTTTGATAAATGTTTGATTATGTATAGCAGTAAGGGATTTCCAAACATGCCTGAATATCCCATGCTAGTTGAAGGGACAATGATTTCATTTTTAGTAGACTCAGGCGCTACAAGATCTGTTTGCGAAAATGTGACTTGCCATGTGAACCAGCACTGACAAATAAGATACATGGGTCTCTGTCAGTCTCAGGGCATCTTATAACAGAAGCAGTTCACCGTGCCATTAAAGTGTGAGACGGAGGGGGCGTGTGCTGAAACATGCATTTTTAACTTCAGCCACGTGTCCAGTGCCCCTTCTGGGCCGAGATTTAATGTGCAAATTAAATTTGATAATGGTAGCAGACCCCTCTGGTGTTGTGGTAAAAGAGGGTGAACAAATGTATTTGAAATCAGAACCAAAATGGGTTTACAAATGGCACATAACCGAAACTGAGTGGGCAAAAACAATTTGTGAATTGGGGAAAAATAGAAAACTGTCATTAGGGACAGATTTTATGATGCCTGACAACTTACATTGCACGTCACATGTCGCAACAGAAAGAGATCAATTTTATGAAAAGCAATGGTTTGAACAAGAGAAAGACATTTTGAAACTTGATCAAATGTTTTGGACTAAGAAAATGTGTGCAATTTCAGTAGGCTTGTCAGAAAAACAGCTTTCTCTCTATTTGATAGCAGGAGAGTGTGTGCCACACACACCAATTTCTAAAGAAAACAAACAGACCTGGGAAGAGGTGGGAGTGTTTGTGAAACGCTGCATTGAGACAGCTGACTGGAGAGAGGTCAATAAGACTGTAAAGTACAGTAAAAAATTGGGGGCTTTTAAATCTGAATGCAAGCATGAAATTAAGGTGAAGCGAATTGTAACCGCCATTGACAAACACACACATGAAAATGACAGCATGACAAATATTTGTGTTTGGACATACACCCAGCGCTGGCGGAAGTGCCGGCTGAGTTATGGACAAAGCACAAATATGATGTGGGACTGATTAAGGGTGTGAACCAGTGATAATTACTCCAAAATCAGATTATAGACCTTGCCAACCACAATATCCGTTGAAAACAGAGGCAATTTTGGGTATTGAACCAGTTTTTGAATCGTTACTGAAAGAAGGCATAATTGTGCCATGTGACACTTCACCGGTGCGAACCCCAATCTTTCCTGTGAAAAAGATAAGAGACAAAGGTCAGCCCACTGAATGGCGTTTTGTACAGGACTTGCAGGCTGTGAATTCAGCTGTAAGAGCAAGGGCTGCTACAGTTCCAAACCCCTACACAATCTTGTCACAAATTCCACACAGCGCCACATACTTTTCAGTGGTGGATTTGGCAAATGCTTTTTAGCGTACCAGTGGACAAAGACAGCGCATATTGGTTTGCATTTCATTTTAAGGGGAAAGGGTACACATTTACAAGATTGTGTCAGGGTTACTGTGAATCACCAACAATTTACAATGAAGCGCTCCGACGGAGCCTGCTTTAATATGTTGATGATATTTTGATTTGTGCAAAAGACGAAACAACATGTGTAAAGGACACTGTGGCCTTGCTGCAACATTTGGCGCAGGAAGGTCACAAGGTCAGTAAAAGTAAGCTACAATTTGTTCAACAACAAATAACATTTTTGGGTCATGTGATATCTGCTAACACTAAATCACTGTCTGTAAAGCGGGTGCAAGTAACAACTGAGGTACCCAGACCAATAACAAAGAAACAAATGTTGTCATTTTGGGAATGTGCTCTTACTGTAGAACATTCATTCCTAATCATGCACTTCTTGAGCAACCCCTGAGAGCCCTGACTACGGGAAGGAGTTGAGATCATGTGATAAGATTAATTGGACAGGGAGGCTGAGCAGGCCTTCCAAAACATGAAAGCTCAGCTGGCTGCCCCACTTTGGGTCTACCTGTACCAACTAAACCGTTTGTCCAAATGGTAGATGAAAAGAATGGTTTCATGTCTTCTGTTCTTTTGCAGCAACGTGGAGACAGGCTGCGTCCAGTGGGGTATTTCTCTGGCAAATTAGATCCAGTTGCAGCAGGACTGCCGCACTGTCTAAAGAGCGGTGGCAGCTGCTGAGCAGGCTGTAATGGCCTTTAGAGAATTTGTGGGTATTCTGACATGACATTAATGGTCCCGCATGCGGTGTCAATGATTCTGCAGGAACAGAAGACATCACATTTGTCAACAAGCACAATGGCTGAGGTATCACACAATTTTGCTAGATATGCCAAATATCACAGTAAACGTTGCACAGTGCTGAACCCGGCCACCCTTCTTCCGGCGGAGGAGGATGGGGAGGAACATCACTGTTGTTTAGCTGCACTTGAGCAGGTGTGCACCCCGTGTCCTGACCTTTTAGACACACCTCTTGAGAACTGTGACAATGTCCTCTTTGTGGATGGCTCTGCTTACAGAGACGCACAAACAGAGTTTGAACAAAGTGGGTTACGTGGTAACCACTGAGTTTGACACTTTGGCCTCTGGCACATTGCCACACAATTATTCAGCTCAAGCGGGCGGAGCTCGTAGCCCTGACAGAAGCATGTAAGCTTATGAAGTGACAAAATGCCAAGGAAACAAAGCTTGCACTCTGGCACTGCTGCAGAAACAGGAACTGGAGATAAACACCAGCTGCTGGCTTTGTCTACAGATATCTCACGCCTGGAAGACTGTACCATTGACTGTTGCAACAATAAATGAAACTGACTGTCTGATCCCACAGCAGATGACGGAAGTGCTTAGAGCTGCAGCGGACATCGAACAAGGGAAGATTCCAACTAAACATCCAACATATACCTGCAAGAGAACACAACGATGCGACCACACAGACATGTTGATTCCACCATTGAGAGTGATGCACGTTCAAGGAGATGTGTGTGCGTGTGCTCACAGAGACTGAAGCTGAATGTCAACACAGGGTGGTCTGACTGCAGAGTCAGAATTGACATCAAGAATTCGACAACAGGGAACTGCACAGCAGTGATGGTGGTATCACAACAGACTTTACCTGTCCGTTTAACAAACCAAATGACACTTCACCTGCGGCAGTTTGGGTTTGTGGCGACAGAGCATATCATTCCATGCCACAGAAAGACTGGAAAGGTTGCTGCTACCCAGCTTTAATGAATGTGGGAACACCTGTGTATTTTCCGTGTAATGAACAGGAGAAAAGACCAGACAGAAAAGAGATATTGGTTCTGAAATAGGACGTTGCCAAACCCATACAATGGTTATGTCTTGTCAGATCCATGGACAACACCAGGAGCAAATGTGGGTTGGTCTATTTTTCTGGGGGTGGGAACAGCAGTAACGATAAACAAAATGAATGGGGTTAGCATGGAGTGTGTTGTTGGCTTTAGCCAATAGCACTGAACATGCTATGACAATGGTGAATGAGGAAATGAGACAAATCAGAGATGCAGTTATTCAGAACAGACTGATTTTAGACATGTTAACAGCAGAAAAAGGGAGTTTGCAAAATGTTGGGACTGTCATATGAGAGTAGCTGTAAGGGGACCTGAGAAAGCTGATGAATCATGGTTTGGGTGGACAACAAATCTGAGAGGTTGGGGATATTGGCTATGTTACACTGTATTTGCCAATTTTTTGCAATAGTGGCACTAGTCTCGCTGTGTTTACTATGTGTTTTTCAGTGCATTTCAAGCATAGTACAGAGAATGGTGAAGGCCAGTATGTCTCAGCAAATGGGTAAACTAACGGTTTATGACGATTACAATGAATGGATGAACGAATTTGATGAGATGTTTAGCGTAGGAGACACCTAAAACAAATTAGGGAATTTTTATTTATTTTTTGATTTTATTTTGATTTTATTTTATTTCATCTGAGGCAACATTTAAAAGGGAACTCGGATATCTAAATGTTTCTCTATTTACAAGTTTAAGAGAGTGATCATTTATACAAAAATCAGAGATGAAGAGTGTAAGTGTGATGAGTGACTTAAACTTGTTTTTGTTTATTATTATTATTACTTTTTATTTTATTTTTTTTATTCTTTTTATAATCACTACTATACATACACACTTTAAATTTTCTTGTGAGTTATCAAAGAATGATAAAAGGTGGAATTGTTAAAGAAAAACGTAATAATTTAGTGTTTGAGTTCACACAGAAGTCAGCATCTGTTCTTGCCACACAAAAACAACCTTCTTAACAGGGGGTCACGGGACTCTCTAGTTTGGAGGACTCTCCGGGCCTTAGGTGTCAGATGGGGCTGATTGAATCACACATCTATCTCATTAAAATGTATATCGACTCACACCACATTCTCATGCCACGATCATAAAACCCCACCACACTTTGGCAAGATTCAGTCCTCTGACCCTTGAACACCAAACACTAATGGGAAAATGCAGGGACATTGAGGGGTATAAAGAAGCTGAAGGCCATCCTTTGGTCCTCTCAGTTCACACTTGGTACAGACACTGGCAGGTTGTGCTGAAGGTATGGCTCTTCTTGCAAGAATAAAAGCTTTATAAAGACCATTGGTAGGCTTTGTCTCTTATTCAGAAATTGAAGCAGCTGCTGTTTGCCATCACACAGGTTTAGTAATATTTGTAATAATAGTAATAATTTGTCTGTTGTATTTATTGAATAAGCTAACAACAATAACTCCTGAGGTCAGGAAAGTCGCTTTGATGTTGCACTTACATTTTTTCTGATAACTGTAAGCGACATCGTCATGTGGTACGCCAGAAGGGCGCTGGATCAAGTGCGAGAAAGTGAGTTTATTAGTGACAGGAAATAAACAATCCAGAATAACTTGAACTGCAAAGTCTAGAAGTTCAAACAGCGGCCGGGCAGGAAGCGGAAGGCTACTTACAGGCAGCGGCAGACGCAGGAACCACAGCGGCCAGGAACAGGACAGAATCTACCGAGGAACCCACAGCGGCCAGGAACAGGACAGAATCCACAATCGACCTCAGAAACAAATCCAGAGGTAAAGGCAACCAGCGACCGAAGGACAGCGCGATCTGGAAACAGACCGACAGCAGTGATTCCAAGATTCAAGAGATTCAAGAGTTTTATTTGTCACTCTTGAATCTTGAGAGAGAAAGTGAAGGAGTGGATAAATAGGGAGAGTGAAATAATGTGCAGCTGGAGGAAGAGAGGAAGGTGATCAGTGACCACGCCCCCACACTACCACATAACAAAGGGGAGGAGTACATTGAACCCTGAACTCGTGACAAAGCGACTCCAAATAACTCTCGATTTTTGTCATACATATAAAGTGTTATAAATCATTTAAAACTATAAGTGTCTACTTATCTTTGTGTATACTCACAATAAAAACAAAATGTTGTGATTTTCATAATAAATAAAATGAAACCGCTTCCCGTCTGTCTCTCAGTGAAGTCTGTTCTGAAATGCGTCTGAAAATGAACTGTAACTCAGTGAATACTTGCCACACAGACACTTAAGGAGATATGTTTAAAAGAAGAAAAGCTACCTTCAAATGAAGTAAGCTATATCAAAACATATTCATATCAAAAACAAATATTCTCTAATTTATATTTATCTGTATTAAAAACGCAACAGAGGTACAGTTGCTCATTGTCAAATCATGTGACCACACCCA
>CM031946.1:22809392-22921650 GCA_018749465.1 Paracanthobrama guichenoti | reverse complement strand
CTTTACTGGCTTCAGTTACATTTACAGGATAAATTTTAAGTATTATTACTGGGTATATAAATGTATCAATAAATCTGAGACCTCAATACACTGAATATACTCTTGAAATATAAGCCAACCCATTTCAGTTCAAATATCTAAAAATTCTTTAATCAAGATGCATTTACTAGATAACCCAATATATTTTTCTTGTTTTCTGGGGAAAATAATCTAAATGAAGTGAGTTTTGCTTAAAACAAGCAAAATTATCTGCCATTGGGGTGAGAAAAATATTTCTTATTTCTGTTTGGGATGGAAAGTCTCAAGGTACCACTGAAGAAACGAGTGATAAGGGGGTCGTGGCTAAAGGGTACACTGGGATTCCCCTGTTGAATGCTCTGTTGCGATGCAACTGTGTCCTCAGAGTGCTTCAACATGGCGGGGTGATCCTAAGCACCCTCCAAAGCCTATAGATTCACATCAACATTGGTGGCGAAATCCTACAGAACTGCGGGGGCAGGCTGCCTCCTCTTTGCATGCCATGGCCATCCTGCAGGTCTACCAGGCGCAGATGCCCAGGGACATGCACGAGGGGCAGAGCTGACCCAGGGCTCATGGATGAGCTGCGTGCCACCACCGACCTCGCCCTCCGGGCGACAAAGGTGAGCCGCACGCTCCTGGGTCAGGTGATGTCCACAGTTGTGGTCCAGGAGAGACACCTGTGGCTCAACCTGGCTAATATGCGGAACGCTGTGCGAACACGTTTCCTCGACGCCCCATATCCCAGGCTGGGCTCTTCAGCGATGTGGTTGAGAAGTTTGCCCCAACAGTTCTCAGCCACCCAGAAACAGACTGAGGCCATCAAACACATACTGCCCCGACGGCCAGCTGCTGCCTCCACCCCGCCGCCAGCACAGTTGCCTCAGCCTGCACGCCGCTGAGGGTGCCCTCCCGCCTGGCCCCAGCAGCAGCCTTCATCCGGGCCATGCCGTGGAGGATGCTGCAGGAAGGCCATGCCATTCTCATTCCCCTCTGGTGCCAGATTGCTACCTTGCTGCCGAAGGGTGCGATCGAGACTGTTCCTCCAGCCGAGATGAAGTCCAGCTTCTACAGCCCCCCCCCCCACTTCATTGTACCCAAGAAAACTGGTGGGTTTCAACCAATCCTGGACCTGTGTGTCCTGAACCGATCCCTTTACAGGCTTCCGTTCAGGATGTTGATCTCTTTTCTCTGTATGAAGATTGACTCGTTCGCCATGTACGTGCAGCTTACGAGCGAGTGTGCGCAGTCACTGCTGACTTGCCTCCGTCAAATCGAGAGCAAGAGGGTGGTTCCATTGAAGTTATTTCAGAGGCTCCTGGGGCATATGGCATCTGCAGCCGCGGTCACGCCACTCGGATTTCTTTATATGAGACCGCTTGGACCTGCCTACAGACCTTCATCCCGTGGTCGAACCTCAGTTTTCTACGGGCCAGAATGTTCCCTTAGAACAGTTCCCTTAGAATGAGTTTCCAGGCATATTGTTGTCAACAGATCCCTCTGCCACAGGCTGGTGTGCCATGTGCAATGGACATGCTCCCCGTGCCTCCTGCATGTCAAGTTGTAGGCAGTATGATTCGTCCTGCACTGCTTCTGAGCATACGTGCTAGTCAGGTCTGACAACACAGCCACAGTAGCGTATATCAACCGACAGGGTAGTCTACACTCCCACCGTATGCTGTATGTCGTACGGCAATCAGAAGCACTGATTGCCGTACAGGAGACCTGAACCGTGCAGTCGACGAGCTCTCACGGCTTCAGCCACTTCCGGGGGAATGGACACTCCATCCCCAGATGGTTCAGCTGATTCTGTGCTCTCGTTTCTCCAGGAAGGGTTGGAACGAAGGCTGTGTCCTTCCACCTTGAAGGTCTATGTGGCCGCTATCTCAGCCTATCACCTTGTGGAGACGAAAAAGAGAAGTCAGCACGACCTGGTCATCAGATTCCTGAGGGGGGCGAGGAGACTAAATCCTCCTCGCTCTCCCCTCGCACCCTCTTGGGACCTCACAGTGGTCTTATCCGCCCTGCAGAGAGCTCCTTTGAGCCTTTGCGATAAGTCGAGCTTAAGTTCCTGTTTATGAAGACAGTGCTTCTGATTGCTTTGGTCTCCATCAAGAGGGTAGGGGACCTGCAGGCATTTTCGGTTGATGAAGTATGCCTGGAATTCGGGCCGGCTAACTCTCACATGATCCTGGGACCCCGGCCTGAATATGTGCCCATGGTTCCCATCACTCCCTTCAGGAATCAGGTGGTGAACCTGCAAGCGCTGCCTTTGGAGGAGGCAGACCCAGCCTTGGCACTGCTCTGTCCAGTACACGCCCTTTGCGCTTACGTAGAATTTTTCTGCTGCCAAGATTCAAGATTCAAGAGTTTTATTTGTCACATACACAGTTATATACAGAATATACAACCGGCAGTGAAATGTAAACAGGTCCGCTCCATGGACAGTGCAAATTCACAGTTAAAAACACAAGGAAGAAATTATAATAGAAATAGGATATAAAAAAAGTACTATCTATATATATATATATATATATGTCTATATCTGTAGAATTATAAATAATCAAGTCAAGAGAAAAAAAGGTAACAAATAAGGATAAAGTGGAATAAAATAATTGAAGTAGACTTTGCAGTGAGTAAACTGTAGACTTATAAATATGTGGTTAACAAATGTATAAAGAGTATAATGTGCAAACAGGTTTATGACAGGTTGTTACACAGTAACAACGAGAACAGAAAGTGCAGTGCAATGTCAGTGTATCGATGTTTATCCTGACGTGAAGTCACGTGATGTTAAGTTCAGGAGTCTGATGGCCTGGGGAAGAAGCTCCTCCTGAGTCTCTCAGTTTTGGCCATCAGGCTTCGGAAGCGCTTACCAGATGGTAGCAGCGTGAAATGAGGGTTTGCAGGGTGATTAGAGTCCTTGATGATCTTGGTAGCTCTACCTTTGCAGCGTTTGGTGTAGACGTCCTGCAGAGACGGGAGAGCTGACCCTGAGATACGCCGGATAAGCGCACTACTCTTTGCAGGGCTTTGCGGTCATGACTGGTGCTGTTCCCATACCACGCTGTGATGCACTGAGTTAAAACACTTTCTATCGCCCCTAAATAGAAAGTTTTCAGGATAGCTGGTGAAACCCTGAATTTCCTCAGCTGGCGCAGGTGGTACAGTCTTTGCCTGGCTTTTTCACCTGTGTCTGAATGTGAGCAGTCCAGGTCAGGTCCTCGGAGATGTTTACTCCCAGGTACTTGAAGCTGCTCACTCTCTCTACTGGTGACCCGCTGATCATGAGGGGGGAGTATGTCCATTGCTGTCTCTTCCTGAAGTCCACAATCATTTCTTTGGTCTTGCCAACATTCAGAGAGAGACAGTTGTCCTGGCACCATGATGTTAGATGCTCCACCTCGTCCAAGTATGCCGCCTCATTGTTGTTGGAAATGAGGCCCAGGACAACAGTATCATCAGCAAATTTGATGATAGAGGTGGAGCTGTGTGTGGACAAACAGTCATGCGTGTAGAGAGAGTAGAGCAGGGGGCTCAGGACACAGCCCTGTGGAGCTCCCACACTCAGGGTGATGGAGGTAGAGGTGGACTGGCCTATTCTCACCACCTGAGGCCTGCCAGTGAGGAAGTCCTCAATCCAGTGGCAGAGAGAAGGATTCAGGCCGAGATCCAGGAGTTTGGAGGTTAGCTTGGTGGGAACTATGGTGTTAAAGGCTGAGCTATAGTCAATAAATAGCAGTCTTACGTAGTTCCCACTTTTGCTGTCGATGTGAGTGAGGGAGGAGTGGAGGACATGAGAGATGGCATCTTCAGTCGATCTATTGGGACAATAGGCAAACTGAAGAGGGTCCTAAGTGTCAGGAATGAAGGCGCAAATGGTGTTTTTAATGAGTCTCTCAAAGACCTTCATGACTATAGACGTGAGAGCCACTGGACGATAGTCATTTAGGCAAGAGGGTTTACTGTTCTTAGGGACAGGGATGATGGTGGATTTTTTGAAGGAGGTGGGGACCACAGATGTAGCGAGGGACTCATTAAAGATAGATGTAAACAACCCGGTGAGCTGATCAGCACAGGACCGCAGAACACGACCTGAAATACCATCCGGCCCAGCAGCTTTCCTGACGTCCACACGCTTGAGTGCTCTCCGAACTTCATCCTCCGAGACAGAGATCACGTGATTGTTGCTGCTCTGAGTAATTTCCTCTAACGCGCCCACTTGGCGGAGTCGCGTTGCCGCGGTTACAGTCAAAGCGAGCATAGAAAGAGTTTAACTCGTTCACGAGCAACGGATCAACGCTTGCCTCTGCAGAGGATTTAGATCCAAAAGAGCAGATGGACCTCAGACCCTGCCACATGCGCCGCGAGTCGTTGAGTTGGAAATGAGACTCCACTCGATCTTTATAACGGAGTTTTGCGGCTTTAACTGCTCGTCTGAGAGCATAGCAGGACGATCTGTATTCATTCATATTCCTGAATGGAGACCGGCGTTGTAGCAGCAGTGCGTGCGTTCACTGCCGTATGGATTGAATTGTCCACCCACGGTTTCTGATTTGAGAAGGACGTTATTGTTATTGTTTGCGTGGCTTGCTCTGTAAGCGTGTTGATGAAGCAAAGCGCCACGCCTGTGAACTCGCTTACGTCAGCTGAACTCGCCGGAACATGTCCCAATCCACATCATCAAGAGCTGCCTGAAGCGCGGTCTCTGAGTGGGGTGACCAACGCTTAACTTCCCGCCTCACCGGGTTCCTGGAGGAGCTTTTGTTTGTATTCGGGAGTGAGGAAAATGGCGGCATGATCCGATTTGCCAACGCTGGAAGTGACCGCGCTTTATAGGCGTTCTTAACGGAGAGTAGCAGTGATCCAGTGTGTTTGCTCCTCGTGTGGGGCAGGAGACGTGCTGGTGAAAGTTTGGCAGGACTTTCTTTAGGTTTGCTTTGTTAAAATCGCCCGCGACAATGAATGCCGCGTCGGGATGTTGGTTTATGACGCCGCTGGCAACATCATGAAGGCCAGATAAAGCCAGCGCTGTGTCTGCCTGCGGTGGGATGTAAACGGCGGTCGCGACAACCGCAGAAAACTCCCTAGGCAGATAGAATGGGCGGCAGATGATTGTTAAATGTTCCAGATGAGGTGAGCAGGACCGCGAGAGAATGGTGATGTTCCTGGGATCGCACCATTTCTTGTTGATCATGAAACACACTCCACGCCTTTGGATTTACCGGCCTCGGCTGTTCTGTCCATCCGAAAAACAGAGAAGTTCTCCGACGGCGTCACAGCTGTGTCCGGGACCGCGGGCGTGAGCCATGTTTCAGACAAACAATAGATATTACAGTCTCTCATGTCCCGTTGAAAACTTATCCTGGCTCTAAGATCGCCCATCTTATTATCCAAGGATTGAACATTTGCTAGAAGAATGCTCGGGAGAGGAGGTCTGAATGCCCTTTTCCTCAGTCTGTTACGGATACCAGCACGTTTCCCACGGTGTTTCTTTGTTCTACGCCGCTGGCTCTGTCCATTGTTCAACTCGGCGTTCCGAAGAATCTCAGATGGCCACAGAGGATCGGCGAAAGTGTCCTGAAACAGTCCAGTGTAGAGTCCAGTGTGCCATATTTCCTTCCCGAGTTATTCCTGAGTTATTCCTGAGTTATTCCTGAGAAATATTTGTAAAATTATTTAAAAAAAAAAACATTCAATTGTCTTTTATCAGCTGTTTCTCAGCATTAGATTGTCCAAATATAATGAAATTTATATTTTCTAAAAATATAAAAAGTTTGCTAACAAATGACACCTACCATTTGACTCTCATTGCTATTTCGAGTTATGAGTCTTTAAAGTTGTGTATGTCACTCAGACAAAAAAACTCTAAAAATACCCTCAGGGCTTAAGGGGTTAAAAATGTTTTAACTATGACTTTGACAATGATAGGTGTGAAAACAATTCTAGTTAAATTATTAAATTAAATCATCACCTTTATTTTATTTATATAGCGCTTTTAACAAGTCCAATTGTTTCAAAGCAGCTTCACATTGTTAACAGGAAAATAATGCAACAGAATTTGTACAGCCGTTCTGGTGAAACGGTGATGTTATCCAGCTAATTTCAAGTATCATATAGTGTCAATGCGGGCAGATCGGTAATATAGTTGAAATTTAGGTGTCTCCAACTGAGCAAGCCAAAAGCCAGAGGCAACGGTGGCAAGGAACCAAAACTCCTTCAGGGTCAGAATGGAGAAAAAACCTTGGGAGAAACCAGGCTCAGTCGGGTGCCAGTTCTCCTCTGGCCGACGAACAAACAGTGTATGATTATAATTCTGGCAACATAGCAGGTCTTAATTCATATTAGGCAAATAGATATTTGTAAGATTATTCGAAAGATTGAGTCGCTACGCCAAGACGGGTTTAATGAGGATGTCGTGTCATGCAGCATTTACAGGGGGAGTTTATTTGACATGTTCTCTGCAGACATTTCAGGGATGCGTTGGTCATGTCCAGGCGCTGGTCCACCATCTGATCTGGATACGGCCCGGATCCAGCTGACTGCAGTAAACCTCAGGATAAACAGAGAGACTAACATTAGCGTAGATGCCATTCTTCTTATGATGTAACGAGTACATCAGCTGTTATGGGAAGTGTTCCCGGTTCCGGCTGATCTAGTTAATGCAGCCTAACAATCATTTACTGATTTGAATAATAGAAATTGATAATGTTTTATGTGTAAGCCATAGTAAAGAGATGCGCTTTTAGTCTAGATTTAAACTGACAGAGTGTGTCTGCTTCCCGAACAATGCTAGGAAGACTGTTCCAAAGTTTAGGCGCTAAATAGGAAAAGGATCGACCGCCTGCAGTTGATTTTGATATTCTAGGTATTATCAACTGGCCAGAGTTTTGAGACCGCAATAGACGTGATGGAGTATAATGCGTTAAGAGCTCGCTCAAGTACTGGGGAGCTAAACCATTTAGTGCTTTGTAAGTAATAAGCAAGATTTTAAAATTTATATGATGTTTAATAGGGAGCCAGTGCAGTGTTGACAGAACCAGGCTAATATGGTCATACTTCCTTGTTCTAGTAAGAGCTCGAGCTGCTGCGTTTTGGACCAGCTGGAGTTTGTTTATTAAGCGAGCAGGGCAACCACCCAGTAAAGCATTACAGTAATCTAGCCTTGAGAATCTAGCCCTTTCCCCAAAAGCGCTTATTGTTAATGATATAATTACAGATAATAATCTAGATGTGCTGTGTTTGACAGAAACCTGGCTAAAACCTGACGACTACATTACTTTAAATGAGTCCACCCCACAAGATTATTGTTATAAACACGAGCCGTCTGAAAGGTAAAGGGGGGGGTTGCTGTAATTTATAATAATATCTTCAGTATTACTCAGAAGTCTAGTTTCAAATATAATTCTTTTGAAATGTTGGTGCTTTATGTAGCGTTATGTAGTGTAATTGATAAATCCCGTTTGACATTTGTGCTGGCTACTGTATACAGGCCACCAGGGCACAATACAGATTTTATCAAAGAATTTGCTGACTTTCTATCAGAGTTAGTACTGGCTGCAGATAAAGCACTAATTGTTGGTGATTTTAATATCCTTGTAGATAATGAAAAAGACGCATTGGGATTAGCATTTAGAGACATTCTAAACTCTATTGGAGTAAGGCAACATGTGTCAGGACCTACTCATCGCCTTAATCATACTCTAGACTTAATATTGTCACATAGAATAAATGTTGATACCGTTGAAATTCTGCAGCAGAGCGACGACATCTCAGATCATTACCTAGTATCATGTATACTTAATTTAGCTAAGGCTGCAAAGCCGTCCCCTTGCTTTAAATATGGCAGAACTATCACTGCCGCCACTAAAAATTGCTTTGTAAATAATGTTCCTCATCAGTTTCATCTCCTCAGCATCCCAGATAGCTTAGAAGAACTCGATTTTGCAACAGAAACTATTGACTCTCTTTTTTCCAGCACTTTAGACACAGTTGCTCCCCGCGCGCTTAAAGAAGATTAAAGAACATAGTCCAACGCCGTGGTACAACGAGCACACCCGGGCCCTTAAAACAGCAGCCAGAAAAATGGAGCACAGCTGGAAGAAAACAAAACTAGAGGTTTTTCATAATTCATGGAAAGAGAACATGATCGCATACAGAGAGGCCATAAAAACTGCTAGATCTGCTTGTTTCTCGACTCTCTTAGAAGAAAACAAACACAACCCTAGGTATTTATTCGATACAGTGGCTAAGTTAACCAAAAATAAAGCTTCAACTTCTGATGGTTGTAAACAGCACAGCAGTAATGACTTTATGAACTTCTTTACGTGTAAGATTGATAATATTAGGAAGAAAATTATAACATATAAGACAGCCGTCTACTACAGTATCGCATCAGACAGAGCATTGTAGTGTCACTGAGAAAAATTTACATTCATTCACCGCTATAGGAGAGATTAAAAGAGATGCTACCAGAGGTCATAGATCCTCTTCTTAATAACATTAACTTATTAGGATATGTACCAAAAACTTTTAAGTTGGCTATTATCAAACCACTTATTAAAAAACCTCAACTTGATCCTACAGAATTAGTCAATTACAGGTCAATCTCAAATCTACCCTTTCTGTCAAAAATACTGGAAAAGGCAGTGTCTTCACAATTATGTTCCTTTTTAGAAAGAAATGGTATCTGTGAGGATTTCCAGTCAGGATTTAGACCGTATCATAGTACTGAGACTGCTCTCATCAGAGTTACAAATGATTTACTCTTATCATCCGATCGTGGCCGTATCTCTCTATTAGTGTTACTCGATCTTAGCGCTGCATTCGATACTATCGACCACAACATTCTTTTAATAGATTTGAAAATTATGTTGGCATTAGTGGAACTGCATTGGCATGGCTTAAATCATACTTATCTGACCGTTATCAGTTTGTAGCAGTAAATGAAGAGATGTCACACCAATCACAAGTTCAGTATGGAGTACCGCAGGGCTCAGTGCTAGGACCGTTGCTCTTCACCCTGTACATGCTACCACTGGGCGATATCATTAGGAAGCATAGCATTAGTTTTCATTGTTATGCTCATGATACTCAGCTCTATATTTCTTCACACCCTGACGAAACTTACCAATTCACAAGATTAACGGAATGCATAGCTGATATAAAACATTGGATGTCTAGTAATTTCCTGCAACTTAATTCAGAAAAAATGAATTTTAAATTATTAGACAAAAACTCTGCAAGTAGTAACCTAGAATACTGTCTAACACTCAATGGCTGCTCTGTCAAGCCCTCGTCATCATTTAGGAACCTGGGTGTGCTCTTTGATACCAATCTTTCATTTGAAAGCCACGTTTCTATTTAGCAACTAAACTCTGGAACAGTCTTCCTAGCATTGTTCAGGGAGCAAACACACTCTGTCAGTTTAAATCTAAACTAAAAACTCATCTCTTTACTATGGCATACACATAAAACATTATCAATTTCTATTATTCAAATCAGTAAATGAATGTTAGGCTGCATTAACTAGGTCAGCCGGAACCGGGAACACTTCCCATAACACCTGATGTACTTATTACATCATAAGAAGAATGGCATCTACACTAATGTGAGTCTCTCTGTTTATCCCGCGGTTTACTGCAGTCAGCCGTATCCGGGCCGTATCCAGATCAGATGGTGGACCTGCGCCTGGATATGACCAGCACATCCCTGAAATGTCTGCAGAGAGCATGTCAAATAAACTCCCCCCTGTAAATGCCGCATCGTCACGACATCCTCAAACCCGTCTCCGGCATGACGACTCCAATCTTTCAAATAATCTGCAATGTTGCCAGAATTATAATCATACACTGTTGCATTATTTTTCTGTTAACAATGTAAAGCTGCTTTGAAACAATTGGACTTGTTAAAAGCGCTATATAAATAAAGGTGACTTGACTTGACTTGTCTCTCAGATTTCAAGATAGGCAGAGGATCACCAATTCCCCCAATGCTGCGGCCAAAAATAGTGGAGCAATATCAGAAAGGAGTTTCTCAGAGAAAAATTGCAAAGAGTTTGAAGGTATTATCATCTACAGTGCATAATATCATCCAAAGATTCAGAGAATCTGGAACAAACTCTGTGCGTAAGGGTCAAGGCCAGAAAACCATACTGGATGCTTGTGATCTTCGGGCCCTTAGACGGCACTGCATCACATACAGGAATGCTACTGTAATTGAAAATCACAACATGGGCTCTGGAATACTTCCAGAAAACATTGTTGGTGAACACAATCCACCGTGCCATTCGCCGTTGCTGGCTAAAACTCTATAAGCCATATCTAAACATAATCCAGAAGCGCAGGCGTTTTCTCTGGGCCAAGGCTCATTTAAAATGGACTGTGGCAAAGTGGAAAACTGTTCTGTGTTCAGACCAATCAAATTTTGAAGTTATTTTTGGAAAACTGGGACGCCATTTCATCCGGACTAAAGAGGACAAGGACAACCCATGTTGTTATCAGCGCTCAGTTCAGAAGCCTGCATCTCTGATGGTATGGGGTTGCATGAGTGTGTGTGGCATGAGCAGCTTACACATCTGGAAAGGCACCATCAATGCTGAAAAGTATATCCAAGTTCTAGAACAACATATGCTCCCATCCAGACGTCGTCTCTTTCAGGGAAGACCTTGCATTTTCCAATATGACAATGCCAGACCACATACTGCATCAATTACAATGGCTGCGTAGAAGGAGGATCCGGTACTGAAATGGCCAGCCCACAGTCCAGATCTTTCACCCATAGAAAACATTTGGCGCATCATAAAGAGGAAGATGCCACAAAGAAGACCTAAGACAGTTGAGCAACTAGAAGCCTGTATTAGACAAGAATGGGGCAACATTCCTATTCCTAAACTTGAGCAACTTGTCTCCTCAGTCCCCAGACGTTTGCAGACTGTTATAAAAAAGAAGAGGGGATGCCACACAGTGGGAAACATGGCATTGTC
The DNA here is from genome assembly GCA_018749465.1 of Paracanthobrama guichenoti. Lineage (NCBI taxonomy): Eukaryota > Metazoa > Chordata > Actinopteri > Cypriniformes > Gobionidae > Paracanthobrama > Paracanthobrama guichenoti. The sequence goes on along the minus strand of CM031946.1, from coordinate 22,910,648 downwards.
CCAACTTTGATGAGATGTGTTGATGCCATGAAATTTAAAAATCAACTTATTCTTCCCTTAAAATTATACATTTTCTCAGTTTAAACATTTGATATGTCATCTATGTTGTATTCTGAATAAAATATTGAAATTTGAAACTTCCACATCATTGCATTCTGTTTTTATTCACAATTTGTACAGTGTCCCAACTTTTTTGGAATCGGGTTTGTACAAGGGTACTTCTCTCAATGAGCAGCTCCTGCCAGGACCAAACCTGGGACCATCTCTCCTCAGGGTCCTACTGCGATTTCGACTGCACTGTGTTGCGATCAGTGGAGACATTAAGGGTATGTTTCACCAGGTTCGCCTGTTACCTGAGGACAGACCCTTACTGAGATTCCTTTTGCGATTAGCAACGAGAGATTCCACCGTAAGTATATGAATGGCAGGTGCTGCTGTTCGGGACCAGCAGTAGTCCCTGCTTTGCCATCTATGTGCTACAAAAGCATGTCAAAGAACATCCACGCAGCACTTCTGACCTCATCCAGAATGTCAAATCCAGTTTCTATGTTGATAATTGCCTGGAGAGTCTACCTACTGCTGCAGCAGTCAAGACTATGGATGACTTGCATGCACTACTGGCGGATTTGAAATTAGGCAGTGGACAAGCAACCAATCATCAGTAGTAGCTCACTTACCATCTGATGCCAGATCCCAGGACATGGAACGATGGCTGGAGTACAATCGGTGTGATCCACAAGAACCTGCATTAGGACTCTGCTTGAATTGTAGAACAGACACAGTTCAGTACTGACAATGCGTACCGTTTACAAGATACTAGCGAGTCAGTATGACCCATTGGGTTTCATCACGCCTTATACCACCAGAGCCAAGATTCTCATACAGCAGCTACGGTCAAAGAAAAGAGACTGGGATGACTCAGACCTCCCTGCAGAACTATGTGAGTCTTGGAATGTCTGGGAGAGGGAATTACCGCACCTCAGCACAGTTTCAATCCCGAGTTTTTATGTTCCCGAAGCCATGGATAATCCCGGACTTGGGCACCACCCACCACCTTCATGTTTTCTGTGATCCGTCAGAAAGGGGCGTATGGAGGGGTAACATACCTCTGTACAACTTATGGGGGCGTCACCATTGTCTCATTCATTATGGCCAGGTCAAAAGTGGCCACTAAATGCCAACAGACCATGCCATAGTTAGAGTTGTGTGAGGCACTGGCTGGAGCACAGCTGGCAAAATTAATCCAGACAGAATTGTCATCCTTCTTGCAACAGACCACCCTATGGACAGACTCTACAACCGTCCTAGAATGGTTACAGTCAGAGTCATGCCGATTCAAGGTATTTGTCGGCACTCATGCATCTGAAATACAAGAACTGACAGATCAGCGATCATGGCGTTATGTCGACTCACCTAATAACCTAAGTCTAACAAATTAAAGGCATGACATTCTGCAGTTTCGCCTCTGTACCACCACAGAATGATATCCCAGATGCAAACCCGTTTGATTCACGGAAGGACCTGGTCGAGGATGTTGGTCAGCAATGCCAAACCAGACTCACTCAATTAACAGCTACCGTGAAGCAGAAGCTATTCTCCCCTGCGAGCCTGCCAAGCACAAAGTTTTCCAGAAGAGCTTGTTTCACTAAGAGCTGGCCATCCTTTTCATATCAGCAGCAGACCCAGAGCTGGACCAAACAACAGGTCTCATCAGAGTAGGTGGGAGGCTACAGCAGTTATAGCAGGTTAGTGATCTTGATATCCATCCCATTGCCTCGACCCTCGTCGACAAAGCGAGAAGTGGTTGTTTTTTTTTTAAGTGCCTGACGACATATGCCATTCATTTGGATCTCCTTAATTCAGTGACAAAATGTCAGTCATCGTGTGATAATGAAAATATAACTAGGCCTAGACTACTTGTTCTGAGCAGGTATTGTCAGGCTGTAAAACTGTTGGCTAAGTTACAGACACTCATGAAAAACTGAGCTCAACTCTGAGCACCGTGGCCAGATACATTTTGGGCGCTGCAGCATATTAAAAATATGATAAATAGTTTTTCTGTGTGAGAAATACAATGTGTGGCGGGAGTGCGTGACAAAAGACCGAAATGAGTGACTGTCACACTCAATGCATGACACTTGAGAGCCCTGCTGCACATATACAGTGCATCCGGAAAGGATGTATAAAAGAGTATTTATAAATATTTATATATTTTTAATATGCCGCAGCACCCAAAATGTATCTGGCCACGGCGCTCTCTCTAGGGAAACAGACAGGAATCAAGCGAGCCTGCCACTTATCAGCCAATCAAAAAAAGAAGGAGGCTACACAATAGCCAATCAGAAAATAGCACTATTGTATCTGGGTAAGATTTAATACAACAACTAATGAAAAAAACATCATCCTCGTTCAGAGGAAACCACTGGAGCTCCGAGCATCACTTTGAGCACAGAGTAAGTCATAATCTCCTGTTTTAATGTTACAACAAATTCACAACTTGTTTGACTCAAACAATGACAACTTGACTGCTGTTAGAGAATGTTTCCCAGATAATCAGCATCAGTTTTTCATGAGTGTCTGTAACTTAGCCAACAGTTTTACAGCCTGACAACACCTGCTCAGAACAAGTAGTCTAGGCCTAGTTATATTTTCATTATCACACGATGACTGACATTTTGTCACATTAAACATTTCTCTCTCCAAATAGGCTTAATAATTTTATTAGCACAAAATAAATTAAAGTGTATTGCATCATCAATGTTATAGGGCACTTTTAAAATCATGTCATATTTTATATCCTGGCCAGGGATGCATTAATCATTGCATTTGTCTTTCAAAGATGTCAGGTAAAGGCAACTAAGCATCCTCTCATTCGCTCTGAGAGGAAAGCCCTAAAAGGGCCAGGTTACAGGATGCTGGCCCAGAGAAGGTGGTGAAAAGGGTAGGCCCATTAGAGGAGGAGACAGAGGAGGAGACGGTGCAGGTGGAAGAGGAAAAGACAGTGCAGGTGGAAGAGGAAAAGACGGTGCAGGTGGAAGAGGAAGAGACAGTGCAGGTGGAAGAGGAAGAGACGGTGCAGATGGAAGAGGAAGAGACAGTGGAGGAGATGACTAGGGTGTTAGAAGAGACCATCAAAACACTTACAATAAACAACACCAGTCATAATCTCTCTCTCTCTCTCTCTCTCTCTCTCTCACACACACACACACACACACACACACACACACACAGAAATGAATAAATGGAAATTGAATAAATACTTGGTATTTGGTTAAATTGTGTTCAGTGATCCTTACTAAACACAACAACACCCCCATTGTTGTGTTTGGGTGGGGGGTTGGAGATGTCACTCTTGCCTGTCTTCAAAACTTGAGAGCCCTGGTGCAGCATCCGCCTGGATGATGCGACGGCAGCCATATTGCGCCAGAACGGAATGCTAATTGCACTGTTGACTGTGTGATCTTATATAGACAGCTGTGTGCCTTTTCAAATCATGTTCAGTCAGCTGATTTTACCACAGGAGGACTCCAGCTGTAGAAACATCTCAAGGATGATCAGTGGAAAATCACACACCAGGCTGCGAATACTTATGTACACATGTTTTATTTTTAATACATTTGCAAAGATTTCACACAAAGCTTCTTTCACATTCTCATTATGGGGTATTGTTTGTATAATTTTGAGGAAAATAATGAATTTAATCCATTTTGGAATAAGGCTGTAATGTAACAAAATGTGTAAAAAATGAAGTGCTATAAATACTTCCCGGATGCACTGTATATTACTGGTATCTGACAAGATCCTGAGTCGATGAGATCAGAGAAGCTTAAGAAACGACACATCTCACATCAGGGGATGCAACACACGGAAGCACACACCAGAAAGTACATTTATGCTTTGAACTGCTTATTTGACAAGATATTTGCTATAAATGAGAAAGAAAATGTTCCTGTTATGGGCACTTTAAGATCTATATTTAGTGTTCATATATCATATTTACAGCAAGTATTGTTTCCTGAGAAAAAGGGGATGTGGTGTGGTGTTAGATGCATTTATATAATTGCATATGGACTCCACTAGAGGGCCACCTTGGTTTTGCTTCTGTGGTTACGGGGAGTGAAGAGCGAGTGATTCAGATACATGAGCTGGTGAGCAACATGAGCTGATAGTGTTCACTAATATGTATGTGGTTCTGAGATATACCTCTCCATGCGTGTAGTTCATCAAATACACGACACAAGAAGGAATAATGTCCCCACCAATATCAAAATCAAACCTACATCCGTGAACAATATTATTCATGCAGTGATTTATTACATTGAAAAGACTGAAATATTGTGCATATTTACCCTTAACCTCTACAGGGTTACATGTAACATGATTACAATAAGAGCTCAAAATGACAATATATTGGTAAGTATTCTGATTAAAGCTAAGATTAACATTGATTGTAGATTATATGTAAGCATCTCCTATAGTAAATAACACAGACAGATCTTGTGTAGTCAGAAATCTTGTGTAGTCAGACACAGAGCAGTGATAATGGTGATTCGTCATGATTAAATCTCCAGCAAAAGAAAGCAAAGCATCAGGATGATCAGAGAGGAAGCCGTCCTGCCACTGGAGCTGCAAAATATATCCACATACTCGTTAAAAGAGGAGAGGTACACATGGGAAAATAAACGTCATTAATGCAATAGGAAAAGACCAATTTACAAATGTACATTCATAATGAGCATGCAATATATAACTTCACAAAACAACAGTGAGTCAAAAACATACAGTGCAACCAGTGTAGTCTGAGTCACACACAAATGACTCTGTTGAGGCAGTTCTGTTAGTGAATATATCAGACAGAATGTTTGAATCACTCACAGGACACAAATCATTCACTAATTCAACTTTTGAGATGCTTTGGAAACATTTTTGGATGTCCTCAGTTGTTGTAAAACTATTTCATGAATAAAGCAAATAGAGATTGTCACTGAAACACATCCAAATGCATCATAATCAAATCACAGTTACTCAAAGTGTATTGGGAAACAAGTATGAATACCCAGCCCTGTTTACGGTTATGACGTGAAACTCCTGTTCATCGTATCACTGCCACAGCAGATTCTGTTCTTGTCTTAAAGCAATGCTCTGTTATGTTGGGATGTCACTGTTTAAAATAATGCTGTAGACTCACCCTTTATTGTGTCCTGGTGTAGCTGCAGTGCTAGTTGGTGTTGTAGTTGTTGCTGTAGTTGGTGTTGTAGTTGGTGAGTTTGGCGGAAGTGTAGGAAGAGCTCTAAGAAACAAACAAAAATGTTGTCAGGTGTTTTTATCATCAGATGCATCAGTTTCACTCTGAACACCTTTAAAATAATGTTGTAGTCTCACCCCTCAGTGGGTCCTGGTGTAGCTCTAGTGCTAGTAGCTGTTGTTGTAGTTGGTGTTGTAGTTGTTCCTGTAGTTGTTGCTGTAGTTGGTGTTGTAGTTGGTGTTGTAGTTGTTGCTGTAGTTGGTGCTGTAGTTGTTGCTGTAGTTGGTGTTGTAGTTGTTGCTGCAGTTGTTGCTGTAGTTGTTGCTGTAGTTGGTGTTGTAGTTGTTGCTGCAGTTGGTGCTGCAGTTGGTGCTGTAGTTGGTGTTGTAGTTGTTGCTGTAGTTAGTGTTGTAGTTGGTGCTGTAGTTGTTGCTGTAGTTGATGTTGTAGTTGTTTCTGTAGTTGGTGTTGTTGTTGGTGCTGTAGTTGGTGTTGTAGTTGTTGCTGTAGTTGGTGTTGCAGTTGGTGCTGTAATTGTTGCTGTAGTTGGTGTTGTAGTTGTTGCTGTAGTTGGTGCTGTAGTTGTTGCTGTAGTTGGTGTTGTAGTTGTTGCTGCAGTTGGTGTTGTAGTTGTTGCTGTAGTTGGTGCTGCAGTTATTGCTGTAGTTGGTGCTGCAGTTATTGCTGTAGTTGGTGTTGTAGTTGGTGCTGTAGTTGGTGTTGTAGTTGGTGCTGTAGTTGTTTCTGTAGTTGGTGCTGTAGTTGGTGCTGTAGTTAGTGTTGTAGTTGTTGCTGTAGTTGTTTCTGTAGTTGGTGTTGTAGTTGGTGCTGTAGTTGGTGTTGTAGTTGTTGCTGTAGTTGGTGCTGTAATTGTTGCTGTAGTTGGTGTTGTAGTTGTTGCTGTAGTTGGTGCTGTAGTTGTTGCTGTAGTTGGTGTTGTAGTTGTTGCTGCAGTTGGTGCTGCAGTTAGTGCTGTAGTTTGTGTTGTAGTTGTTGCTGTAGTTAGTGTTGTAGTTGGTGCTGTAGTTGGTGCTGTAGTTGTTGCTGTAGTTGGTGTTGTAGTTGGTGCTGTAATTGTTGCTGTAGTTGGTGTTGTAGTTGTTGCTGCAGTTGGTGCTGTAGTTGGTGTTGTAGTTGTTGCTGTAGTTAGTGTTGTAGTTGGTACTGTAGTTGTTGCTGTAGTTGGTGTTGTAGTTGGTGCTGTAATTGTTGCTGTAGTTGTTTTTGTAGTTGTTGCTGTAGTTGGTGCTGTAGTTGCTGTAGTTGGTGTTGTAGTTGTTGCTGCAGTTGGTGCTGTAGTTGGTGTTGTAGTTGGTGCTGTAGTTGGTATTGCAGTTGGTGCTGTAGTTAGTGTTGTAGTTGGTGCTGTAGTTGTTGCTGTAGTTGGTGTTGTAGTTGTTGCTGCAGTTGGTGCTGCAGTTATTGCTGCAGTTGGTGTTGCAGTTGGTGCTGTAGTTAGTGTTGCAGTTGGTGCTGTAGTTAGTGTTGTAGTTGGTGCTGTAGTTGTTTCTGTAGTTGGTGTTGTAGTTGGTGCTGTAGTTGGTGCTGTAGTTGTTGCTGTAGTTGGTGTTGTAGTTGTTGCTGCAGTTGGTGCTGCAGTTATTGCTGTAGTTGGTGCTGCAGTTATTGCTGTAGTTGGTGTTGCAGTTGGTGCTGTAGTTAGTGTTGTAGTTGGTGCTGTAGTTGTTTCTGTAGTTGGTGTTGTAGTTGTTGCTGTAGTTAGTGTTGTAGTTGGTGCTGTAGTTGTTTCTGTAGTTGGTGTTGTAGTTGTTGCTGTAGTTAGTGTTGTAGTTGGTGCTGTAGTTGTTGCTGTAGTTGGTGTTGTAGTTGTTGCTGTAGTTAGTGTTGTAGTTGGTGCTGTAGTTGTTGCTGTAGTTGGTGTTGTAGTTGGTGCTGTAGTTGTTGCTGTAGTTGGTGTTGTAGTTGTAGCTGTAGTTGGTGTTGTAGTTGGTGCTGTAATTGTTGCTGTAGTTGGTGTTGTAGTTGTTGCTGTAGTTGGTGCAGTAGTTGTTGCTGTAGTTGTTGCTGTAGTTGGTGTTGTAGTTGTTGCTGCAGTTGGTGCTTTAGTTGGTGCTGCAGTTATTGCTGTAGTTGGTGTTGTAGTTGGTGCTGTAGTTAGTGTTGTAGTTGGTGCTGTGGTTGTTGCTGTAGTTGGTGTTGTAGTTGGTGCTGTAGTTGGTGTTGTAGTTGTTGCTGTAGTTGGTGTTGTAGTTGGTGCTGTAATTGTTGCTGTAGTTGGTGTTGTAGTTGTTGCTGTAGTTGGTGCTGTAGTTGTTGCTGTAGTTGGTGTTGTAGTTGTTGCTGCAGTTGGTGCTGTAGTTGTTGCTGCAGTTGGTGCTGCAGTTGGGTCTGCAGTTGGTACTGTAGTTGGTGTTGTAGTTGTTGCTGTAGTTAGTGTTGTAGTTGGTGCTGTAGTTGTTGCTGTAGTTGGTGTTGTAGTTGTTTCTGTAGTTGGTGTTGTAGTTGTTGCTGTAGTTGTTTCTGTAGTTGGTGTTGTAGTTGTTGCTGTAGTTGTTTCTGTAGTTGGTGTTGTAGTTGTTGCTGTAGTTGTTACTGTAGTTGTTGTTGTAGTTGTTGCTGTAGTTTGTGTTGTAGTTGTTGCTGTAGTTAGTGCTGTAGTTGGTGTTGTAGTTGTTGCTGTAGTTAGTGTTGTAGTTGGTGCTGTAGTTGTTGCTGTAGTTGGTGTTGTAATTGTTTCTGTAGTTGGTGTTGTAGTTGGTGCTGTAGTTGGTGTTGTAGTTGTTGCTGTAGTTGGTGTTGTAGTTGTTGCTGTAGTTGGTGTTGTAGTTGGTGCTGTAATTGTTGCTGTAGTTGTTGTTGTAGTTGTTGCTGTAGTTGGTGTTGTAGTTGTTGCTGTAGTTGGTGCTGTAGTTGTTGCTGGAGTTGCTGTAGTTGGTGTTGTAGTTGGTGTTGTAGTTGTTGCTGTAGTTGGTGTTGTAGTTGGTGCTGTAGTTGTTGCTGTAGTTGGTGTTGTAGTTGGTGCTGTAGTTGTTGCTGTAGTTGGTGTTGTAATTGTTTCTGTAGTTGGTGTTGTAGTTGGTGCTGTAGTTGGTGTTGTAGTTGTTGCTGTAGTTGGTGTTGTAGTTGTTGCTGTAGTTGGTGCTGTAGTTGGTGCTGTAATTGTTGCTGTAGTTGTTGTTGTAGTTGTTGCTGTAGTTGGTGTTGTAGTTGTTGCTGTAGTTGGTGCTGTAGTTGTTGCTGGAGTTGCTGTAGTTGGTGTTGTAGTTGGTGTTGTAGTTGTTGCTGTAGTTGGTGTTGTAGTTGGTGCTGTAGTTGTTGCTGTAGTTGGTGTTGTAGTTGGTGCTGTAGTTGTTGCTGTAGTTGGTGTTGTAGTTGTTTCTGTAGTTGGTGTTGTAGTTGGTGCTGTAGTTATTGCTGTAGTTGGTGTTGTAGTTGGTGCTGTAGTTGGTGCTGTAGTTATTGCTGTAGTTGGTGTTGTAGTTGGTGTTGTAGTTGTTGTTGTTGTAGTTGTTATAGTTGTTGAGTTTGGCTGAGGTGTGGGAAGAGCTCTAAGAAACAAACAAAAATGCTGTCAGGTTTTTATCATCATATTTACATTTATTAATTTGGCAGATGCTTTTATCCAAAGCGACTTGGAGGAATACTGAAACTGAGGAATACGGGAAACAATCTGTCATGAAAAGGTGAAAAAAAATCACAAAAAGTGATTGAAATACTAAGTTTTAGACATTGCTTAGAGTAGCATAAGCTAGAATAGGGAGTGAATAGAGGAAAATGTAGAGTTTTTTTTTTTTTTTTTTTGAGGTTAAGTGCTCATGGAAGAGATGAGTTTCAGCTGTCTTATGAATGTTGTCAGTGATTCTGCCTTCCGGATGGAGGTGGAGCGCTCATTCCACCAGCATGGAACAGTGAACGAAAATGTTCTGGAAAGACCACGAGCTGTCGCTGAGCCTGTGGTGGGTCTGTAAGCAAGCGTCAGCGTCTTGAACTTGATGAGAACAGCGAGTGGTAGCCAGTGCAGAGAGATGAAGAGAGGTGTCAAATGGGCCCTTTTGGGCTCGTTGAAGACAAGACGTGCCGCTGCATTCTGAATAATTTGAAGCATCTTGATCGCACACGATGGATGTCCAGCCAGATGCGCAATGCAGTAGTCAAGTCTAGAAATGACCAGGGCCTGGATGAGAAGCTGTGTTGCTCTGTTAGGAATGGTCTTCAAAGGACAGCTGGTCATCAAAGGTTACTCCAAGATTTCTGACCGACCTTGATGGGGTAATTGATGATGTACTATAGCTGGATGGTGATTCACAGTGTCAAAGGCAGCAGATAGATCAAGGAGAACAAGAACTGATGGTTTGATTTCACAATCTGCAGGGCCTCAGATGCACCAGTTTCTCTCTGAACGCCTTCTGTCCAGTGTTGGATGGCATAATCTAGTTTCAATATATTATTTATATACATTGTTAGACAAAAATATAAATAGAATGTACTTGAGGAACAGATAGGGTTCAGAAGTATAGGTAGGATGAACTCAAAATGAACAGAAGTTTGGATTAACAAAATGAACAATAACACACTTATTTCTAATCCAAGAGGAAGAAGGATAAAACACACACGGATAATAAAGGAATTGAAACGACACAACATTTTATAAAGTTGTCCCACACTGGACTCTAACCTATAACCTTTGGGTCAGATGCCTGTTGCTCATCTTGTTGTGCCACTGGGCAGCTATGCTTTACAAACCTGCTGAAGTTCCTCCGAAGTTCAATTGAGAATCAACACAAAATGAAGATTTTGTATATAAATGCATTGCATGTTATATTTAAGAACTTCAGATGAGCTCATTCTCAATGCCTGGAACAGATGCAACTTCTGCATCACATCCTGCCACAGTACCGCTTGTGGTCTGGCCATGTGTCACACTGAGTGGCAAACCCACAACACGATGCATTCGGATCAGTGGAGTAACACATTGAGCTAATCGCTCAGGCACATTTAACAGCCTGACGAGCAGAGGTTTCAGTATGAGAATGAGTTCACAAAAAAGTTAACCAGATTAGCTGATTAATTAATCAGCATAAAGACACAAACACAGGCAAAGTCAAATTCAGAGATGAATTTCTCAGGAACAGTAGTGAATATCAAAAATCTGTTCAGTCATGTATGTGTGGCTCAGTTCAAAGATCATCTGGGCCGATGTTGGACAAAATTTGAAGGAGGAGTAGTGAAAAAACAGTTTTTCTTTTGCTTCAATATGGCGGACAGTCACGTTTGGAAAATGACAAATGAGATATCGTTGAGATTGACATAAACCAAGGAACATAATGACATAAAGAAATTAAATTTTGAACTTTGTTTTCAAAATTTATAAGCAGTTTTGAAAAAAAACCTAATATCTCTGGAACAGTAGGTGGCGCTGTTTTGAAATTTCTCAGGTACCGCAAATATTCAAAATGGCGGACACGTGATTCATCTGATCCTGACATATCCGGTATCCATGGATTCAGCATGACCTAACATATCTGGTATCCATGGATTCGGCATGACCAATATTCAAATATACCATGATTATGATTTTCTGTTCAGAAGTTATGAGCAGAAATAGCAATTTTTCATATCTCATGACCTGTAGGTGGCGCTGTTCCCAACTTTGGTATGGACCCTCAGATCATGGGTCCGATGAAGCGTACAAATTTTCATTTCGATTGAGCAACGTTTGGCCGAAATATAGCCTTGGAACCAATTTTGGGTCGACCTCTCTTCAGTTTGCGTCATCTTAATCTTCATTTCTGTGCGGCTCAGTCTAAAGATCAATTTTCGTAAGAATTGGCCAAAATTTGAAAGAGGAATAGCAACAAAAACTGAATATAGGGTCTAATGTGTATATATCTGTGTATAGTGTCTAATGTGTATAGTGTCTAATGTGTATATTCTGTGTATAGTGCTTAATGTGTATAGTGCTTAGTGTTTAATGTGTATAGTGTTTAATGTGTATAGTGTTTAACGTGGTGCTAACTGTATGCATGTACTTTCAGAGTATAATGTGTAATGTAGTACTGACTGTAAGTATGTCCAATAGTACACTGTGTGTACTAACTATATGTATGTGCACATTTTTCTGTTTTTACCTGCTTAAGGTTGTATGGTTATGTTAACTGTTACTGCAATTGTCTGGAGCACGCTCCCAAGAATTTCACTCTCCAAGGCACATGTGCTTTGGTGATGTGACAATAAACTGACTACTACTACTACATATTGTACTTTTCAAAATGGTCACAACCGGAATGGGCAGATCCATGAAGCAGCATGAAGAGAGGAATCACGTAAACTACATCATGCTTCACCTGCTTTTTGTTGTGATTATTAGTTTAAAATAGCCGTGTAAACTTCCAGACTTCCAGATGTGACTATATCCACACAGTATTGCATGTTCTCTCCTACATTATCTCTTAAATATAGTGTGCATTAGTCACATGTACACCAGAGGTTAAAGGACATTCACCTCGCAGCACATGGTCCCTGCTGGGCACTTGCGTCAGGAGAAATGTTGAAGTTCTTCACTGATGCTTTAGGGCAGGGTAGAGAGCCGCTCTGGAGCAACCCTGAGATATCTGGATCGGTACAACATTCATAAAGATCAGACACAAGGGGAATATCATTCCTGCACAATCATCATTTATGGAGCTGGATCAGCCTCAAAAAATAATACATTTACAAAACACAATTCATAAATGCACAAGTAAAAGCATAAATATTTCCCCACATGCTCACACAAATGCATCTTACCCAAATAAATGTAAAAGCTGTACACAAATGTGTATATATCAAGATTCATTTCCATCACACATTTATGAATGATGATTATTTTGGAAATCTCCCTTAGGTGGTGGTGGCTGTTTTTAATGCCTGATCAAAAGTTTGGGTAGAGTGAGGGATAATGCCCCCATGGGGTAAAATGCCCCCATACTTGTCAAAATAACAATATATATAAAATAGCGGTAAGTAGGTAAAATGCCCCCTTGGTACAAATTACATTTTTGTTAAAACTCTAATAACAGGAAAACTTTTCATACTTGGTTAATAATTTATGTCATTATCACTGAAAACTAGGATAACTAGACACATTTAACTTTTGTTTATGAAGATTTACACAGTCCTTAAGGGGGTATTTTCCCCACTCTACCCTATATATGGTCCCATTGCCCCTACTGTGAACCTAATACTACTAATAACAGCAACAACAGAACACATTACATAATTGTTAGTAAATGAAATATCTGGACATTTAACACTTATTAATAACATTACAGATGATCTGAATAAACAGGGTGTGTGCAGCTTTGGTGTATAGGACAGCAGGCTAACCGCTAGCTGTATTTTGTGCTAACGATATAAATCATAATGTGATTTTGTAGAAATTGTAATGAGGTGCTAGAAAAAGAGTTCCCATTAAAATGTCTTTACATGAAGGACCCGATCATGGAGCAATGCACAGGTCAAGCGCAGCGTTGAGCTTCTTGAGTCTGGTCAGTAAGGAGCGTTTTGATTGGAGGATTAAAAGCTCACCGCGATTGGCTAAACAGAACATCCTCAACAACAAAAAAAAAGATATTTATGAATCTTAACCTGTCAGGAAGGTCTCAAAAATACCACACACAAATTCAAAGCAGACGATTTACAAATGCAGATTCAACGATCCATAAATGTAACATCATTCATAAATGTGTGATGGACATTAATTCAAGATTTTACATTTATTTAGGTAAGATGCATTTGTGTGAGTATGTGGGGAAATATTTATGCTTTTATTGTGCATTTATGAATTGTGTTTTGTAAATGTATTATTTTTTAGGCTGATCCGGCTCCATATCATTCTAATAAGGCCCAGTTTGCTCCTAATACAGCAGATAAACCTGTTCTCTGAGCTCAAATCCTACCTTGCATGGTGAAGAGAATGATGAGGTCACGGCCCTTGATAAACTCTCTTCTAGTGAGATCAGATTTTGTGAGGAGCTGAAAAGAGGCTGATCCACCCACAAATACAGACTCGCCGTTGAAGTTCAATTGACTTCCAAAGATTTGAGGATTGTCCCATAAATACTTGCCACCTGTTAGAACAAAACATGGCTTTTAAAAACCCTGAAAGCTACAGATAATAACTTTGATTCTCATATAACTGAAATGTTGCATATAAACACATGAATAATGATGATAATAATATCAGATTGCATTAAAGATCTAACCATAACCAGTCAGTCACATTAGGGTCAGTGGTGATGCTTTGCTCAAAGGACATGCGCTTCTGTATGTGTGGATTCTGGTCAAGGATCTGGACGGTTATTTGTCTCCATGGACAAGGCCACTGCAGCTGCTCATCATTTGCACCAGATACCAAATAAACATACATTGAAAGATCAGCCCCATCCACTATTAACGTAGCCACAAAGCGATACCCATCACTGGAGTAATACAGTGGACTCCTGAAAGAGCCCGACCCACGGTTCAGTGCCTTCTCAAAGTCCCTTATCTGCCATGTGAGGGGACACTCGGTCTCTGAAACATTGATATCATCCAGTGAGAAGCCTCCGCTGGAGTTTCCTGCTCCTTTACGGCCTTCAAACACAACTTGGAAAGATTTATTGGCGTTCAGTGGCACATGATGCAGCTTCCAGTATTTCCCAGGGGTTTCTGCAAGAAATGAAGCGGTCAGTCACAGTGAGATACAGGCCTATATGAGTGTGTAAAGAAGAGACAGACCTGTGATCTGATCCATAAGTCTGAGAGTTCCTGTGCTGTCTGCTTCATTCTGGTACTCTCGGATCCAGATGTTGAGCTGGTCAGACTCACTCCCGCTGTGATAGTAGTAGAACTGCAGGCACTGGACTTTGCAGTCTCTTGTAGGGGTCAGTGTCTTGCTCTCCAATCTGACTGCATCCCCCTGGTTTCTGCCCTCAGTGCTGAAGTGCATGAACAAAGACGAGCCTGCGGGCATGAAGACAGGTGTGTAGCAGCTGTGGATGGAAGTGGAGCATTTCTACTGACCGACTGTAATAGATCTGACCGTTCTGCTCTCTGCCCAAGTACGTGTGGTCAGTCACATTGATGCCCTTCACTGAGTTCACTCTCTTCCAGCCATAATCAGCAGCAGAACAGACGCTCATCTGACACAGAGATTCATCATCAAAACTACAGTGGTCAAGGAAAGAGACGGAGGAATCTGCAATGCAATGAGATGAAATCAATTTGAGGTATGCAGTACGGTGAGCGGGAGGGACATGTTCGGTTTAGTTTCGCCATGGCCAAAATATATTAATTAGTGGGAACGAGATAATAAATTGTGGCCACGAGATAATTTTGAATAAAACTGCTGTGTGCCCACAGAAATACAGTCATAAAGTCAAAACTTTACTGGCATGATCTGTATTTACAGCATTTATAAAATATATACTTTAAGTAACATCATATACAGAGAGATAATTAGGTAAATATTAAATATAAAAATAAACAACCAGTGAATGGATTTAAAAGACTATTGGATGGGATGGATGAATGATTTATAAGGCATATTCTTTTAACATTTATTGATAAACTTCATTCGAATGCTGTCTATCGGCACCATTGCTCACAAACACAATATAATGGCAATATGTTAATATAATAATTTCTTATTTACACGCTTTTCTTAATTAAAATAGGTGTTATTATAGGCCTGTCCATTTCTGATAATTCCAGGTTGCTGTGGTTGAACTCGTGGCCATGAGAAATATATATCGTTCCCTCAACATATGATCTCGAGCTTATGACATATTATCACGTTCCCACAAACCGAACATGTCCCCTCCCGCTCACCGTAATTCAACAACCAGCAGCTGCAAGCGCAACTTCATTTCAGTCTTACATAGAGTCCACAAATGAAAAAGACACCAAACATTAAAGCCTCAAATGAAAGCGGTCAAATACTCACTGCATTTATAGAGTTTGTTGAGCTCAATCACATCATATTCACTCATTTCCATTAGTTGTCCGATCACATCCTGGAACTCAGGACTCTTGGTGATGATCGTGGATCCCTTACCGTTGCTGAAGGCGTTTTTATCAAAATGCATCACAGAGTAATAATCATACGGGGTGCCTTGGGTGACGGACACGTTCCCACTGGATTTATTGAGATAACTCTCATACCCTGGAAATAAAGACTATAGCAGTTATTAATGTGATGCTTCATAAGGAATGGCTTATTTTCTAAGTGCTCTTTTAGTAATAATGACACTCGCTATGTAAAGCAAATTAATAATAAAGTGATATGGCAACCTGTCATGATGTTTCCATAGTTTATGGTCAGATAATCATCTCTGTCATATCTTGTGTGCTGGTGGGAGAATCCCAGTGCATGGAGAAACTCGTGCTCAACAATGGCTTTTATTCCACAGCCGTCTCCAATGGAAAGAGTCTGACCTCCAGGAGACGTGCGTCCGATAGATGACCAACACCTGCCAATCCAGTCAGAGATACCAGCACATTCATATAAAACTACCAGTCAAATTATAACGCCTACATCTCATATCAACAACAATAATAAAAACTGTGCATTTCATTTGATTTCCATTGCATTTCCAGACACAATATGTGCTTAAATATCTTATATCTCAAACTTTTGACTGTCAATAATTAAGTCAGATATCTGACTCTACACATTCAGTTGTACATGTATCACTGATGCATACATAGAACGAATACATCAGCTAAAAATATAAGCTATGATGTATTGTCAACTGATGTACAGTATTCGATATGGGAAGAACATGTGTAAGCATGAAGTATACGCTCTATTTTAAACATAGGACGCATGTTTCTCTACCTTCTAAGGAAATCTCTTCCTAGTGAGTTCCTCTATATAACATCCAAATGGAGTGTACTGCCCGGATCAGAGGAGGATCAGAGGGGTGAGAAGGAGACAACAACGGAGAAGGAGACGACAACAACGATGTAGAGGGAGAGAGACAGAGGGAGGATGGAGAGGGTAGATTAATGGAGGAATGGAGAAATATACAGCTGGCATGAAACGATAACTTTTCAATGTCTCTACTATGTCTGACAGACAAAAATAATAAATAAGAGATCTCTTGACAGATGACTGGTATCCGGTCCTGTGATTCAATCATAACGGGGACAAAGCTGTATTTTCAGATCCACAAGGGTGTATTATGTAAAATACTTAATACATATGGAAAGAACGTACTACGCAATTTCTAGTGGATACGGTTTTGGCATAAGTGATGCGTTCTCTGTGACGGATCCGGAGCTGTCATAATATGATGCATTTTTCATCCGTGCAGCATCTCTGAGTGCAGGACAAAAGTTATTGATGCAGTAAATTTATTTCCTGACTCTATTTTGTAATACTGGATGTTTATACTGCTGAGACTGTCTCTAGCATTAAGCCGCTTATTCACGGGTGTTCCACGATCTTTATGAGTATTAGTTCGCCATGTGAAAGGCACGTGAAAGTGCCGCTAACATCGCGCTTATCTCACTAATATTGGCTATACCCGTTTAGCTATGTGTATGACTCTCAGATATTTGTTATACTTTAATACCATAATGAGGATGGTATAATGTATGTTGAGTTGATTATATGCTCTTTTTATATGCAGTTTATCTCCTTGTTTCTTATTCTGCTAAACACTATGAGAGAGCTGTTAATAATGTTTAATTTGTAATTTGCTGTTTTATCACAACAGTATGTGGACATTTAGTTATTTACTTCTGTTTCATTTGTTTATTACAGAAACTACCTCAGTTGTATACTGCCATGTGTACAAGGTTGAAACTTGCACTATTAAAAGGTGGAAAGGAAATCTGAGGACTCCTCCTCCCTGATCAGAGTGCTTAAGTGGTTATCAGTGGGGCGATCTCCAACAAATGGTCCTTCGAGCTGGATCTTGACTGCTTCAGAATGTCATCAGATGGCAAACCCCACCATCCCCTCCCCATGCTGATACTCGAGCAAGAACAGCACGACGAAGTCACCCCCCAAGCACCTTGAGGATTACATCCTTGACTTCATCACCAACCTGCCCTTTCCTCCAGTCCTGTTCAGAGGAAATCAGAGGAGCAGAGAGGAGCAGCAGCTGCAGTGTATACTAGTCAAGCGGATGCAACCTATAGCCCAGGTGGACATGGAGACACACCCACTCCGAGTCAAGCTGACATACTGAATATGGACTCAGTGACAAAACTCATGGAATCCATGAATGCAAGGGAGGAAGAGGAGACAGCTGAAATGACAATCTTCTCAGAAAATTAGATTGACTTAAAAAAACACAAGCACCGTCGAAACAAGATGATGGAACACATCAGATCATTCTTGAGAGAAGAAGAGGAAAATGAAGACAATGAACCAGGACAGGCTATTGTATCATCGCTCCAACCTTCACCGATGACTAGTTTATCAAGCCCTCTGCCCATACACTCACATGACACAGTGTCACCTGTCAGTAAACAGGCTTCTGTATGCACATCGGTGAGACACGTAGGACAGGTACTGATTCTAAAGCAGAGGTAGAGAGTTGCAATCTTGGATTCATTCCAATCCATCCAAATCAATCAAAACCTACAGGTTTACTGTATTCTCCCATCTCTTCCGGCACAGCATCGCCCATCTCTCATCTGTCACTCATATCCATATTCAGCAGCTAGGCAAGCACTTCAATTACAGTACGGTCAACCACATCAACTGGCTCAAAGTGAGATAGCAGCCATTCTCACATCACCAGATGTCAAGCCCAATGGGGGATGGAACTTAATTGCTGCTCATATGTAGACTGTCTACTTTGCAAGCTGCCAAAGTATCTATGGGATGGCTTCATTTAGTTCCTTCAACAGTAGGGAACGCTCAACTCCATAAATCTTAATCCTTATAATCTACAGGATTTTGCTGGATTAGCCCCAGCTAAACCAAAGGGACCAAGTCTAGTTGTTTATCATGGTACACCCCTGCCGAGACTGCACTTTCTACCCGTCCCAAAGAGCTCAAGCAGAAGAAACCATTCAAGGTACAGCTGATACCATCAGGGTGGTAGTATATCTCAGCGGACATTGTATAGCCTCCTAAACCTAAAATTCCAGACTTAACAAGTGACAGTGAAAGAGAATTCACTAATATGAAGCTGACTAACAGCTTCTTAACAGCCTCTTTTGCAACAGTAAAGAGCACTACATTACACGCTGTGACAACATCAAAGAGCAGACGGTTGCTGACCTGCAGAAGTGGATTACTGATGGAAAGCAATGCTGGTGATGAACACGGTTTCACGTACCAGACATATGCAACCTCAAAAAGCCATGCAATGACTGTGGTGGAATACAAACACGATTCCAAAAAAGTTGGGACACTGTACAAATTGTGAATAAAAAAGGAATGCAATAATTTACAAATCTCATAAATTTACATTTTATTTACAATAGAATATAGATAACATATCAAATGTTGAAAGTGAGACATTTTGAAATGTCATGCCAAATATTGGCTCATTTTGGATTTCATGAGAGCTACACATTCCAAAAAAGTTGGGACAGGTAGCAATAAGAGGCTGGAAAAGTTAAATGTACATATAAGGAACAGCTGGAGGACCAATTTGCAACTTACTAGGTCAGTTGGCAACATGATTGGGTTTAAAAGAGCCTCTCAGAGTGGCAGTGTCTCTCAAAAGTCAAGATGGGCAGAGGATCACCAATTCCCCCAATGCTTTGGCCAAAAATAGTGGAGCAATATCAGAAAGTTTCTTAGAGAAAAATTGCAAAGAGTTTGAAGTTATAATCATCTGCAGAGCATAATATCATCCAAAGATTCAGAGAATCTGGAACAATCTCTGTGCGTAAGGGTCAAGGCCGAGAAACCATATTGGATGCCCGTGATCTTCGGGCACTTAGACGGCACTGCATCACATACAGGAATGCTACTGTAATGGAAAATCACAACATGGGCTTAGGAATACTTCCAGAAAACATTGTCGGTGAACAGAATCCACCGTGCCATTCGCCGTTGCCGGCTAAAACTCTATAGGTCAAAGAAGAAGCCATATCTAAACATGATCCAGAAGCGCAGGCGTTTTCTCTGGGCCAAGGCTCATTTAAAATGGACTGTGGAAAACTGTTCTGTGGTCAGACCAATCAAAATTTGTTCTTTTGGGAAAACTGGGTCGCATATCATCCGGACTAAAGAGAACATGGACAACCCAAGTTGTTATTAGCGCTCAGTTCAGAAGCCTGCATCTCTGATGGTATGGGGTTGCATGAGTGCGTGTGGCATGGGCAGCTTACACATCTGGAAAGGCACCATCAATGCTGAAAGGGATATCCAAGTTCTAGAACAACATATGCTCCCATCCAGACGTCGTCTCTTTCAGGGAAGACCTTGCATTTTCCAACATGACAATGCCAGACCACATACTGCATCAATTACAACATCATGGCTGCGTAGAAGAAGGATCCGGGTACTGAAATGGCCAGCCTGCAGTCCAGATAGTCCTTTCACCCATAGAAAACAATTGTGCATCATAAAGAGGAAGATGCCACAAAGAAGACCTAAGACAGTTGAGCAACTAGAAGCCTGTATTAGACAAGAATGGGACAACATTCCTATTCCTAAACTTGAGCAACTTGTCTCCTTAGTCCCCAGACGTTTGCAGACTGTTAGAAAAAGAAGAGGGGATGCCACACAGTGGGAAACATGGCCTTGTCCCAACTTTTTTGAGATGTGTTGATGCCAACACTTTTAAAATCAACTTATTTTTCCTTTAAAATGATACATTTTCTCAGTTTAAACATTTGATATGTCATCTATGTTGAATTCTGAATAAAATATTGAAATTTGAAACTCATCATTGCATTCTGTTTTGATTCACAATTTGTACAGTGTCCCAACTTTTTTGGAATCGGGTTTGTACATCCCCAGGTGCTTCACCGTATAGCCTGTGATGATCCAACAAACTGTACATCAAGTACATCAGAGAGTTGTATTTACCTCACACCCGCTAGTACCAGCAGAGTACTTATTAAAGTGGTACCAGTGTTGTTACACAGCAAGTTCAGGTCAGTGGAGACTTACGCTGTGCTGGACGATGGAATGCAGCGAACCATGATCTTGCCAATAGCCATACACGAGCTTCAGTTGGAGGGTGAACCTGAAACACTGGCTCTACGCACAGTAAGATCTGACGTCACCCACCTTTCCGGGTCCAAGATTAACTTGGAAATCTTGGAAACCAGATACTTGGGGCCTTCACAGCTTCGTGTCTGGACTTAGTAGAGCAATCATATCCAGTGCAGAGACTTCAGAAACAGTACGCTCACCTCAGAGAGCTTCCATTACAGTTATTTCACAATGTGCGTCCACTGGTCCTGATAGGATCAGGCCATGTCGATCTTATCACAGCAGATAGGCCAGTCCGTCAAGGAACCAAAGGTGGCCCAGTTGCAGTGCACACAGCCTTGGGGTGGGCCCTACAAGGGGCTGAGGAGAGCACACCAAGCCACAACTCCAATGACTTGCTCTGTCGTAATGTTGAGAAGTTATGGCAATTTGACATACTGCCTTATCGAAATGAGAAACTGGTGATTCGCTCCAAAGAAAACCAAGAGGCGATTAAACTTCTCGAATGCTGAATGCAGAGAATTATGGTTGAAGAAGTTCAACGCTATGCATGATTCAATCCGTCATGCCTAGTCTAAGGAGCACAGAGCGAAACTTCACAGATCCAGAGAAAGCTGCTGTATACTCTGGTGAGATTAATAAACTCATCAAGGCAAGCTATGTTACTAAGCTCCAACCTGAAGAGGTTACCAAGTCAGAGAAGACCTGGTACATTCCCCACCACCTGGTGTGCCACAATGCTAATTCAATTGTTCATTCCGGTATCAAGGTCTTTCTCTGAATGATCAGCTTCTGCCAGGTCCTGCACTCGGCCCATCATTGTTGGCCCATCATTACTCTGCTTCATCTGGCGAGATTTACATTGTGAGAACTGTCCAGATGTCTATGAATGGTAGGTCTTGCTGTTTGGTACAACCAGCAGCTCATGTTGTGCCATTTTTGCTGTTCAACAGCATGCTCGCAATAATCAAGAGCGTTACCCAGGTGCTCTACAAACAGCCCAGCAGAGTTTTTATGTGGACAACTATCTGGCAAGCTTTCCAACATCTGAGGCATCTGAGGCTAAGCTCACAATCGATCTACTCTGCAGTCTGCTGTCAGATTATGGATTTGACCTCAGACAATGGGCTAGCAATCAGCCATGAGCGATAGCACATCTACCCAAAGCAAGGTCCTTGGCTGCAGAACAATGGCTAGTGCAGAACAAGACTGATCCAATGGAGCCAACTTTAGCTCTCAGGTGGAATTGTGCTGCTGATACCCTAGGATACCACTATCGTCCCATTGAACATGCTGCATTAACAATGAGAACAGCTTATCAAGTGCTAGAAATGCAGTATGATCCCTTGGGCTTCATTGTGCCTTTCACCACGCGAGCAAAAGTGCTCATCCAACAGCTATGGTCTAAAAAAGAGATTAGGATGACCCAAACTTGCCGCCAAATCTTCATGCTGCCTGGAACACCTGGGAAAAAGAGTTACAGCATCTTAGTGCTATAACCATTCCTCGCTGTTACTCATCAGTCCCGAATTATGTTCAATGGAAATATGACCTCCATGTGTTTTGTGACGCATCCAAGAGGGCATATGGGGCAGTGGCTCACTTAGTAGAGCTCACAGAAGAAGTCCTTCATACTTCCTTTGTTATGGCTTTGTAATCGCGAGTTGCTCCTAAGAGGCAGCAGTCCTTGCCTCGCTTGGAACTATGCGCAGCATTGGCGGGGGCCCAGCTAGCAAAGCTTTTGAATGATGAGATCACTCTCACTATTCAGCAGACAATTCTCTGGACAGATTCTACAACTGCGCTGGAGTGGCTTCAGTCTGACTCTTGTAGGCTCAAAGTCTTCGTTGGAACACGAGTCTCAGAAATACAGGAATTGACAGAGCACAGTGCTTGGCGGTACGTGAACACGCAGCAGAACTCAGCGGATGATATCACAAAAGGTAAACCACTCTTAAGTTTTACTGTACCTGGTCGCTGGAGTCAGGGACCAACATTTCTAAAACTGGGTTCTGAGCACTGGCCAAAGAGACCTGAAAAGTCAGAATCAGAAGAGTTACCTGAACTGAAGAGTCTCACTATCTGCTGCCTAACCACTATGGAACCAGATCGAACCCATCTAGATGCCACTCAGTTCAGCACATGGAAAGAGTTTGTGGAGGCAACTCAACAAGCATGTCAAAAGGTGACAGATGATTCGAGAAACACCCAGCTCATTGATCATCGTGAAGCATAATTGGTCCTACTGAGAGAGTGTCAAGCTCAGAGTTTTCCTGAGGAAATAGCAGCCCTCAGAACACACAAACTTATATCAAGCCACAGTCGACTAACGTGTCTAGCTCCAGAGTGGGATCCAGGGACTAATGTACTCAGAGTCGGAGGACGATTACGGAGACTGGAAAGCCCAAATGTTGAACATATTCATCTAATAGTGCTAGATCCGCAGCATCCAGCAACAAAGCTACTCATTAAAGACTTCGATGAGCACTTGTTGCACCCAGGTACAGAACAAGTGTATGTGGAAATACGGAGACAATACTGGATCTTACGGGGATGCCGAGCTGTTAAACACCACCAGCTTAACTGTGCATCCTGTCAACGATGGCGATCTCAGCCCATGGCAGATTTGCCGCCAGAATGGCTCAGGCTTCTCTGCCCACCATTTTATTCTACAGGAGTGGGCTGTTTTGGCCCGTATCATGTCAAAATAGGCAGAAGGATTGAGAAATGTTGGGGTGTCATTTTCAAATGCCTCACCACAAGAGCTGTCCACACAGAGCTTCTCAACTCCATGGATGTGTACACTTTTCTGCTTGCTCTTCGGCGAAAACATTAAGTTAAGTTCTTAAGTTCATCTGCCTAATGCTCCTCATTTTGGTGGTGTTTGGGAGCGAGAGGTCCGCTCTATTACAGCTGCTCTCCAGGTAGAAGTGGGAAGTCAGTCCATCTCTGAAGATGTCCTGTCTACAGTCTTAGTAGAAGTCACAGCCTCGACGCATTACACCAAACTGTCACAGGTTCAGGGTGTGACACCGGCTCTTCCTGTTGTTTGTCCTGTCATTTTTCTGCAGCTCGTGATTGGAGTAATCAGCGTGATCACAGGCTGATATCCCTGTGATCACGCTGATGTAGCTCGTTCCCTCTACCCTTTATATACCCAGCTGTGTCTACCTCTTGTTGTCAGTTGATCACTTCATGTTGCGTGGTTGTTATATGTCTGCTCTACGTTTTGCTCTGTGTCTTACCTGTTTTTTACTTTGTGCTCAGGACCCTTAGACGAGGGGTTGTAGCAAGACTTAGTTTCCCTTGCTGGCTCGGTCTCGTCTACTGCTGGGTCATCCTGCATCCTTTGTTTCTCGGTGGTCTCTCCAGCCTGTGTGTCTGCTGTTGTGTGCGCAGATACAGTGGGAGCCACCATACAGTTTCCTCAAACTGTCACCTGTCACTTTGTTTTTGTTTCACAACTTGTGCCTCAGGTTGGCCCTGAATAAACTTGTTTTCTCTTCACCGCAACTTGAGTCCTCCTTTCATCCTCCTTTCATCCTCCTCACGACACAAACCTTCTCCTCATGGGGCGGCGGGATGCATCACTTCCACAGGTGGCATATGCCTCAGGAGAAATGGGATGGCGCATATCGTGACATTGTCAACATCTTGTGGAGCAGTTTTGGTCTCAATTTACAAGGAACTACTTACCCTCGCTCCAGACATGCAAGAAATGGCACAAACCATCGGACAATCTGGCAGTAAGCTCAGTGGTCTTGATAATTGATCCACAACTTCCAAGAGCTCAGTGGCCTATTGGTAAAGTGGTTAAGACTGTGGTCAGTAAGTATGGATGTGTGAGAACAGCAGGTGTCCTTGTAAGGGGCAAAGTGTACACCAGGCCAGTTGCCCGCCTTATTCTGTTGCCTGCTCTTGAGGATAACAACAGAGACTCTTAAAGAATTCTCGTAACTGGCACATTTGCTGCTCCAAAGTGGGGGCGGCTGTTGTGAATTCTTTAATTATATGGCTTTTAGTATTATATACGGGTGTCTTTGATATCTATTCAGGGTGTATTATGTAAAATACTTAATACATATGGAAAGAACGTACTCACGCAATTTCTAGTGGATACGGTTTTGGCATAAGTGATGCGTTCTCTGTGACGGATCCGGAGCTGTCATAATATGATGCATTTTTCATCCGTGCAGCATCTCTGAGTGCAGGACAAAAGTTATTGATGCAGTAAATTTATTTCCTGACTCTATTTTGTAATACTGGATGTTTATACTGCTGAGACTGTCTCTAGCATTAAGCCGCTTATTCACGGGTGTTCCACGATCTTTATGAGTATTAGTTCGCCATGTGAAAGGCACGTGAAAGTGCCGCTAGCATCGCGGCTTATCTCACTAATATTGGCTATACCCGTTTAGCTATGTGTATGACTCTCAGATATTTGTTATACTTTAATACCATAATGAGGATGGTATAATGTATGTTGAGTTGATTATATGCTCTTTTTATATGCAGTTTATCTCCTTGTTTCTTATTCTGCTAAACACTATGAGAGAGCTGTTAATAATGTTTAATTTGTAATTTGCTGTTTTATCACAACAGTATGTGGACATTTAGTTATTTACTTCTGTTTCATTTGTTTATTACAGAAACTACCTCAGTTGTATACTGCCATGTGTACAAGGTTGAAACTTGCACTATTAAAAGGTGGAAACGAAATCTGAGGACTCCTCCTCCTGATCAGAGTGCTTAAGTGGTTAATACCATTAAAGAACTGGCATTCAGTGGGGCGATCTCCAACACATTCAGTACAGCACAGGCTACATCAGATCAGTCTATAATAATATATCACTAATATTGTTGATTAGTAACTGTAATCATACTGTACCCTGCACGACTCTCCACAGAGATGTAAAACTCTTCTGCGGCTCTGGGCTTAAAGTCAATACATGATTTCAGTCTGAACTGCTCAAAGGCTCTCAGAATGACTCCTCTACTGTTCAGACCTATGAACACAAACTAAACTGAGTGGAGAACAATAGGAAAGTTACATTAAGTGTTTAAAAGTTGATGGAAGCGTAAGTGAGAAATCAGAAATCTTACTGAGATTGACACTCAGCTCATAGGGGACGGGAATATCCCACAGATTCCCTGGAATGACGCTCCCTTGCCTAGGCTTTAAAGCAGATCATGTATCATTTCTCCTGATCTTATCTATATATATAGACTTTCCTCCATTTATATGTACAGACTTACCTCCATGATGTCTCCTTCTGTGAGATTTAACCCTAATACCACAAGAGTGTTCAGATCACAGTAAATATGCTCCAATAAAACATCAGTAAAAGTGATAGTTCATAAACAGAAACAGATCAAAGTTATCTTACTGCTTATATAAATGTATTTGGGTTCTTGAGATTATATAATAGTTTTACCTTTGTTTATATCTGGAATGGCCTTCCATTTCCTATAAATGCCTTTGAGGAAATGATATTGAAGAGATCAAAAGACACAGAGAGGGAATGAGCATTGTGTGCTTTGAGTGATTGACCAAATGTAACTTTAGTGAAACCGTATGAAAGTAAGATGATGAATGAGCAATCTCCTCATCAGGCAGTAATGAGCAGTTAAAACAGGATATCCCAGGGCCGTGCACAGGGGGGTGGCCCAGTGGCTAGTGATTGACATTTGCTAGAGCCACTGCCCCTCTGCCCTCATTGGCTGAGGTGCCCGTCTTGCCCCCTTCCTCCCTCACCCCAGAGGATTCCCATAAAAGCGTTCAGTGGCATTGTATGCTTTGAGTGATTGACCAAACATATTGCAGTAACTTTACAGCAGATGAATGTGACTGTACTGGACTTACCGTATGGCTCCTGAGAACATGAGATATGAACACAAGACATAAAGGAAATAGATTTAGTGTAAAATATCAGCAGCTGTACATCGCTTCAACAATAGCCTTATTCTGACGTCTATAAGACATGACATCCATTTAACAATGGCAATGTGAACAATGACTGAACACTATCTAACTTACCAGAGGTAATGCATGACCAAGAGCCAAAGCCAAGCTCAGCAGAAGAAAAGCACATAAATGCATCGTCACTGGAAATCATAATGACCACATTTGATTAATAAATCTCATCACTTATTAACCTGCAAGCAATTTTAAATTAAACTGTAACTATATATACTAGAAGAGCATTAACTCAGGAACTAAAGGAGCGATACATACCAGTTTCCAGTCACTAAAGAGGCTTTGTGTGTTCAGATGTGGGGCGAGAGTTATATAAACTTCATTAGCCCTGCAGCACTGCCTTAAACCCGCCCTGAAACTGAGTGTAAAAACCGGCTAGATTGCAAAATTAATAACAGAAGTGGTGGTTCGATTGCTCATTTTGGTCTTTACTTAAGCATCAGTATTAAATATATATTTTGATATTTTAGCTGTTGTTAAATCTCTGTAAACCACAGCTTCACACGGCTTGTTTGTTTGTTTGTTTACACGTTTGGCATCACTCTCTCGAGTCTGATATCTCCTGACACTTACATTGCTTTATGCTTATAATGTAATATATTTCTGCCTCATACTGTGACCAGAAATGATGTTTTAACAACTAAAACACGACATGTTGCAATTTGTGATGAAGCAGACGAGAGCCAATGAGCATTCAGTACCACTGCCACAAAACATGACGTAGCGCTTCATGAGGTGCACGATTTTTACAATATTGAATTCATAAGTCAAGTGCGGGGATTTGACGCTTCGATTGCTGCTGAGAATGGAGATGAAGATCGCTGGATAAAGGGCTACATTTGGATCTGTTCCTCGCAGACATATGGATTCAGAAGATTGGGATTACAGTGAATTTATGTGTTTTGGTGTATTTTATGATTGTATTGTCAGTCACTGTATAGGAAAAATATTACAGTAAGTAGACGAGTAAACTGCATTTAATAAATGCGACTGAAAACATGTCATTGATATGATAATTAAAAACAAAAGAATCAAAACATTAATACACAATTTTAATATTCATACATGGGAACTCCTACACATTCACACGGATACGTAAATATTTTACATTCTTAGTGCTGTCAATATGTCAATATTGTATATTATAGTGTGTATGAAAACGTGACGTAAATGTATGTGTGGTAGAACCACACTTTATGTAAAAATAGACACGTATTGTCATGAGATCACGTTTGTTTTTAATCGAAAGCTATCGATTTCAGCTTAAGTTCAGTTAAATAAGAGTGGTTCTGATCTTTTGCCTGTTCTTTGGCTTACCTTGTTTGCCTGTGTTTCTTGGACCTTGTTCAATGTTTGGTATGTTTGCCCGTGTTTTTGACCCTGTGCCTGTTTATGGATTATGATTGTGGATTCCCCTCAATAAAAGCTGCGTCTGGATCTTCAGCCTGTTCTTCAAGATTCAAGATTCAAGAGTTTTATTTGTCACATACACAGTTATATACAGAATATACAACCGGCAGTGAAATGTAAACAGGTCCGCTCCATGGACAGTGCAAATTCACAGTTAAAAACACAAGGAAGAAATTATAATAGAAATAGGATATAAAAAAAGTACTATCTATATATATATATATATATGTCTATATCTGTAGAATTATAAATAATCAAGTCAAGAGAAAAAAAAGTAACAAATAAGGATAAAGTGGAATAAAATAATTGAAGTAGACTTTGCAGTGAGTAAACTGTAGACTTATAAATATGTGGTTAACAAATGTATAAAGAGTATAATGTGCAAACAGGTTTATGACAGGTTGTTACACAGTAACAACGAGAACAGAAAGTGCAGTGCAATGTCAGTGTATCGATGTTTATCCTGGACGTGAAGTCACGTGATGTTAAGTTCAGGAGTCTGATGGCCTGGGGAAGAAGCTCCTCCTGAGTCTCTCAGTTTTGGCCATCAGGCTTGAAGCGCTTACCAGATGGTAGCAGCGTGAAATGAGGGTTTGCAGGGTGATTAGAGTCCTTGATGATCTTGGTAGCTCTACCTTTGCAGCGTTTGGTGTAGACGTCCTGCAGAGACGGAGAGCTGACCCTGAGATACGCTCGGATAAGCGCATCGACTCTTTGCAGGGCTTTGCGGTCATGACTGGTGCTGTTCCCATACCACGCTGTGATGCACTGAGTTAAAACACTTTCTATCGCCCCTAAATAGAAAGTTTTCAGGATAGCTGGTGAAACCCTGAATTTCCTCAGCTGGCGCAGGTGGTACAGTCTTTGCCTGGCTTTTTCACCTGTGTCTGAATGTGAGCAGTCCAGGTCAGGTCCTCGGAGATGTTTACTCCCAGGTACTTGAAGCTGCTCACTCTCTCTACTGGTGACCCGCTGATCATGAGGGGGAGTATGTCCGTTGCTGTCTCTTCCTGAAGTCCACAATCATTTCTTTGGTCTTGCCAACATTCAGAGAGAGACAGTTGTCCTGGCACCATGATGTTAGATGCTCCACCTCGTCCAAGTATGCCGCCTCATTGTTGTTGGAAATGAGGCCCAGGACAACAGTATCATCAGCAAATTTGATGATAGAGGTGGAGCTGTGTGTGGACAAACAGTCATGCGTAGAGAGAGTAGAGCAGGGGGCTCAGGACACAGCCCTGTGGAGCTCCCACACTCAGGGTGATGGAGGTGGAGGTGGACTGGCCTATTCTCACCACCTGAGGCCTGCCAGTGAGGAAGTCCTCAATCCAGTGGCAGAGAGAAGGATTCAGGCCGAGATCCAGGAGTTTGGAGGTTAGCTTGGTGGGAACTATGGTGTTAAAGGCTGAGCTATAGTCAATAAATAGCAGTCTTACGTAGTTCCCACTTTTGCTGTCGATGTGAGTGAGGGAGGAGTGGAGGACATGAGAGATGGCATCTTCAGTCGATCTATTGGGACGATAGGCAAACTGAAGAGGGTCCAAAGTGTCAGGAATGAAGGCGCAAATGGTGTTTTTAATGAGTCTCTCAAAGACCTTCATGACTATAGACGTGAGAGCCACTGGACGATAGTCATTTAGGCAAGAGGGTTTACTGTTCTTAGGGACAGGGATGATGGTGGATTTTTGAAGGAGGTGGGGACCACAGATGTAGCGAGGACTCATTAAAGATAGATGTAAACAACCCGGTGAGCTGATCAGCACAGGACCGCAGAACACGACCTGAAATACCATCCGGCCCAGCAGCTTTCCTGACGTCCACACGCTTGAGTGCTCTCCGAACTTCATCCTCCGAGACAGAGATCACGTGATTGTTGCTGCTCTGAGTAATTTCCTCTAACGCGCCACTTGGCGGAGTCGCTGCCGCGTTACAGTCAAAGCGAGCATAGAAAGAGTTTAACTCGTTCACGAGCAACGGATCAACGCTTGCCTCTGCAGAGGATTTAGATCCAAAAGAGCAGATGGACCTCAGACCCTGCCACATGCGCCGCGAGTCGTTGAGTTGGAAATGAGACTCCACTCGATCTTTATAACGGAGTTTTGCGGCTTTAACTGCTCGTCTGAGAGCATAGCAGGACGATCTGTATTCATTCATATTCCCTGAATGGAGACCGGCGTTGTAAGCAGCAGTGCGTATGCTCACTGCCGCGCGGATTGAATTGTCCACCCACGGTTTCTGATTTGAGAAGGACATTATTGTTATTGTTTGCGTGGCTTGCTCTGTAAGCGTGTTGATGAAGCAAAGCGCCACGCCTCAGAACTCGCTTACGCCAGCTGAACTCGCCGAACATGTCCCAATCCACATCATCAAGAGCTGCCTGAAGCGCGGTCTCTGAGTGGGGTGACCAACGCTTAACTTCCCGCCTCACCGGGGGTTCCTGGAGGAGCTTTTGTTTGTATTCGGGAGTGAGGAAAATGGCGGCATGATCCGATTTGCCAAACGCTGGAAGTGACCGCGCTTTATAGGCGTTCTTAAACGGAGAGTAGCAGTGATCCAGTGTGTTTGCTCCTCGTGTGGGGCAGGAGACGTGCTGGTGAAAGTTTGGCAGGACTTTCTTTAGGTTTGCTTTGTTAAAATCGCCCGCGACAATGAATGCCGCGTCGGGATGTTGGTTTATGACGCCGCTGGCAACATCATGAAGGCCAGATAAAGCCAGCGCTGTGTCTGCCTGCGGTGGGATGTAAACGGCGGTCGCGACAACCGCAGAAAACTCCCTAGGCAGATAGAATGGGCGGCAGATGATTGTTAAATGTTCCAGATGAGGTGAGCAGGACCGCGAGAGAATGGTGATGTTCCTGGGATCGCACCATTTCTTGTTGATCATGAAACACACTCCACCGCCTTTGGATTTACCGGCCTCGGCTGTTCTGTCCATCCGAAAAACAGAGAAGTTCTCCGACGGCGCCACAGCTGTGTCCGGGACCGCGGGCGTGAGCCATGTTTCAGACAAACAATAGATATTACAGTCTCTCATGTCCCGTTGAAAACTTATCCTGGCTCTAAGATCGCCCATCTTATTATCCAAGGATTGAACATTTGCTAGAAGAATGCTCGGGAGAGGAGGTCTGAATGCCCTTTTCCTCAGTCTGTTACGGATACCAGCGCGCTTTCCCACGGTGTTTCTTTTGTTCTACGCCGCTGGCTCTGGCCATTGTTCAACTCGGCGTTCAAGAATCTCAGATGGCCACAGAGGATCGGCGAAAGTGTCCTGAAACAGTCCAGTGTAGAGGTAACCAATGTCCAAAAGAGTTTTGCTGTCGTAGTAGATCAATGCAGATGATAAGTTTGTAAAAACTGAGAGTAAAAGAAAGTAAAATAGTAAATAAAAGCACAGTCTTCGCGAGCGCACCTGAACGGCGACCAAACACAGCGGCGCCATTTTATGTGAACTGCCACATAAAATGCAGTTCACATAAACACATGTAATAGCAGTTCAGAGCAGTTTCGCAACACATGTAATACAACCTTTTGAAACAAAGCAGGAGGCAAACAAGACAATTTGCCATTCCTACGGTGATGCATTGCTGCCACATGCATATTATTTTTTCCACTCAATTATTTCGTAATAACGAGATATGACGTTAAACACACACAAAAAAAATTCTTGTTAAAACAACATATATTTTCTCCTAATAAGGACATAGTGATGTGTACAAAATATGCCTTTATCCACATTAGAGAATTTATATAGCCTATGTGCCTTTGTCACAGTGAGTCATACCTGAGTATGCACTGGGTAAGACTTAAGATGTTCAGAGAAATAAACCCAGGTAAATCGCACTGGGGTGTCAGTCGCATTTTATTAAAAATACTGCTAAAAACTAAATGTTTACAAACATTATCAACATGTAGCTATTTTAGGCTGTTTCCACAACAAATCCTTTAAATGTAACGAAATTCATAACAAGAATGAAAAATATACAAACAGAAATTATGCCATTTTTGCACTGCGGGAACCCAATACCCACGCCGCCATAATCCTCAAGTGCATGTATGTGTGAAATCGTAGTGCACACTATGCTACAAGCACCCAAGAGCCTGGACTAGAAGCCACATCCAGGTTATAAAATCTCACAAAGGTGTGTGGAGAAGACCATCCTGCATATGTTGATTATGAAAAGAGATGCGCATATGATGCACATATGTCTGGTGACATGGTGTGGGGTCAGACATGATTTTGACCACTTCATTGAGTTTTAAGTCTTTCTTTAAAGTGAATTTAGTTTTGTATAAATTGTATTTTAAGTTTGATCAATGTTTCATCAACTAATTGCCTGTATATTTAATAAATAAGAAACCAAGAACGTTGGGAATGGATTGATGTGCGTAACGACCCCACTGGCCTGTTTCCGTGGCCTTTGAGTAAGACTGAAACTATAGTGTCTTTCTGTTTTTAATACATTTCTTGAATATATCTTAATTACAGGCCTATAGATAGTTATGATATTTGTGGCTACACTGGGGCTGTCATTACTAGGTTAAAGTTACGCCACTGAGGTTAATCATGAGCGGCCCATGGCCCCAAAAAGTTTGTGAAATTTTGATTTAGATGATGGCTATCTGTTATGAACTGTAGGCTACATCAATAAATGACAACAATTTTCGTGCTATGGGCACTGCCACTGATACAGGCAGCGGAAGAGCCTATTTTACACCGAGTTTGCTTCTGCTTTTCAAACATGGAAGTGTGACAAAGGCACATACGCTTTATAAACTCTCTAATGTGGATAAAGGCATATTTTGTACCATCACCGTACAACACATGTCCTTATTAGGAGAAAACATATGTTGTTTTAACAAAAACAAAAAAAAAAATGTTGTTTCTCGTTATTACGAGCAAAGATGTTGTTAAAACCACATAACATCTCGTTATTACGACATAAGTGTGAGTGGAAAAATAATATGTATGTGGCAGCAATGCGTCACCGTACATTCCTGTATAATTTTTCAATTAAAAATGAATTCCCTTGCAGTACAGATGAAAGAAAACACAATGGAAAGAATTCAGACCTGCTGAGCAACATCATATGTGGTTACACCTTTGACTGTATAAAACACCTCACGAAAAAACTGTTAGCTATAAAGAAGATGGAAGATTGTTTCATTTACACAAATATAAAATATATATACAATAAAAATCAAGTACACATATTAAAGAAGAACGATTCAAGATGCCTAACCCTCCTTATTATGCCAGAAGATTTGTTTTTGATTTTACTGCAAAACTCCCAAGAATTTTGTAGTCTTTGTACCTTATTACTTTTTATTATTATTATTTTTTTATAAATTCTTAGGGTATACATTTTTACCCCTAAAAATAATCAAATTAGGTTATTTAAAGATAATTTATTTCAATGAAACCAAATGGCATAAGCGCTTAGACCACAGGACATCAAAACGGTCAGAACTGAAAGATGAAGTGATAAAGAAATAGTAGACGGAAGAATCTCAACCTTACTATGTAAAGCTCAAGTACAGTATCAGTTTCAAGAGCTTTTAAAGTTTTCACTTTTCTTGATATCAATGCATATATACTGTACATAAACCACTGAAATTCTCCATATATGATGCATAGAGCATTGATACGAGACCAAATGTGTCAATGGCAGGAGCTAAAGAGCACAGGAAAATTCTTCTAAACTTTGAATAGAAGTTCAAATGGTCTGCTTAACCATTGATACCTCTAAAAGAACCATCATGATTCCCTTTATCGGATTTATCAACATTTTTCTTTTACAAATACAAGAAACATTTTGTGGTTAGATCAGTGGTGTTGAGAAATAAAGCAGCAGCTTTTAACCTCTTTCCAGCACAAGGTGGTGATTAGCATGAGAAATGAATGAGTGACATTTAAAGCATGCTGCAGTTATTGAGCAACAGGTGACAGACCACACCTTCTTGCTTTTTCTCAAGTGTCACTATGACAGTAAGGAAATATGCAAATTGTGTTTTTATAACAGGTTTTTGGTTGAGAAAACAAACGGCAGTGGCTCTTTTTCAATCTGGGTGTAGTTCTTTTCCATATTCATTAAAGCCCTGGACGCATATGCTATTGGCTGCCCCTCCTGCAGCAGACACAACACTGCAGAAAATGCTTTTCTTATTTAGTATTTTTGTCTCTTTTCCAGTCTAAATATCATTCTTAAATCAAGATGCATTTACTTGATAAGTAAAATGACATAAGATATTTTTTTCTTGTTTTCTAAAAGTGAGTTTTGAGAAAGTTTGCAGGCTCTGAAATTCAACATCTAAGATAAGTTTTCCTAACATAACATAACAAACATAACATAACATAACATAACATAACATAACATAACATAACATAACATATAACATAAGAGGTAGACTGCCCCTTGAGAACAGCTAGTCACTTTCTTGCAAGCTGAGGAACCAGTGGTTGATGTGCGACCACAATTGTCTGGCACTCAACACTCCCCCTGGAACTGTTGTTCGGCAGCAACCCTACAGAGGCCCCCAGAGTTTCTCAACTCAACAGAGAAAGTTTCCAGCTTTGTCAGCTACCCAATGCCCAGAGTGGATGAACTCATAGACCGTCTAGGTAGGGCACAATATATCTCTCTGTTGGATCTGACAAAAGGATACTGACAGGTACCTCTCACAGCTGCATCCCAGAAGAAAAAAGCCTTTCCCATTCAGTTGGTCACGTTCGACGTACGTCGGAACTGACCGACGAATTGGGATCTACTTTGAGTGTTTACAAACGAGCCAATAATCATTGGCATGCGGTCCCGCTCCACCCGCAATGCGGGTATAAATACAGAAGCGGAAGTACCGTATATCACTTTCAACTTCGGAGCCGAATTGCGCTGTTACCAGCCTTTCTTTTTCACGTCTACTAGAGTTTAAGTGTTTCTTACTGTTTACTACGAGTCTGCTTGAGAGGATTCCACTGCTTCGTTGGTGCGGGTGTGATGGCGTGAGGCAGTGACTGGCTGCTTAACAAAAACAACAGCTGTTCTCACAGCTTGCTGGGCGTTTCACTGAGTGCTCACAGCGGGCTTGCACACACGAACCGCTGCGAGCTGCGGCCACCTTCCCTGTGCACTTCAGCACTAACTGAGCAGTTTTCCTTTCTAAAAGAGCAACACGGTTTGACCCTGCATGTCTATTTCAAGATGTCATTCAAACTGTGTGTTTCTGGATGCCATTGTTATCTGTCCCCAGTTGACGGACACGATCGCTGTCTCACGTGTTTGGTCAGGTCTACCAGGCCAAAGCTCTCAAGGAACTGCACGAGGGCAGTTCTGACCCAGGGGTTATGCAGTAACTGGATAACGGGTGACGAAAGTCACCGCACGCTCCCTGCGTGAGACCGACAAAGTGCGGTTCCTCAACGTCCCTGTCTGCCAGGCCGGCTTCTTTGGCGACGCCATCAAGAACTTTGCCCAGCAGTTCTCGGTGGCCCAGAAGCAGACGTAGGCTATCAAAAATATCCTGCCCCGGTGACCCGCTGCTGCCTCCACCCAGTCGCCGGCCGCAGTACCTCCACCTGCTTGTTGCCGAGGGCATCCCCCTGCGTCCGCCTCCGTCCCTGCTAAGTCCAAGCAGCAGCCTCCACCTGGGAAGCAGGGCGCCGGATGTAAGGGTGCTGCCCAACCCGTTCAGGGTCCCGTGAAGTCCGCCAGCAAGCGCAAGGGCAAGAGGCCCTTATACGGCCGAAGAGGGACCGTTCTAGGGGAGGTGGTGTGGAGGACCCGGGGGGGGGATGTCACCAAGGCTGGTATCGACAACATTCTCTGGTACCCACATTCTCAATAAAACAGCAGTTTCTTCCCTCCCTGGGCCCCAAGAGGACTAGGTTGGCAGTGTGTGATGCCCCTGGGCCTTGTCACTCCTTTCCTCCCCTCTCCCCTTTGTCAGGGGGCAGCAGTGTAAGCACTGAGGATGCCCCCGGGCCTTCTCACCCACACTCTGCCCCACCCCTGAGCACTCAGACAACACTCCGGGCCACCTCTGGGCCTCCCGAGTTGGGTCTGCGTACTACACCTCGCTGCCCCACCACAGGTACATCTGTGGTGCCACTGGTCCCACTTGTTTGGTCTTTGGGGGCCTGGCTAGGTCTCCCCAGGCCGTCTCGCTGGCTCATCCGTACCATCAGACTCGGCTACATGATTCAGTTCGTGGACCAGCCTTCCTAGTACAAGGGCATCCTCTTCACCTCTGTGCGGAGCGGCAATGCCCATGTCTTGCCAGAGATCGATGTCTCTGCTGCGAAGGACGCGATCGAACTGGTTCCTCCAGCCAATATGAGGTCGGGGTTCTACAGCCCCTACTTCCCAAAAAAAGGGTGGGTTAAGACCGATCTTGACCTGCGCGCATTTTGAATTGGGCCCTGCACAAGCTTCCGCTCAAAATGTTAACGCAGAAACGCATTTTCAATGCATCAGTCCCCGAGATTGGTTCGCATCGATTGACCTGATGGACGATACTTTAATGTCTCCATTCTCCTCGACACAGACCGCTTTCTACGCTTTGCTTTCAAGGAGGGCATATCAGTACAAAGTCCTGCCCTTCGGGCTGTCCCTGTCGCCTCACGCCTTCACGAAAAGTTGCGGAGGCAGCCATTGTTCTGCTTAGAGACTGTCTATATCAACGACTGGCTTATTCCCGGGATCAGTTGTGCAAACACAGGGACCTGGTGCTCCGTCACCTCAGCCTGCTGGGCCTTCGGGCAACAACCAAGAGAAGAGCATACTCTATCCCACACAGAGGCTCTCTTATCTCGGTATGGAGCTGGATTCGGTCAATTGGACTGCACACCTCACAGAGGAGCGAGTCCGGTCAGTGATGAATTGCTTGACATTCAAATACATTCAAAGGCAGGACAGCGGTCCCACTGAAATTCTTTCAGAGGCTCCTGGGGCATATGGCATCTGCAGCTGCGGTAACGACGCCGGCTTTGTTGTGTCCCGCCTGCATTCTTCGCACTTACGCCGACCGGACTCAAAGCTTTAGAACCTCAGAGCAGCTCTTGGTCTGTTACGGAGGCCAGCAGAAGGGAAAGGCTGTCTCCAAGCAGAGGTTAGCCCACTGGATAGTGGATGCTATCATCTTGACTTGCCTGTTTGGGTTGACTCCACAAGGAGCACTCCACAAGGAGTGCAGCTTCCTCTTGGCGCTGGCTCAAGGCGCCTCGCTGACAGACATATGTAGAGCTGCAGGCTGGGCGACACCTAGTGGCCAGTAGCACTAAGTGCCCATTCTAGTGTTGGCTTGCACTCCACTCCCGCCCTCTGGGCCGGATATACGTGTATCTATTCTCTCCAGTTGTGTTCCCCGGAAACGGCTAACCCTGTGATATCCTCCGTCACCCCTTCGGTGTCAGATGTTGCGGCCGTCTGATGCCAGGCCTGCACCCGTATGCTTGTGGAACGTGTGTGTAGGCTGGGTTTCCATATGTAGCGGTTCCCTAATGGCAACCCCATATGTGTATTCTTCCACGGTACCATATACCCTACTCGGCTAGCCCCGTGTCTGTCTCTGGCGGTGTTCTTTCCCCCCTGGGACCAGGTTGGATCCAGACTGCCATATGTTGCACTACCCTGATAGGTTAGTCCTTATGTGTAATCTGCCACCTCTCCTTCCATTGAAGGATGTGACTCCATGATGTACCACCTCCCCGAGACGGGCCCAGTGTTATCCAATAGTCATACTGAGTGGGTCTTGCAGGCCCTGACTCCCACTCCAACTTAGGAGTGGTGAGCTTAGGCAGGGCACTGGAAGGGCCAAGGATCCCAAGTCATTCGTCAGTTCCGACGTAAGTCGAACGTGACCGGCTGAAAGGTTATGTATGTAACCCTCATTCCCTGAAGGAGGGAACGGAGACGTACATCCTGTC
This sequence comes from Paracanthobrama guichenoti, assembly GCA_018749465.1. Taxonomy (NCBI): domain Eukaryota; kingdom Metazoa; phylum Chordata; class Actinopteri; order Cypriniformes; family Gobionidae; genus Paracanthobrama; species Paracanthobrama guichenoti. The sequence goes on along the minus strand of CM031946.1, from coordinate 22,872,982 downwards.
GCCAGGTGACGCTTAGAGAGGGGTGTGTGACAAGTATCCTGAGTGCACTTCAACATCACCCTATAATTACTTCTCGTCATTCATTTACATTTATGCATTTGGCAATGGCAGATGCTTTTATCCAAAAAAAAAAGCTTTTTATCCTTTCCCTGGGAATCGAACCCATGACCTTGGCGTTGCTAGCACCACACTCTTATTGTTTGAGCTACAAGAAAGCTAGTATTCAATCAGCAGCCAGGAGCAGGCACTGATCGGCCACGCCTGTGCTCATTAAGAAGAGAGAATATAAGCAGAGGAAGAGAAGGAAAGGGTGAGCTAGTTCTTCACTACAAGAGATGTTGATAGTATGTTCTCTTTGTCTCTGCTTCTCTCAGAGGGGTTATTGGCTGCCTATTGGCATATGCTATTGGCTGCCCCTCCTGCAGCAGACACAACACTGCAAGAAATGCTTTTCTTATTTAGTATATTTTTTGTGTTTTTTCCAGTCTAAATAGCATTATTAAATCAAGGTCCATTTACTAAAGAAGTAAAATGACAAGATATTTTTTCTTGTTATAATTAAGTTATAATTTATAAATGAAATAAATTAGTCTTATTTACAGTACTTTTCACAACTATTTATAAGATAAGTTACGTTTAAGATGAAAAAAAAACTAAATAACATTTTAAATTAACAGTGCATAAAACAGATTGGAAGACATTTAGAGACATTTATTGAGCTGGGCAGGAGACCTAGCCTGGGAAAACCCAGACAACTTCCGCAAATTTAGATTTGCTCTGCAAGTTAGTCTGGCAAAGAGCCCATTCAAGCCCATTTCTAATCCCCTCGAAATCGCAGCACCAATCAGAAACATTGGGGCGGGCTTTACACGATGATGACAGTGCAGCGACGGTGAAGCAGATTTTGTACATTACAAAGATGGATGCCGCCGTGGAACATCACTCATTCGAATCAGCTATCGCATCTGTCGCAACTCAGTTACTACTGAGAATGGTCTGGTTTTAACCAGGCTGGGGAGACCCTGGATGGGCTGCACAATAGAGACCCTGGTAAAGCCTCTGTCCGCGGGATATCATCTGGGATCAGTGCATATTTCCACTGTCTACCAACAGGTTTGCAGTGCTGACTCAGTCGACGGCTGTTATGTCGCTAAGATGTTTTCAGAAAGAGGGAAGAATAAATTAAATTAACTTATACCCTTAAAAATCAAATATCAAATAAATAAAATATTTTAACATCCATAACTGTTCTATGAGCTGAACTCGACAGGACAGCAGCCCTCCAGGACCAACCTGTCCCTGATCTATAAGACACATTTTTAGTGTATTTTATTTTTAGATTCTATCATATAATGTTCATATTTTTTAAAACAACAACTAATACCAAAATCTAATATCCATGTGTTAAAAAGTCATTCTTTTCTTAAAACTACAATATTTGCCTCTGAGATGAAGTTGAATAAAAAGCTAAAGTACTTAATTGGGACAGCAATCCACTATACTTTCCGCTGTAAACAAGTCTCTGTGCGCCCTTTGAAGGCAGAGTTGGCCATGCACTTCGAAGGACACGACCTTCAAAGGATGCAGCCCTTAAATTGGGACACAGCTATAGACAGGTGTGTGCCTTTCCAAATCATGGAAACAGGAGCACCTGAGCTCAATTTTGAGTGTCATGGCAAAGGCTGTGAATACTTATGTACATGTTTTATTTTTAATAAATTTGCAAAGATTTCAAACAAACTTCTTTTACGTTGTCATTATGGGGTATTGTTTGTAGAATTTTGAGGAAAATTTTGGAATAAGGTCAATGAAATCAGAGATGCTTAAGAAACTACACATCTCACATCAGAGGATGTAACACACGGAAGCACACACCAGAAAGTTTATGTATTGGCCTGGAATGACCACACATTTTGAACAGATGGTTTCAACATGCCAACAGTTCCAGCCCAGGAACCAGAAAGAGCCACTCATCTCTCATGAAGTCCCAGAGCTCTCCTGGTTAAGAGTTGCATCTCTGAAATCAGAGGCCAGTCGTTTCTTCTGATTGTTGATTATATGTCCAAGTTCTCAAAGGTAATGAATATCAAAGACAAGATGGCATCCACATACATAAAAGCAGTACCACAACCACCAGGAGTGGCCGGCTTGTAAAAGTTCCTGTGTGGTTTCAGGACAACTGTATGAAATGACTATATATTTGCCAAGTAATTAAGGTTGAATACGTTTATGCTTTGAACTGCTTATTTGACAAGATGTTTGATATAAATGAGATAGGCATTTATAAATAAGCAACTGGCTGATAAATGTGCACATTCCATGAAATTGTCCGGTATCTGTCCCTAGACATAACTGTATCAGAAAAAGGCACAGAGAAAACACTGCTCTCCGCCAGTAATCAGTGATGGAGCTCATCTTCACCATGGTCATGTAAAACAGCAGCCCAAAGTAGCGGTACTGTAAGGGTGGAGGGTTGCCGAACGACTAAAGAAACATTATCAGCAAGATGGTAGAAAACTGTACATTTCTCATCTTTACCACCCACTGCAGCTTATACCAACGACAGAAATAAGCGCAGTTACAATAGCTAAACATGTGGGAGAGCGTTGCTATAATGTGACTATATTGTATTGCAATAGATAACACTTCAAAGTCAATACCAAATCAAAACTAGTTAGCAAATAATTTGTAATTGAAAGAATTTAATGACAAAATCTAGTTATGGTTACACTTAAAATAGTTACAAAATAAATGTATGAGATGATGTAATACTACAATAATACTGCAATATAACTGCGGTATTACTGCGATACAGCTGAAGTAATACTACAATAAACAATAATATAACTGTGGTATTACTGCACTGCAATGCGATACAGCTGAAGTAATACTGCAATAAACTGCAATATAACTGCGCGTATTACTGCGATACAGCTGAAGTATCACTACAATAATACTGCAATATAACTGCGGTATTACTGCGATACAGCTGAAGTATCACTACAATAATACTGCAATACAACTGCGGTTTTCCTGCGATACAGCTGAAGTATCACTACAATAATACTGCAATACAACTGCGGTATTACTGCGATACAGCTGAAGTATCACTACAATAAACTGCAATACAACTGCGGTATTACTGCGATACAGCTGAAGTAATACTACAATAAACTGCAATACAACTGCGGTGCGGTTTTCCAATACAACTGCGCGATACAGCTGAAGTATCACTACAATAATACAACTGCGGTATTACTGCGATACAGCTGAAGTATCACTACAATAAACTGCAATACAACTGCGGTATTACTGCGATACAGCTGAAGTAATACTACAATAAACTGCAATACAACTGCGTATTACTGCGATACAGCTGAAGTATCACTACAATAAACTGCAATACAACTGCGGTATTACTGCGATACAGCTGAAGTATCACTACAATAATACTGCAATACAACTGCGGTATTACTGCGATACAGCTGAAGTATTACTACAATAATACTGCAATATAATCTGCGGTATTACTGCGATACAGCTGAAGTATCACTACAATAATACTGCAATATAACTGCGGTATTACTGCGATACAGCTGAAGTATCACTACAATAAACTGCAATACAACTGCGGTATTACTGCGATACAGCTGAAGTATCACTACAATAAACAGCAATACAACTGTGGTATTACTGCGATACAGCTGAAGTATCACTACAATAAACTGCAATACAACTGCGGTATTACTGCGATACAGCTGAAGTATCACTACAATAATACTGCAATACAACTGCGGTATTACTGCGATACAGCTGAAGAATCACTACAATAATACTGCAATACAACTGCGGTATTACTGCGATACAGCTGAAGTATCACTACAATAATACTGCAATACAACTGCGGTATTACTGCGATACAGCTGAAGTATCACTACAATAAACTGCAATACAACTGCGGTATTACTGCGATACAGCTGAAGTATCACTACAATAAACTGCAATACAACTGCGGTATTACTGCGATACAGCTGAAGCTATCACTACAATAAACTGCAATACAACTGCGGTATTACTGCGATACAGCTGAAGTATCACTACAATAAACTGCAATATAACTGCGCGTATTATCTCATTACTGAAGTATCACTACAATAAACTGCAATATAACTGCGGTATTACTGCGATACAGCTGAAGTATCACTACAATAAACTGCAATATAACTGCGGTATTACTGCGATACAGCTGAAGTATCACTACAATAAACAATAAACTGCAATATAACTACTGCGGTATTACTGCGATACAGCTGAAGTATCACTACACTACAATAAACTGCAATATAACTGCGGTATTACTGCGATACAGCTGAAGTATCACTACAATAATACTGCAATATAACTGCGCGGTATTACTGCGATACAGCTGAAGTATCACTACAATAATACCTGCAATATAACTGCGCGTATTTCAATGCGATACAGCTGAAGTATCACTACAATAAACTGCAATAAACTAACTGCTGCAATATAACTGCGCGTATTACTGCGATACAGCTGAAGTATCACTACAATAATACTGCAATATAACTGCGGTATTACTGCGATACAGCTGAAGCTGATCACTACAATAAACTGCAATATAACTGCGGAAGTATTACTAAACGATACAGCTGAAGTATCACTACAATAATACTGCAATATAACTGCGGTATTACTGCGATACAGCTGAAGTATCACTACAATAAACTGCAATATAACTGCGGTATTACTGCAATACAGCTGATATCACTACAATAATACTGCCAGACTTTTATTCCACTCAGACTTTTATTCACAAATCTAACATTTAAATACAAATTAAAATGAAATAAAATAAAATAAAATAAAAATTATTGTAATACAGAATATGGAATATATGTGTTCCAGTTATTGTCCCCTTTATTTAATACTTTGTGTAACCTATAACTTTTCACATAAGTAAGGGCTAATCCATGGCTAGGTGTGCATTATATTTAAATTAACAAGATGGAGGTAAAGAATCCCGACGTGAAGCGGGTTGCCTCGGTGAAGTGCACTAAAATTGTGCAATACACACCCAGCTGTTAAAGATAGTTAAAAGAGTTAAGTTAAAGCTGTCCTTAATGTTTGTGGAGCACAATTTGACTGGAAAGTTAAAACTAACAGTTCATTTTCTTTTTTTGGCTATGGGCCATTAGATCTAGCATTCTGCACACTTTAAATCAGGCACAGAGATACATTAGCGTGGTTGGATTACATTTATTTAAATGAATAAACGAGGGAGAGAGAAAGAGATCCTAGGTTTTCATCCTAGGTGAACATGACATTCTTCTTTCAGACGAATAAAATCAGAGTTATATTAAAAAAGTCCTGGCTCTTCCCAGCTTTATAATGGCATTGACTTGATGGTTTGTTTTGAAGTCCATAAAAGTGCATCTATCCATATATATATAACATAGTGACTCTACACTCACCTAAAGGATTATTAGGAACACCATACTAATACTGTGTTTGACCCCTTTCGCCTTCAGAACTGCCTTAATTCTGCGTGGGCATTGATTCAACAAGGTGCTGAAAGCATTCTTTAGAAATGTTGGCCCATATTGATAGGATAGCATCTTGCAGTTGATGGAGATTTGTGGGATGCACACCCAGGGCACGAAGCTCCTGTTCCACCACATCCCAAAGATGCTCTATTGGGTTGAGATCTGGTGACTGTGGGGGCCATTTTAGTACAGTGAACTCATTGTCATGTTCAAGAAACCAATTTGAAATGATTCGAGCTTTGTGACATGGTGCATTATCCTGCTGGAAGTAGCCATCAGAGAATGTGTACATGGTGGTCATAAAGGGATGGACATGGTCAGAAACAATGCTCAGGTAAGCCGTGGCATTTAAACGATGCCCAATTGGCACTAAGGGGCCTAAAGTGTGCCAAGAAAACATCCCCCACACCATTACACCACCACCACCAGCCTGCACAGTGGTAACAAGGCATGATGGATCCATGTTCTCATTCTGTTTACGCCAAATTCTGACTCTACCATCTGAATGTCTCAACAGAAATTGAGACTCATCAGACCAGGCAACATTTTTCCAGTCTTCAATTGTCAAATTTTGGTGAGCTTGTGCAAATTGTAGCCTCTTTTTCCTATTTGTAGTGGAGATGAGTGGTACCCGGTGGGGTCTTCTGCTGTTGTAGCCCATCCGCCTCAAGGTTGTGCGTGTTGTGGCTTCACAAATGCTTTGCTGCATACCTCGGTTGTAACGAATAGTTATTTCAGTCAAAGTTGCTCTTCTATCAGCTTGAATCAGTCGGCCCATTCTCCTCTGACCTCTAGCATCAACAAGGCATTTTCTCCCACAGGACTGCCGCATACTGGATGTTTTTCCCTTTTCACACCATTCTTTGTAAACCCTAGAAATGGTTGTGCGTGAAAATCCCAGTAACTGAGCAGATTGTGAAATACTCAGACCGGCCCGTCTGGCACCAACAACCATGCCACGCTCAAAATTGCTTAAATCACCTTTCTTGCCCATTCTGACATTCAGTTTGGAGTTCAGGAGATTGTCTTGACCAGTCTTAATGCAAAATTGAACAGATGTTCCTAATAATCCTTTAGGTGAGTGTATGTGTGTGTGTGTGTGTGTGTGTGTGTGTGTGTGTGTGTGTGTGTGTGTGTGTGTGTGTGTGTGTTACAGGAAAGGCAGCTCATTCATTTAGAATGGTGATTAAACTGACTGTAACTATCTGTGCATTCATTGTTTTAACACACACCTTTCAGTCAATCAGAATCCAGTATTCAAACAGACTATGGTATAATATAGCCACAAGAATAAGACCACAAGCAAACTGTTGAGAACGGATGTCAAGTACTGAGAATAACTGCTGTGGTACAACTAGATTTCATTACCTTTCCTGCGCGCTGATATTGTAAATCTTCTTTTAGCTCTTTGATTTCATTTTTAAATCCTCGCTCTCTTCTCACTTGGCTTTGGAGACAGAAGACTTCGTACACTTGATTCCTCCAGCATTACCACAGGTCTTGGCTCCTGAAATACAATATCAGTTATTATGTATTCTAAACTATGAAGAATACAAAATTGTAATCTGACTTCAGATGCAAAAACCATCTGATATTTTTCTTTTAAAATTAACATTTTTATAAAGCTCCTATAGGTTAATTTAATGGCAACTAAAAGGGTGTCATTGCCATTTAAGTGATATTACTGAACATAAACATAGGAGCCCAATAAAAAAAAAAAGCTCATTTAAAAGAAAAGAAAATGTCAGATGGACATTTGCATCGAAGTCTTCACATACATTACAGCGTATCACTGTACTGCAGTTATATTGCATACTTCATTATACTATATACTATACTATATATTATACTTTATTCTACAGTTGTACTTCATTGTACTGCAGTTTTACTGTTGTTGAACTTCAATGTACTGCAGTAATATTGCATCTAAACTTCATTATTTTACTGCAAATCTAAAGTTGTACTTATTTGTACTGCAGTTATTTTTTGTAAGGGAAGTGTTTCATACAACACTTACAGTAAAGCAATCATGTGTTTTAAAGAATAAACTTAACTAGTCTATGTGTATATATTAACACAAACAACTATAATGTGTGTTCAATGCGCACAATGTGTTTAGTACAATTACAAATTTGAAAATACAAACAGGATCATTGCAATTTGGATGTTTAACTATTAAATTCACTGCTATGAGACTGCTAGTCCACTAGCCAGTGAGGTTAACAGCTGAAGGCCTTGTTAACTCACTGAGAGTTTTACCTGCAAATGAGCGAAAAAACCAAGATGGCGCCGCCGTGTTGGTCGCCGCTCAGGTCGCTCCGTGAAGACTGTGCTTTTATTTATTATTTTACTTTCTTTTGCTCTCAATTTTTACAAATTTATCATCTGCATTGATCTGCTATGACAGCAAAACTCTTTTGGACATTGGTTACCTCTACACTGGACTGTTTCAGGACACTTTCACCGATCCTCTGTGGCCATCTGAGATTCTTCAGAACGCCGAGTTGAACAATGGCCGAGTTGAGTCAACGGCGAAGAATCAAGAAACGCTGCGGAAACACGCGGGATCCGTAACAGACTGAGAAAAAGGGCATTCAGCCCACCTCTCCCGAGCATCCTGCTCGCAAATGTCCAATCCTTGGAGAATAATATGGACGATCTCAGAGCCAGGATAAGTTTTCAATGGGACATGAGAGACTGTAACATCTGTTGTTTGTCCGAAACATGGCTCACGCCAGCGGTCCCGGACACAGCTGTGACGCCATCAGAGAACTTCTCTGTTTTTCGGATGTACAGAACAGCCAAGGCCGGTAAATCCAAAGGCGGTAGAGTGTGTTTCATGATCAACAAGAAATGGTGCGACCCCAGGAACATCACCATTCTCTCGCGGTCCTGCTCGCCTCATCTGGAACATTTAACAATCATTTGCCGCCCATTCTATCTGCCGAGGGAGTTTTTGTGGAGGAAATTCATTTTCTAGTAGGCCTCAGTGGGCCTCATCTGTGTTGTAGGGAGGCTTTGGCCGTATATTATGGGCCTCAGTGGGCCTCAGTAGGCTTCAGATGTGTTGTAGGGAGGCTCTGGCCGTATATTAAAGACCAGGGTCTGTCGTCCATCGAAATATGAAAAACAAGGGAAGACTATGTTTATTGTGTGGGAAACTGGTGAGGGGTGACGGGAACCAGTCATAAATTAGGTGTGAAGCGCTGGGAAACTGTCCTATGAAGGTTATATGAGTGTTTTTAAGAAAGTTAGAAAGCTGGGGATTTTCCACCAATATGTATGGAACATGATAAAGTGTGCGTCTAATTATGGCGAAACTGTGGGGTGGAGTTAAAAAGGAAAAGGTACGTGGAAGAGTGTCAATTGGATGAAAGACGATAAGAAAATGTATAAGACATGAAGTTTTATCATGAAAGAGTCCGATGTTCAGCTGGCATTTCACTTTGTTGTTTCCTGCAATAAAGTTAATTTTCCTGAAGACCTGGAACTTCGACTCAGACAATTTTTCTTTAAAGAATTGAAGACTATTGAAACTTAGAATTTTCCACAACATAATTGGCGGAGCCAGCCAGGAGTGGTAGAGGCTGAGGGACCCACGGGGCTTTCTGGCACGAGACCTCACAAAACAAAAGGCGCCATATAAATAAAAGGTAAGCAGATTTGCTTATATGTATTTTGTTTTGTGTGGTCCCTGTCAGCTGCTGCCTGGGGTAACTATATATTGTCTTACTAAACGAACCTAAAATTTGATTGATATTAAATAAGTCATTGAGTGAATTAACTGTTTAAAAAAAAAAAAAAAAAAAAAAAAAAAAAAGACAGAGGGTAATTTCCAGGTCCAGGAATAGCGCATGCGTAGTAGTAGTTAGTTTGGACTGCGAGTGCCCGCGTCCAACACACGAGAAGTGCCGTGTGTCTGCCTCAGAGGGGCATTTAAAACGTGAGAAGTGCCGTGTGTCTGCCTGAGTGGGGCATTTAAATCCGAGGAGGGACGTGTCCAACACACGAGAAGTGCCGTGTGTCTGCCTCAGTGGGGCATTTAAAACGCGAGAATGCCGCGCACACGAGAAGTGCCGTGTGTCTGCCTGAGTGGGGCATTTAAATCCGAGGAGGGACGCGTCCAACACACGAGAAGTGCCGTGTGTCTGCCTGAGTGGGGCATTTAAAACGCGAGAAGTGCCGCGTACACACGAGAAGTGCCGTGTGTCTGCCTCAGTGGGGCATTTAAAGCGCGAGAAGTGCCGCGTACACACGAGAAGTGCCGTGTGTCTGCCTCAGAGGGGCATTTAAATCGCAAGAAGTGCCGCGTACACACGAGAAGTGCCGTGTGTCTGCCTGAGTGGGGCATTTCAAACAGCGAGGAGTGCCGCGTTTGAAAAAAAAAACACGCGAGAAGTGCCGCGTTTCTATTTATGTACATGTTTCTGTGTGTATCTGTAAGGCTGCGCTTGTCTGGGAAATGATCCAAGTTGGGTCAAGCCACAGATAAGAAGCGCCGAGTTGTCAAACTAAAGAGCTCTGTAAGAGAAGGGAGTGGGCCCAAGGGAAATAGCGTATATCATTCTTTATTTCCCAGTGGGGGCACGCTACTGCTCAGAGTTGTTGGGAAGGCAAAAAGAGAGACAAATTGAACAAATATTATTGAAAGACCCGGCCATATTGTCAGTATTTGCAACCACTAACGTAAGATCACAATTAAACGAGGGACAAACAACTATATTGACCTTTAGTGTCCCTCATTGGAGACCTCGATTAAACAGAGAAACGGGGGAAATCAGTTTGACTCCCACTAAATTGCGGCATGAGCGCTGGCAATACGCTACTGCATGGTATCCACTGAATTAAAATATTGAAAAGAGAATAATAAAACTCTGTGAAAAGTGGCAAAGTATTTTTAGAAATAGGTTGTTTTGAATGCTTTTCCTGATTGCAAGTACTGTAAATTAGGCTGCGAGACATGATCATTGATAATTAAACAAAAATAAAATAAAAAATGTGGACACAGCATGTGGACAAGGGTCAGTGATGCTGACAGAGAAAGATATAGAAGGAGGGATATAGAATATGGAGAATACCAAAAATATAAGGAAGCTCTGATTGAATCTAAGGGAATTAAGAAGCATTTTTGGCTGGAAGATGAATATGTGAATGCAAATGGGCAGAAAGAAGTCTTAACTGAAGAAAAGTAAAATGAGCTTCTGAAAAGCCTAACAAAAGTCACAAATTTAGTCCAAGTTGAAAACGAGTGGCCTCTGAAAGATTGGCGTGAACAGGTCAGAAAGCAAATAACATTGGAAAATTTAGGACCACACTTGAATCAAATCTGTTTTCCAACAACAACCCTCCTAGAGTCACTACTGACAGCAGTGAGGCTAGACTTGCCCCCAGTTTTCCTCCCATACTTAAGACGAGATGTGGGACAGCCCTGGCCCCAGGGGCTGGGAGGGGCAACCATACTCAGAAACATTTATGCTATAGTGAGCCCTTGTGTGAGACCAGTGCAGTGGGACAGCGGAGTACTCTGTGAACACAGGAGAAGAGGAGGAGTTAGATCCCTCCCCACCACAAATTGGACACTTAGCAAATTGGCTGTGTCAGTGGTTTTTAAAAATAACCCAGAACACATATACTACCTGTGGGTAGAAATACGCAGAGGCAAGAGAGAAGCCTTTGGTTCTGAGAACCAAGAAAGGGAGGAACAGGAAGAGGGGGAGTAGAGGAAGAAAAATATTAAATCAGCAAGAGAGGGAGGCCCTGATTGAAGTGTTTGAGCCATTGGACTTTACAACGTGTGCAAAAAATGAATTGCAGATTTCAATCACAATAGTAGGAGGTTTTGATGCTAAATTAACCCCATGTCTCACTTATTCATATTGGACAGGAGGAATTACATTGAGGTGTCGGAAGGTTGATGAAAACAAGCTCTGGAGTTTTGAACTGATCTGCCTGGGGGAAGACATTATCTGGCAACGCAACAACTGCAATTGGTTAGAACTGAAGGACGTGTCATCGGGCCATTGACTGAGGTACAAATAAGAGCAGTTTTGAAGTACTTACGAAATTCAAAGGCCAAAAAATTATTGTTTTAAAATTTAAGCATCTTTGACAAAAATCAAAAGATACTGAGGAAGTAATTAAATAATTTTAATAGTAAGTACTTTATTAAATTTAATAACACAAAAACACTTAAATAAAAAAATAAAATAAATAACCTTAAGGCGATGGCTTCGTGACACAGGATCCAGAAACCCCTGTAGAGCGAATAATAACAGAGTACCCAATATGTAGGGATACTATCAGAAATCTGTCTAGAAAGTGGGAAAAAAGGACCAGAAAGTTAACCACAAAGTGGCCAGCAGAGGGAACATTTGATTTACCAATGTGCAAAGAAATGGAAGCGTTGATAAAAAATTATAAACCCCAAGAAAAGACAAAGAAAAGAGAAGAAAAGAGAGTGAAGGAACAGGAAGTGTTAAAATTGTTTAAGGATTGGGGAATAAAAATGATAAAAGAAAGAAGGGGTGGGGTGAAAGAAAATGAGAAAAAAGCAGTGAAAGAGGAAAGACCACCCCCTATGCACCACTGTATGACCTCGCATCTACTAAACAGCTGCCACTGGTGGATGCACAGCTGCATGTGACAGGGAAAGTGACCCTAGAGGAAGACCAAGATGAAGGTGAAGCAGAAAAAAGACGGATGAAGCATTGGTACAAAGATGGCAGAGAGCCAGTTGGAGAAAGATCTTTAAGGGGAGGAATAGACTCCCCAACAAGAATGGGCGAGGACACTATGAACTACCATAGTAAGGAAGGAAGTTATCTGGACCAGTATGAAGAAAAAAGAGGCGAAAAAGAAACACCAACAAAATTATTCGGAAAATCACCAAAAGAATGACAATAGAGCAATAAAGCAAATGGTTATGAAACAAGAAAGCATTCCCACAGAGTCACAAGCAAATATATTTTGGTTAGGGGACTTGAAGGAAGAAGTAGAAGAAACATTGAACAAATGGGGAAAATATATTAAGGAACAATTAAGAAATCCAGACGAACCAAAGACTGAGTATCACTGCACAATGATGTATGACCAGACAAGAAACCCAGACCTAGAGAAAGAATGGTTAGCTCAGACAGGAAAACAACAGATACCTTTTAGCTCAGAGTATTTAGTAGTAGGACCAATGGGAGCGGCATTACAAGTAGAAGAATGTGATTTTACAAGAAAGTGGTTTAGAATAGAAGGATCAACCCATACGTCACTCTGTATGTAGAAGAAGGGAAACAGGCTAGAGATTTAGGACCAATGATGAAAAAGGCTAAAGGGAAAGAATGGAAGGCCACAGAGAACCCCTTCATTTTCCAAACACAAGAAGGGACGTACTTAAAGATTTTATGTTGTACAAAGATGAAGGGAACCCCAAAAGTGGTAGTGGATACAACAGATACTATAGTAGAAAATAAGACTGTAAAATCTAAATTTGAGGAATTGATGCATGAGATGGAACAAAAAGTACCCGCACAGTTATGGGCAAAACATGATACAGATGTAGGACTAATACAATCAGCAAATGCAGTGAGAATTAGGGTAAAGCCAGGAGCTGTGTTGCCAAGAAAGCAACAGTACCCCCTGAAACTAGAGGCAGTGGAGGGCATTAGAAAAACCATAGAAGGATTAATAAAAGCTGGTGTATTGATAGAAACAGACAGCTGTTGCAACACACCCATTCTACCAGTTGAAAAAGCTAATAAAAATAAATGGAGGCTAGTGCATGACTTAAGAGCAGTTAATGAAGTAGTGGAGGATTGGCCAGCTGAAGTCCCAAACCCTCATACACTGTTGACAAATGTTCCACCTGCTGCTAACTACTTCACTGTTATTGATCTCACATCAGCCTTCTTCAGCATTCCTTTGGCGGAAGAGAGCCGATACCTTTTTTCCTTCACTTATCAAGGTAAAAAATATACTTACACACGAATGCCACAGGGATTTAAGCATTCACCGCATGTGTTTAATCAAATGTTAAAGCTAGATTTGGAAGATTTGAGACTGGATAGCACATTGATACAATATGTGGATGGACTTACTACTTTGCTCAACTACTCTGGAACAGTGTCATCAAGACTCAATTAAGGTGCTTACAAAATTGGCAGAAGGAGGTCATAAAGCCTCAAAAGAGAAATTGCAGTATTGCTTACCACAAGTTGAATACTTGGGAAGAATTATTGCACATAACACCAAGTCCATCTCACCTAGTCAATTAGAGGGCATAAGCAGAGCACCGCAGCCCCAAACGGTGGGACAAATGATGACATTTTTAGGAATGACAGGGTTTAGTGCTGATTGGATAGAAGATTATGCCATAAAGACAGCCCCATTAAGGGCTCTAATGAAACAAACAGGGCAGCAGAATCTCAGGGAACGATTAACCTGGGATGCAGAGGCCTTAGTAGCCTTTGAGACACTGAAAAAGGAACTGCAAACTGCCCCTGCATTAGCTACACCAAATTATGAAAAACCTTCCACTTATATGTAGCAAATAGAAAAGATGGGTTCGCATCAGCAGTGTTAATGCAAGAAACATGCAGTGGAAGGAAAAAACAACCAATTGCGTATTATAGTACAAAGTTGGATAGTGTAGCACAAGGCTACCCACCTTGTTACCAACAAGGAGTGGCGGCTGTATATTTTGGATATGACAAAGCATCTTCTGTGACAATGGGCTATCCAGTCATTATATATACACATCATAAAGTGGCTGAATTGCTAGAAAGAGGAAGGTTTGTACTAACCCAAGCGAGATGTTTGACATACTCTGCCTTACTAACTTATCCTGATGTCACCATCAAAAGGTGTACAACAGTAAACCCAGCAAGCTACATCCCTCTGGAAGATGAGGGAAAACCCCATGAGTGTGTAACAGATTCAGAATTAGATTTCTATTTTCTAGATTTTCAGAATTCACGGCACCAGATTTAGAATCAACCTCAATTATTGACGCAGAAATTGATTTCTTTGTTGATGGATCATGTTTTAGAGACCATTTGGGGAATCATGCTGGTTTTGCTGTAATTAAGAAAGAGGGCGACACATTTTTTCCAGTTTTGCTGCAGCACTGTGAGCAACCGTGCTCAGCACAACTGGCGGAATTGAGAGCCCTAACTGAAGCATGTTTGCTAGCAAGAAATCAGACAGCTAATATTTACACTGACTCTGCATATGCGCATGGAGTATGCCACCTGTTTGGAGCAGTGTGGAAACAAAGAGGGTTTAAGAAAAGTGATGGGACTCCAATTCAACATGGGGAAAAATTATTAAATTGATTTCAGCAATGATGTACCCAACCAAATTGGCTATTGTTAAGTGTCAGGCTCACAAGAAGGGTAATGATTTTATTATTAAAGGCAACAATGCTGCTGATTTGCATGCTAAACAGGCCTCAGGGTCCCAACTTGCTGTAATGGCGCCTCAATTTTGATTCAACCCATTCCCACCCTGGATAGTATAAAAGATATGCAAACTAGGGCAACCCCATATGAATTAACTCTATGGCAGCAAAGGGGGGCAACAAGAGATGTCAATGGGATTTATCGCTCCCATGAGGCATACATGATAGCCCCGAACCAACTGTTGACAATTCTGATACCGGATGCGCATGGATTTGACCATTGCGCAAGGGGGGAAATTATGAGGAAAATTAAACGTCAGGGATTTTGGTCACCATACCTACAGCAACGAATTGATGAATTTCTAAATGAGTGTGAAATTTGTGCCCAAAACAATGTTAGAAAAGGGACATCAACGCCGATAGGTTCAATTCCGGTCCCTGAAGGACCTTTCAAACATTTGGTGTTAGATTATGTGGACATGATAAAATCAATTAGAGGAAAACAATATATGTTGGTAGTTATTGATCGATTTAGCAGATGGGTGGAGGCAGAACCCTCAGCGGATCAGGAGCTCAAACAGTCATCAAGTTTCTGACCAGAGAAGTTATCCCAAGATTTGGCATACCATCCCAAATTAGTTCTGACAATGGCTCAGCATTCATTCAGAAAACAGTAAAGACAGTTATACAACAGTTGAGGATAAAACAAAGACTAGGTTGCATTTACCATCCACAGTCACAAGGTGTCGTAGAACGTGTTAATGGGACGCCAAGGCCAAGCTCAACAAAATTTGTGCTGACACCAAATTTAACTGGGTTGAGGTTCTACCCTGGCTCTAATGAGCTACCGAATGCAAACAAACAGAATAACTAATCTGACCCCGCATGAGATGCTAACAAGGAGACCTATGCCCGCTCCTCATTTAAGAGGACCGTATGAAGGACTGCCCCTAGAGCAGCTCCAAAATGAACTAAGAACATACATAAGACAGTTGACTGCTATACATAAGGCCATCTATGAACAAGAACAGACTAGGGGAGTGAGGGAGGAGGAAGCACCTCCTTGTCCTGTAGTTCCAGGAGACCAAGTGTACTTAAGAGTCTTTAGGAGAAAGTGGAATGAACCAAGACGGGAAGGACCGTACACAGTAGTAAGAGCAACCCCAACAACAGTGCAGGTAGAAGGTAGTACTACATGGTATCATTTAAACCACTGTACCCGAGTACCGAGATTGAAGCGAGAAAGAAGAAATGAACCAGGGGATGATGCAGATAATGAAGGGGAGGAAGTAGAGCAAGAGGCCCAAGGAGAACAAGGAAGGGATATGATGCCTGCAGGGGAAAATAATGATGTTGATGAACCTCATTCTGGGGTTGCTGAAAGAACTGAAACGAGAGATGAAATGCAGACACAGGATGGGTCCAGTGGAGGCAGAACAGGAAGGTGACTCTGGCACTGTTCATGTCGCTGATACAATTGCTGCAGTGCCACCCTCAGACCCAGAACCAGAACCCTCAGAGAGATTCTCTCCAGAACCAGGGCCCTCAACAGAGGTACCGCAAAGGTATGAGGAATTCTCCACGCTCAACCTACAAGATATCGACCTCCCGGGCGTGGGCACCCCAGGGACCGACCTTGAAGACATTGACATACCAGACCTTGACTGGAGCGAACCCTCTTAATGTGACTGAACAAGAACAAGGTACTGTAGCACACAATCAGATTAAAAAGAGATCTTGGGAGTGGGTTAAAGCTGCTGACGACAACTATACAGAAGTAGAATATGACATCGATATAGAAATGGGACAAGAAAAACTGTTAGACATTGCCCATCATAATGAATGGTACAAGTGGGCAGAGTACACTGCCAAGGAGGTAAACAAGGATGCCTGTCTGCTATGCACTCCATCACCAATACAGAAGTTAACAGTACTGCCAAACCAATATGATAGCATGCATTGTGCAAAATTTTATTCAGAGTATTGTATGGTAGCCAGGAAAGACACACCATACTGTCCAGCAGAATGTTTAACCATGTTAGGGAATCCCTATTACCAGAGATACTACTTCCAGTCTGGGTGGGGAGATGAATGTCAAAAGTTGGATGTTAGGGTAGATCCGAGAAAAAGAGAAACACCCCAAAACTATGTAATAGATCTGTCATTGGGATATGAGTGCTTTAACAAAACCAAAGGTCACGTGAATGTTGGACGGTTTAGAGGTAAATGCTCCATTATTTGGCACTTAGATAAAGCTATGTATAATGATCCACATGTGTACAAGTCCTCGAGTATAATATATGCAACGGCGACCATAAATAGTGATATAAAAGTGATCCAAACTCATGAGGACTGCAATAGGGCGACCTTGCAATTTCCATTAATAGAACCCATGAAGAGACAAAGTGAAGCAGTAGCAGATTATTTCTGGCACTGTGGGGGAAAGAAATTACGGGCAATTTTACCCGAAGAATGGAAAGGTATATGTGTTAGGGTAAGATTGGCCCAGGAAGTGGGGATAATGGATTGGGATTTAAATGAAGAAAACACCTCTGAAGATTTGGACAGGCCCTCGGATAAGAAGTATAGAACAAAAAGAGCCTATGAACCTGACCCTAATGTGAAATTAGATGCAATTGGACAGCCAAGAGGGATACCCCATAAATATAAGGCAAAAGATGAAGTAGCTTCTGGATTTGAGTCTATATTTGTGTGGATAACGCCAAATAAAAATGCAGAATGGATAAATTACATATATTATAATCAGCAGAGATTTATTAACTACACAGATCAGGCTCTAGATGCGTTAGGACACCAACTTAAGTATACAAGCAAAATGACATGGCAAAATAGGCAAGCACTAAATTGGTTATTGGCCGAAAAAGGAGGGGTGTGTGTAATGTTTGGAGCTGACTGTTGTACTTTCATCCCAAATAATACAGCCCCGAATGGAGCGTTTACTAGAGCCATGAAGAAATTGAAGGGACTCAGACAAGAAGTTGCAGAAAATGCAGGCAGCCAAAGGAAAGTGGGAGAGTGGTTTGACTCAGTGATCGGGTCATGGAAAGATTGGTTGATAAAGGTGGGAATAATAATTGTAATAGCACTTGGCATTTTTGCTTTGTTGTTTTGTTGTGTTGTACCCTTTCTTAGATCGATGCTGGCTAACGCTGCTGCCAAACAGATGATTAATGTATCTGTGACAAAATCAGGAGTGGATATTGGTGCCAGTTCTGGAGTGTACCCTATAGGTCTGGGCCTGGATGAGCTGGATGAATTCCTGTAAAAGGGTCCAGGAGAAAAGGGAAGGGGTGCTTTATTATTTTCATTTTACTCTACTATTTGAATAATGTTTTTGAAAAGAAAGGAGTTAGCCCCACTGTGTATTTTATTTTGGGTAAAATAGAAAGCATTTTTAGAAATTGGGCAGAGTAGGCAGGAAGTTAGAAGGGGTTTTGTTTGTTATTTTCATAAAGGCCCCTTCCCACACTATATATCTTATTTGTATTCATTATTTTCATCTATTATTATTATACTCTTTATATTCTTAACTGTAATTGAGAGGGGACGATTAAGGGTCAGAAGCAGGTCATTGTCCGTGTTATGAGATAATGTAACCAGACTTTAAGGGAATGAGTTGAAGGATTTTATATATGAGAAAAAAAAGAAAAAGAGAGTCTTTTCAAATCTACTGTATTTTGAAATATGCTGTAAAGTCTCATCACAGCCAAAAGGAGAAGAAGGAATCGACGAGCACCTCAGTGCTTAGCAACTGGGCTAGACTCTACTGGTGGTTTAAAAACCCGCTGTCAGCCCCATCACCAGGTAGCACTCTAGGCAGGACCAGAGTACACCTGGCAACGGTGGAGTCAACCCAGATAGCGCTCCAGACCACCGGAAGCGTCTGAGAGTTCCTCTGGCAACGTGGGACAAAATATAATCTGCTCATGGTATAATCACTGGAGAATGTTAGTCTACTGAAGTATTAATACACTGAAATGATGATCTACTGAAACATGTACAATACACTGGTTAATTGAATGGCTTAATGTGATGGTGCCCCCTAATGGATGCATTAGTTAGCGAGATGAGATCTTTTACTTCCTTCTAGCCAAAAAAGAGGGGAGATGTTTGGTCTCATTCTCTAGCCGGAGTGTCCACATGAGGAAGGCCAGGAGGATGGATGGCCTAAAGTTTGGCCATAGATGGTTTAACAGAAAGAGAGCTGAACTTATGAGGACATACTCGGGTAAGGGAACATAGGTGTGGGACATAGATCTAGTCCCAAAGGGGGGATGTGTGGAGGAAATTCATTTTCTAGTAGGCCTCAGTGGGCCTCACCTGTGTTGTAGGGAGGCTTTGGCCGTATATTATGGGCCTCAGTGGGCCTCAGTAGGCTTCAGATGTGTTGTAGGGAGGCTCTGGCCGTATATTAAAGACCAGGGTCTGTCGTCCATCGAAATATGAAAAACAAGGGAAGACTATGTTTATTGTGTGGGAAACTGGTGAGGGGTGACGGGAACCAGTCATAAATTAGGTGTGAAGCGCTGGGAGACTGTCCTATGAAGGTTATATGAGTGTTTTTAAGAAAGTTAGAAAGCTGGGGATTTTCCACCAATATGTATGGAACATGATAAAGTGTGCATCTAATTGTGGAGAAACTGTGGGGTGGAGTTAAAAAGAAAAAGGTACGTGGAGGAGCGTCAATTGGATGAAAGACGATAAGAAAATGTATAAGACATGAAGTTTTATCATGAAAGAGTCAGATGTTCAGCTGGCATTTCACTTTGTTGTTTCCTGCAATAAAGTTAATTTTCCTGAAGACCTGGAACTTCGACTCATACAATTTTTCTTTAAAGAATTGAAGACTATTGAAACTTAGAATTTTCCACAACATTTTCTGTGGTCATCGCGACCGCTGTTTACATCCCACCACAGGCAGACACAGGGCTGGCTTTATCTGGCCTTCATGATGTTACCAGCGGCTTCATAAACAAACACCCCGATGCTGCTTTCATCGTCGCGGGCGATTTTAACAAAGCAAACCTAAAGAAATTCTTGCCAAACTTTCACCAGCACGTCTCCTGTCCTACACGAGGAGCAAACACACGGAGTCATTGCTACTCTCTGTTTAAGAATGCCTATAAAGCTCGGTCAATTCCAGCTTTCGGCAAATCGGATCACGCCGCCATTTTCCTCACACCTGAATACAGACGAAGGCTCGTTCAGGAACCCCCGGTGAGGCGGGAAGTTAAACACTGGTCACCCCATTCAGAGACCGCGCTACAGGCAGCTCTTGATGATGTCGACTGGGACATGTTGCAGTGAACACACGCACTGCCGCTTACATCTCCGGTCTCCTAACGGGGAATATGAATGAATACAGATCGTCCTGCTATGCTCTGTGACGCGCAGTTAAAGCTGCAAAGCTCCGTTATAAGGATTCAAGTCCCAGAATGCAGATATACTACATATGATTTATCTTGTGAATCTATTGTTTTATCCCTTTCATGTCTGGTGTCTTTTTAAAGGTCATAGTACGATTGGTAAAATGGTCTCAACATCACTGAAGTCACTGGTAGGGTTAGAGAGATTGAAACATATGAGAATTGTGTTCTCCTTTTTTGAGTGGTCTCTCCAAAGATATCTGATCCTCTCCCCCAAACTAGGTGTTTGTGTTGTAAATATTTACAACCCTTTGTTCTGGTCTGGGTATTTAAGGAAGGGTAGCAGGGCTGCCATTGGGAACATTCTGTAGACAGAACCCCCATGCAGTGTTGTGTCAGTGTCATAAAAGGCACTCACATACACACTATATGTATTGTGCCAGATATGACTCTTTGAAACTATTTTCATATTACTTAATTGTATTTTATATTTTTATGCTGAAAGTTGTGTACCATGAATTCATGTTTAATTTAAGTTCTGTCTGGCCAAAATAAATGTTAATCTTGATTTATTCTGTATCTTTCTGAAATCATTATTCAAGTATGAGAACAGCCATGGTTTTCGGTAAGTGATTGTAGTAGGGCATGGCTGATTGAACAGGTGGTAACATTTATCATTGCTCCGTGATGGCAGATTTCAATCTGGATAGTTTTGTTAAAGTGCCGTCTTTTGAACAGCTAGAGAAATGTCGAAAGGATGATTTACTGCTTATTGCTGCTCATTTCAAAATTGTGGTTACGAAGCAACAGCTTAAGAGAGAGGTGAAAAGTGCTGTGTTGCAAAGATTAGTGGAACTGGGTTTTTTGGTGTTGCCTGGAGTAGAGTTCTCTTGGTGCTGATGTTCACTCAAATGTGTCTGGTGATGAGGAGCAAGGTGAAACTGCTGAGGTGGAGGGGTCTGAGACCAAAGCTGTTTTACCGCCCTTTGAACCATTTTCTCCGACCTCTGTTAGGGCTGGAGGTGATGCCCAGTTGAAGGTTCGCTTGGCGCGAGTCCAAATGGAAGCGCATGAACGGGCAGAGAGTCGTCGGGCTGAGATGAATTTTCGCCTTGAAATTCGCAGGCTAGAAATTGAGGCTGAAACGCAGATTAAACTGAGTGAATTGGAGTTGAATGCAACTAAAAATGTAAATACCCCAGTTGTTCCACCTGTGCAATCTGCTAGCACTTCATCAGGGGCTGAATTGGGAGTAACCACCTTTGATGTAAGTAAACAAATCTCTCTCGTACCACAATTTCGAGAAGCAGAAGTCGATTCTTACTTTGGCTTATTTGAACGAATTGTGTCCGCACTAAATTGGTCTAAGGAAGTCTGGCCTTTACTTTTGCAATGTAAGTTAACAGGCAAGGCTCAGGAGGTTTGTGCAACCTTATCCTTAGAGGATAGCCTGAATTATTACACGATGAAAGCTGCAATCTTGCGTGTTTATGAGTTAGTGCCAGAAGCATACAGACAACGGTTTAGGGGTCATTAAAAAATCCTAATCAATCGTTCGTTGAGTTTGCCAGAGAAAAAGGCGTTTTGTTTCAGTGTCGAGTAAGTTTGTTTCGTGTCGAGTAAGGTAACAGATTTTAAAACCTTGCGATTAATTCTTGTGGAGGAATTTAAAAACTGTGTTCCTGAACGTGTCGTTGTTTATTTAAACGAACAAAAGGTGAGTTCTTTATCTCAAGCGCCTGTCTGTGCTGACGAATTCGCGCTGACACACAAGAATGTTTTTACCACCGTCCGTTCTGATAAAACTGCATCTGTCCCTTTGGTTAATCAGTCACGACCCAAAACAACTCTTCCGAAGCCAAAGGAAGACAGAGAATGTTTTTATTGTCATAAGTTTGGTCATTTAATTGCTGATTGTCAAGTGTTGAAACGAAAGCAACAGAATTCTGTGACTAAAAGTGTTGGTTTTGTGAAAGCTGTCAACGATGACAATGTTGAGCGTGAGGATAAGCTAGATGCTAGCTATGAACCGTTCATGACCGAAGGGTTAATTTCTATTACGGATAAGTCTGCAGAACAGATCACTCTGTGACACTGGTACTACCCAGTCTTTTGTAGTTGCAGGTGTACTGCCATTTTCTGAGCAAACCTTCTGTGGCAGTAATGTGTTGGTACAGGGCATAGAGATGGGTTGCGTTAAAGTTCCGTTACATCAGGTGTATTTGCAGTCTGATTTATGTACAGGATTGGTTAAAGTAGGTGTTCGTGAATGTTTGCCTGTGAAAGGGATAGATTTTATTCTTGGCAATGATCTGGCTGGAGGGAAGGTTTTTCCTGTTTTGGAGGTTTTTGATAACCCTATGTTTGATCAGGCTGATGAGTTATCTGAGAGATACCCTGAAGTCTTTCCAGTTTGTGCTGTTACAAGAGCTCAAGCTAGTAAGAAAGATGTGTTTGATTTGTCAAACTCTTTTATTGCACCTATATTTACCACCGACGTTTTACCATCAGTTGAAGGTAAGGCTACTGACGAATCCTCTCCTGTCAGTTTGCACTGTTTAAAACTGCCTGTGACACATGAGAAAATAGTTTCTGCACAAAAGGCAGATCTGACTTTGCAAAAATGTTTCTCTGCAGTTGTTTCCTTAGAGAAAGCAAAGAAGAGAAAATCTGCATATTTTGTGGACAAGGACTTGTTAATGCGTAATTGGTGTCCTAATGTTAAGGATGATTCTGAATGGAGCGTGGTGTATCAGGTTGTCATTCCGTCGAATTACCGACAACATGTTTTATCACTAGCTCATGATCACGACTTGTCTGGACATCTTGGGATTACGAAAACATCGCATTTTGAGGCATTTCTTTTGGCCACGGTTGAAAACCGATGTCGCTCATTTTTGTTGTACTTGTCATATATGTCAGATTACTGGAAAACCGAATCAAGTAATTCCACCTGCGCCACTCATTCCTATTCCAGTGGTAGGAGAACCGTTTGAGCATGTTATTATTGATTGTGTTGGACCTTTACCTCGAACGAAAAATGGTAATCAGTTTCTCTTGATGATTATGTGTAGTGCTACGCGTTTCCCTGAAGCGATTCCATTAAGAAAGATTACAGCACCAGTGGTTATTAAAGCACTTGTGAAATTTTTCTCCATCTTTGGCTTACCAAGGATTGTGCAAAGCGATCAAGGCAGTAATTTTCTATCAAAGCTTTTTTCACTGACTACTTTGAATATTTCTCACAGAGTTGCGAGTGCCTACCATCCAGAGTGTCAAGGTGCTCTTGAACGTTTCCACCAAACATTGAAGGCGATGCTTAGGAAGTATTGCATGGATACAAGTAAAGATTGGGACGTAGGGGTACCCTTGGTTTTATTTGCTGCTAGAGAGGCTGTGCAGGAAAGTCTTGGATTTAGTCCTGCCGAGCTTGTATTCGGACATGTTGTCCGAGGTCCTCTCAAGATGCTCAAGGAGAAAATTCTGTCCACTGAGTCGAGTTCTAAGACGAACGTGTTGGATTATGTTAGTAAATTTCGTGAGCGCTTGCATAAAGCATGTTCTGTGGTGAGAGAATCACTAGCTAGCGCACAAGAAAATATGAAGCATCACTTTGATCGTAAATCCGTACAGCGCTATTTTCAAAAAGGAGATCAAGTGTTGTTTTTACTCCCTGTTGTAGGCTCTTCTCTATCTGCACGATTCTCAGGTCCCTACAATGTTCTGAGGAAGTTGAGTGACACTGACTATGTCGTTTGTACACCTGACAGAAAGAGAAAGTCTTGTGTGTGCCATGTGAATATGTTGAAGGCATATCACAAGAGAGAGTCACCTCATGTAGAAGTTCCAGCTGTTTCAACCTCTGTTCCAGATACTTTAGCTACCGTCTGTAGTGGAGTGACTGTTACCTATGCTGATGTTGAGGACGATGGTATAGTGTTCCGTCATACCCATCACCAATGTGCTAGACTAAAGAATTCTGAGGTATTAAGTGAATTGCCAGCTCACTTAAATCACTTATCTGATGAACAGCGCGATGACATCATGCATTTGATTAACAACTTCCCGAATCTGTTTAATGATGTTCCTTCCCGTACTACTGTTTTGGAGCATGATATTAATGTGGGTGATGCCACTCCATTAAAACAACATGCGTACCGGGTGAATGCAACAAAGAGAGCTGTCATGAAAGATGAGGTTGACTATTTGCTGAAGCATGGTTTTGCGAAATACAGTTGTAGTCCTTGGAGTTCACCATGCTTATTAGTTCCAAAGAGTGATGGCATAGTTCGGTTTTGTACTGACTACCGAAAGGTAAACGCGGTTACAATTGCAGATTGCTTTCCGTTGCCGCGCATGGAAGATTGCGTTGACAATCTTGGTACTGCTCGTTATGTCAGTAAATTAGATCTTTTAAAGGGTTACTGGCAAGTGCCCCTTACTTCTCGTACATCTGACATATCCGCTTTTGTGACTCCTGACAATTTTGCACAATATTCAGTTATGGCTTTCGGTATGCGTAATGCTCCCGCTACAAAAATGGCGCCGCCGTGTTTGGTCGCCGTTCAGGTCGCTCCGCGAAGACTGTGCTTTTATTTACTATTTTTCTTTCTTTTACTCTCAATTTTTACAAACTTATCATCTGCATTGATCTACTATGACAGCAAAACTCTTTTGGACATTGGTTACCTCTACACTGGACTGTTTCAGGACACTTTCGCCGATACTCTGTGGCCATCTGAGATTCTTCGGAACGCCGAGTCGAACAATGGACAGAGCCAGCGGCGTAGAACCAAGAAACACCGTGGGAAATGCGCTGGTATCCGTAACAGACTGAGGAAAAGGGCATTCAGTCCTCCTCTACCGAGCATTCTTCTAGCAAATGTTCAATCCTTGGATAATAAGATGGACGATCTTAGAGCCAGGATAAGTTTTCAACGGGACATGAGAGACTGTAACATCTATTGTTTGTCTGAAACATGGCTCACGCCCGCAGTCCCGGACACAGCTGTGACGCCGTCGGAGAACTTTTTTCGGATGGACAGAACAGCCGAGGCCGGTAAATCCAAAGGCGGTGGAGTATGCTTCATGATCAACAAGAAATGGTGCGATCCCAGGAACATCACCATTCTCTCGCGGTCCTGCTCACCTCATCTGGAACATTTAACAATCATTTGCCGTCCATTCTATCTGCCGAGGGAGTATTCTGCGGTTGTCGCGACCGCTGTTTACATTCCACCACAGGCAGACACAGCGCTGGCTTTATCTGGCCTTCATGATGTTGCCAGCGGCATCATAAACAAACATCCCGACGCGGCATTCATTGTCGCGGGCGATTTTAACAAAGCAAACCTAAAGAAAGTCCTGCCAAACTTTCACCAGCACGCCTCCTGTACACGAGGAGCAAACACGCTGGATCATTGCTACTCTCCGTTCAAGAACGCCTATAAAGCTCGGTCACTTCCAGCGTTTGGCAAATCGGATCATGCCGCCATTTTCCTCACTCCCGAATACAAACAAAAGCTCGTTCAGAAACCCCCGATGAGGCGGGAAGTTAAGCGCAGGTCACCCCATTCAGAGACCGCACTACAGGCAGCTCTGGATGATGTTGACTGGGACATGTTCCGAGCGAGTTCAGCCGACGTAAACGAGTTCACAGACGTGGCGCTTTGCTTCATCAACACGCTTACAGAGCAAGCCACGCAAACAATAACAATAACGTCCTTCTCAAATCAGAAACCGTGGGTGGACAATTCAATCCGCGCGGCAGTGAACGCACGCACTGCTGGTTACAACGCCGGTCTCCATTCAGGGAATATGAATGAATACAAATCATCCTGTTATGCTCTGCGGTGTGCAGTTAAAGCCGCAAAGCTCCGATATAAAGACCGAGTGGAGTCTCATTTCCAACTCAACGACTCGCGGCGCATGTGGCAAGGTCTGAGGTCCATCTGCTCGTTTGGATCTAAATCCTCTGCAGAGGTGAGCGCTGATCCGTCGCTTGTGAATGAGTTAAACTCTTTCTACGCCGCTTTGACTGTAACCGCGTAACGCGACTCCGCCAAGTGGCGCGTTAGAGGAAAATTACTCAGAGCAGCAACAACCACGTGATCTCTGTCTCAGAGGATGAAGTTCGGAGAGCACTCAAGCTGCGTGTGGACGCCAGGAAAGCTGCCGGGCGGATGGTATTTCAGGTCGTGTTCTATGGTCCTGTGCTGATCAGCTCGCCGGGTTGTTTACATCTATCTTTAATGAGTCCCTCGCTACATCTGTGGTCCCCACCTCCTTCAAAAAATCCACCATCATTCCTGTCCCTAAGAACAGTAAACCCTCTTGCCTAAATGACTATCGTCCAGTGGCTCTCACGTCTATAGTCATGAAGGTCTTTGAGAGACTCACCATTTGAGAGAGAAAACACCATTTGCGCCTACATTCCTGACACTTTGGACCCTCTTCAGTTTGCCTATCGTCCCAATAGATCGACTGAAGATGCCATCTCTCATGTCCTCCACTCCTCCCTCACTCACATCGACAGCAAAAGTGGGAACTACGTAAGGCTGCTATTTATTGACTATAGCTCAGCCTTTAACACCATAGTTCCCATCAAGCTAACCTCCAAACTCCTGGATCTCGGCCTGAATCCTTCTCTCTGCCACTGGATTGAGGACTTCCTCACTGGCAGGCCTCAGGTGGTGAGAATAGGCCAGTTCACCTCCACCTCCATCACCCTGAGTGTGGGAGCTCCCCAGGGCTGTGTCCTGAGTCCCCTGCTCTACTCTCTCTACACACATGACTGTTTGTCCACACACAGCTCCACCTCTATCATCAAATTTGCTGGTGATACTGTTGTCCTGGGCCTCATCTCCAACAACAATGAGACGGCATACTTGGACGAGGTGGAGCATCTAACATCATGGTGCCAGGACAACTGTCTCTCTCTGAATGTTAGCAAGACCAAAGAAATTATTGTGGACTTCAGGAAGAGACAGCAACGGACATACTCCCCCCTCATGATCAGCGGGTCACCAGTAGAGAGAGTGAGCAGCTTCAAGTACCTGGGTGTAAACATCTCCGAGGACCTGACCTGGACTGCTCACATTCAGACACAGGTGAAAAAAGCCAGGCAAAGACTGTACCACCAGCGCCAGCTGAGAAAATTCAGGGTTTCACCAGCTATCCTGAAAACTTTCTATTTAGGGGCGATAGAAAGTGTATTAACTCAGTGCATCACAGCGTGGTATGGGAACAGCACCAGTCATGACCGCAAAGCCCTGCAAAGAGTTGTGCACTTATCCGAGCGTATCTCAGGGTCAGCTCTCCCGTCTCTGCAGGACGTCTACACCAAACGCTGCAAAGGTAGAGCTACTAAGATCATCAAGGACTCTAATCACCCTGCAAACCCTCATTTCACGCTGCTGCCATCTGGTAAGCGCTTCCGAAGCCTGATGGCCAAAACTAAGAGACTCAGGAGGAGCTTCTTCCCCCAGGCCATCAGACTCCTGAACTCAGTCACTTAACACCACGTGACTTCACTTCAGGATATACATACTGTCATTGCACTGCACTTTCTGTTCTCGTTGTTACTGTGTAACAACCTGTTATAAACCTGTTTGCACATTATACTCTTTATACATTTGTTAACCACATATTTATAAGTGTACAGTTTACTCACTGCACAGTCTACTTCAATTATTTTATTCCACTTTATTCTTATTTTTTACTTTTTTTTTTTTCTCTTGACTTGATTATTTATAATTCTACAGATAAAAAAACCAACGGATTGTGATCCATGAACACAATAACAGGACGGTAACTAGAGCCAACATAAACATCAAAATATTGAAGTGCCATCAGCAGTGCTAATGCCTCCTTCTCAATTGTCGAATAATTGAATTGATGCTTGTTGAACTTACGGGAAAAGTAGCAAATGGGATGATCAACTCCGTTCTCATCCTCCTGCAAGAGTACAGCTCCAGCACCAACCGCACTAGCATCCACCTCTAGCTTGAATTCAGAAGACAGGTCAGGTGCTCTCAGAACAGGAGCTACACAGAAGAGCTTTAATCGAGACAAATGCATGCTGGCATTCGTCAGACCACCGAAACTGACAGGATGGGCTAAGGAGAGATGTCAAAGGTTGTGCAATGACAGAAAAGTTCTTACAAAAACTGCGGTAGTAACCAGCCATGCCTAAAAACCTACGAAGTTCTCATCGAGTAGTTGGAATGGGGAACTCGGATATGGCAGTTACTTTCGCGTCTATCGGACGCACTTGACCTTGACCAACCTCCTTACCGAGATATGTGATAGTCGCTTGAGCAAATTCACATTTGGCCAAATTCAGGGTCAGTGATGCTTTTAGCGAGGCGCTCGAATACGGTGTTTAACAGTGAAACATGTTCTGACCAGTCTGTAGAGTACACAACTAGATCATCTAAATACGCATTACAATTTGGAATGCCTGATGCTAATGAGCCGCTGAAAAGTAGCGGGAGCATTACGCATACCGAAAGCCATCACTGAATATTGTGCAAAATTGTCAGGAGTCACAAAAGCGGATATGTAAGATGCATGAGAAGTAAGGGGCACTTGCCAGTAACCCTTTAAAAGATCTAATTTACTGACATAACGAGCAGTACCAAGATTGTCAACGCAATCTTCCATGCGCGGCAACGGAAAGCAATCTGCAATTGTAACTGCATTTACCTTTCGGTAGTCAGTACAAAACCAAACTGTGCCATCACTCTTTGGAACTAATAAGCATGGTGAACTCCAAGGACTACAACTGTATTTCGCAAAACCATGCTTCAGCAAATAGTCAACCTCATCTTTCATGACAGCTCTCTTTGTTGCATTCACCCGCTACGCATGTTGTTTTAATGGAGTGGCATCACCCATATTAATATCATGCTCCAAAACAGTAGTACGGGAAGGAACATCATTAAACAGATTCGGGAAGATGTTAATCAAATGCATGATGTCATCGTGCTGTTCATCAGATAAGTGATTTAAGTGAGCTGGCAAATCGCATGAGGAGTTTGTAGGAGTTTCCGTAAATCTTTCTGTCAGGGCAGATTCATACCGAGGACCCCATGACCGGAGCATGGCGCTAAGCATGAGGGGCAATCTGATTTCTGGGTGTCACTGTTATTATCAAGTTACAGCTCTCGTGACTATTGCTAAAATTACACTTTCTGTTATGAGTAAGCATTTGCGACTCACTTAAAGGTAAAATAGTTCACTCTGCAATCCTCTGTAATATCAGAACTGACTAATTTGCGTCTGTGAGGTAATGTAATTATAATCGCGAGCATTATTCTCTGAGCGACTCCGGGTCCCATGGAGGAACGAATATTTGAAATTAAGAGATACTAAGAGAAATCAACGATCTAAATTAAATCACAACTAAACTTATGATCAGCTGTTAAGTTACAAATGTAACAAATGTAACAAAGTTACAAAGAATAAAATTAACAATGGAGTCAGATTTAAAATTCGATGGTCATAAATTAATTGCCAGGACAACTGTCTCTCTCTGAATGTTGGCAAGACCAAATAACTGATTGTGGACTGTAGACCAGAAATGTATTATTTTAATATTATTTATATTCATAATTGGATGTATAATGTATTTGTGAAGTTTAAGTGCATGAGTTGAAGTCTGCATGAACATGTTAGTGTCATATGGCAGACACAGGGAGAAGAGATAATTTTAGCCATACAAAGAATGCGTGTACATGCAGGAATGTGCATACATGTATCACTGATGCATACATAGCTTATATTTTCAGCTGATCTATTTGTTCTGTGATATATCTCAACTGATGTAAGACATTCTATTTTCAACAAACCAACATGTTTCGCTACCTTGTAAGGAATTGCAAATCCTTTAGTCAGTGGTATATAATGCTCAACAGTGATGCACTGCCTCAGAGAAACACATACAGCTGGCACAAAGACAACAAGTTTCTCTCCTATGCCTGAAACATATGACAATAAAGAGTTTTGGCAAGGCAATTGGTATCCGGTCCTGTGATTCTACTATAGAGGGGACAAAGCTTAATTTCAGATCAACAGTTGGCGTCACGAACAGGATCTGCATTTCAGACATTTGTCTCAATCAATTCATCAGGTAAGACATTTGTTTTTTCTTAAAAATTCTAAGTCTGCCTGATGATATATATAGTGTTGAGACAGTGAATGAAACTGCTAAAAAGAACTGTTATTTATTAAAAATAAATAAATAAATACCAGTTGTGTTGCCAATAAATGTGTGTCAGACATAGTTACACTTTAAGTAATTTAATTTGATGTGATGTGATGTGATGTAAGTTGTTCTGATCAGTGGGCCTCCAAAAATATTTGAATGAAGCTGGGTAAAAGTGGATCTTTTGTGCAAAAGACCATTTAGTCAAATTTTCTGAAGAATAAGCCGTAATACGATTTAGCAATTAGCTCGTTGTGACTGTGAGGTGGTGGAATGTGGCGAGTCTGCAAGAATTGGCAGGTAAAAAAAACTCTAAAGCATGTCCACACACCGAAGAGCCGCACTTAGAAGTAGTACGGGGAAGTGCAACTTGCGGTGAGATTAAAGCAGTTTAAAGTGGCGGGTCTGCACTAAAGGTAGTGCTGTTTTGAGAACCCTAAAACGTTTAAACATGCTAAAGTATAAAGGTGCCTTTATGAATTTATAGTAGCTAGAATCGTGGGCCTTCTGATTTTGACAGTAAAGCTGTTCAATATTTGGGGAGGAGACTGATCTGACTTCAACTGAAAAGAAAAAAGAAAAAGGAATTTATAAGAATATTTAGGATTTAACTTTTGTTTTCTTTCTCTTCTTTCTTTGTTTTCTGAGTTATCGGCTAGAGAGAGAGAGAGAGAGAGAGAGAGAGAGAGAGAGAGAGAGAGAGAGAGAGGTTGGGCAGGACCCTTCCTTCAGCAGTCAACACACACACACACACACACACACTCACTCACACGCACACACAGAGTTATACATAGCCCTGCTGCTGAGAGCACAGAGACACAGATCATCTGCAAAATGGCAGAGAGTGGCTTTAATAGCAGAACAATATCTGCTTGGTACTTGGAAAAGAAGAACAAGAAACAAGCCAAGTTTTTGAAGAAAGGACTGGATGTTGATGCTTCTTTGGATGAACAGTTTAGATGGTTCATGATCCAAAAGACTCTGTCAAACTGAAAGCCTTTCCAATCCTAGCAGCTCATTGGATTGTGAAACAAGATGGAATTTGTTGCAGTATGGATGGGAGTCCAGTTCCACTTGTTGAAGCAATGAAGCCCCAGATTGAAGCATAACAAGTTGAATAAAATCATGTCCATTACATGTTCAGAAAAAGAAAACATAATCATTGATGATTCATTTGATCCAGATTGGACAAATATAATAGCCGAGGCTGAAAGAACATATTTGCAAGCACCAGTAAATTCAGCAAAGACTGTAATGCCTCCTCCATACAACCCAATTTATCCAACTTTGCCTGAACAATGTAAAGGTTCTTGTAAGCCAAATGGAGGGCCAGTTGACAAAATATTTATTGCATCTGCACAGGCTGCTCCAGTAATAACCAGATCCAAATCAGCCCAGCCAAACAGAGACATGTTGCGATGTACACCAGCACCTGCCTCTGATTGGGGTGATGAGACAAGATAAGGTCGGTCATGAATTTTCTTCACCTGCTGTTAAAAGGGAAGAATTACAATCTGAAATGATGACGGAAGAAAGACCATTCACACCAGGAGAACGTCAAGCCATTCTCACAGCCTTGCCTCCTTTGAAGAGACAAGATCCAAACACAGAGTTTTGGCGAGAATTAGATTCCTTGGTTGAAGCACATCAAATGACACTAAGAGACATACACACCATTGTAAAAGCTAAAATCCCAAGAGACAGATGGGAACGCTTGCCAGCGTCAATAACAACAGCCCAATGGATAGACTTGTGGGTTGATGGCCAGGGACAACCCCTGGGTCTTTGGCAAGCCTTAGATGTGTTCCAAAAAGAAATCCAAGAGATCCTGGGCAGTGGTAAGATTCCTTTCACATCAGTAACATTGATTAAGCATGATGAATCTCCAGATGAATATGCCTTGCTAAGAAGGAACCAGATAGAGATGATGTACAGTTTACTGACACACTTGTGGATGGTTTTAGCACCAAATACCAACAAGCCTTATTACTTGGAGTCAACCCAGGAGAAACATTTGACCAAATTATGCAATGGGCTGGTCGTCTAGAGATGGCTATCAGATCAAACAAGGATGAAGGAAATAAGCCAAATCGAAGAGGGGTGGCATTCGTTCAATCCAACATCAATGCAGATAGAATGTTGAAGGTTTGCCGCAATTGTGGAAAGCCTGGCCACATCATAACAGACTGTTGGGCTAAAGGAGGTGGAGCAGAAGGTAAAGGCCCATCATTTAGACAGGTCAGGGCGAAAAACAATGATAAAACCCCTCAAGGAAAAACGTGGACTGAAGCACAAGTTTGTCAGCTCATTGAGGGAATTATGCATTCACAATAGGAATCAGTGGCCCCCTGTATGAGTAAGAAAAGAGACAATCGCCTTTTCATCCCTGCTTTGATAGGGGGCCATTCACGTGACTGCCTAATTGATACGGGAGCCGCCCTTTCCATAACTGATTTGAATCTACCTACAACACATGAGACTATAGAAGTTGAAGGAGTTGGAGGAGATATCATGATATTTCACAAAAGTATACCAGTTCCTCTGCAAATACATGAAGATTAAGTTTTATGGACACCTTTCTGGGTGGGGCCAAATTCACAAGGAAGCCTTATAGGTATGGACATTTTACCATTATTAAACATGATCATATTTACTGACAGTCGTCAAATTGCTACAACATCTGGAATAATACCACATGAAGATCGCACATGTAATATAAATTCTGTCGGTATAGCAAAACCAATCATCAGAAATTGGGGAAAGGAAGGTGTGTGGGGTCTTCTGTGTAGTTTATATCCAGATGTTTGGGCTAAACACAAATTCGATTGTGGGAAAGCCAACATTGACCCTGTTATTATTGAGGGACCGATACATGCCCCTCATAAACAATACCCCATTCGACCAGAAGCAAGACAAGCTGTGGCAGAGATAGTGGCAGACTTGGAAACTGAAGGAATTGTGCGACAAACAACTTCGTATTACTAATAGCCCTGTCTGGCCAGTCAGGAAATCAGACAACTCATGGAGATTAACCATTGATTACACAAGACTTAACAGTGTAACGCCAAAGCCACATCCTATCGTGGCTAATCCTGCTACCATTTTGAATGATATTCCAGGAAATGCAAAAATCTTCACGGTCTTAGATGTGCTGTCGGCTTTCTGGTCTATATCCATTGATGAAAAATCTCAAGAGAAATTGGCTTTCACTGTGGGAGCAAACCAGTATGTCTGGAACAGACTTCCACAAGGTCTTAATCTTTCTCCAGTTGTTTTTCACAGAGCCCTGGATCAATTCTTAACTGAGCAAAAAGCTGAAATTGAGAGTTCAGGAAGTGTTTGCCTCCAATATGTTGATGACTTGTTGATTGCAAGTCCAGACGAAAACAGCCATATATCTGCTCTAAATATTACTCTACAAGCTCTAAGAAAAGGTGGATTCAAAGTTAACCCCGACAAAGCACAGCTGGCCAAAACTAAAGTTGTCTATTTAGGCCAAGAAATATCTGCTGAGGGAAGGAGAATGACAACAGAGCGTATAGAGGCATTACGGCAAATTCCAAAACCTCTGACAGTGACAGGGATGCGGAAGGTGATGGGACTTTTCAACTATTGTCGTCAGTATATACCTGATTTTGCCAGCATCAAGATTCAAGATTCAAGATTCAAGTTTATTTGTCATTACACATGTACAAGTACAGTATAACGAAATGAAGTTTGGAGCAAGCCTCCGGGCGCAGCCTTTTCAGGCGCCGCCACACGCTCCAGAAATACAAGAATGCAGTTTAACAAGAATTACATAGCAAACACAACAAAACATAACATAACACAGTACACGTGGTCACGTGATGGGATTTTTTGTATGGAGTGGGAGAGGAGATAGATAAGGACAGGCAGACGGATGGAGGGGGGCTGGGATCGGGATCAGGTGTGTATGGTGCGAGTGAGTCTGAGATTGTGTTGTGTGAGAATGTT
This sequence comes from Paracanthobrama guichenoti, assembly GCA_018749465.1. Lineage (NCBI taxonomy): Eukaryota > Metazoa > Chordata > Actinopteri > Cypriniformes > Gobionidae > Paracanthobrama > Paracanthobrama guichenoti. The sequence goes on along the minus strand of CM031946.1, from coordinate 22,838,458 downwards.
AGCCATAACTTCAGATGTTTTCGAGTTCAGTTCTATGGTTTGTCCTTGAAGGGAGATAAGGCAGTGCACAGGGAAAGATAGCAGACCAAGCTGTCAGGCTGACCTCCCAACCGAGAGATAGGGACAAGTGAGGTTCGGGTGGGGTAGTTGATTAGGTCAGGCAAATACAATTTTTTAATCCATTTGATGATCTTCGGTAATTTGTCCGGATCATAATCAATCAATCAGTTCTGGTCCTCAGCACTCGCGTCTGGTCCGTGCAGTTTCCCTAGACATTACGTCCAGCCTCATGGTCAGACCGGTTACAGTCCGTAAAAGTTCACCGATCTGACCCCCGATGGAGCCCACTCTTCCCTGCGTATCCGCAGTCCGGACTGCGTTGTTACGGTTCAGTTCCTCAATCTGTATCACTCTCTGATCTAATTCCTTCAAACGGTCACACACAACCCCGAAGCATTCCTTAATTTCCACAGACAGCGGCTGGGTGAATTTGCTTGCAGCTGTTTTACCAATCTTCCGATAGGTCAGGGCAATCCCAAAGCCAAAGAATAGGAACCCGGCCATCAATACTCCAATCATGTATAAATCTTCTGCATCCTCCACGGACAGAGCCTCCAGGCACAGGACTTGCCAGTTGTTCCATGCGTCCATCACGTACCCTGCAGCAAAGGTCCCGTCCGGGCAGGTGGGTTCTCCCGGGGCACCCTTCCTTTGTGAGAAAATCCTATCGATCGCGCTGATTGACCAGTTAATCAATTCCATTTCAGTATTTTCAGGAGTCCAGCAAGCAGCGGGTCAGAGAGAAAAAGAAAAGACAAAATACCAAAGCGCCAGAGCACAGCGGGAGAGAGAGAAACACGTCTGCACTGTATGAGATAGAACAAGGAAGAGGCCTCACTAGGCCTCTCATTGATTTGTATAAAGGGGCAAACCCTGGAGTGGAACAGAAAAACTGGACACCAGAAGCTGAGGATGCGTTTACTTCTATAAAGAGAAACTGATTTCAGCTCCAGCCTTGGGACTTCCGGATGGTCATTTGCCATTTCATTTGTGGACCAGGGAGGAGATGAGACCTACTCAGCAGTGCTGTGTCAAAAACCAGGTGATCGATTCAAACCAGTTGGATACTTTTCCACAAAGATTCCTGTTACCATGATAGGTCAACCACGATGTATACAAGCCCTTGATGGTGCCACATGGGCAGTGAATGCTGTGGAAAATCTGATAGGTGCACAAATCATCACATTGCACACCCCACACAGTATAGTAACACTGTTGAACAACACAAATATCAAAACAATCACTGATGCAAGGAGAGCAAAATGGGAAACAGCTTTACTAAACAAGGATTTGAGAGTGGAAATCGTCAGAGACACTTCCCTTAACCCAGCCACAATGATGCTGGAACCGCATGAGGGAATACCACACGAGTGCCAAAAACAAGTAGAAGGAGAACCTTGGTCCAGTTAATCCAATTCCTCTTGAAAATCCAGATAAAGAGTTATGGGTCGATGGATCCAATTACTACATTGATGGAAAACGACATACTGGATGGGCTGTAGTAGAGGCTGATGGAACTGTTGTAAAGCAAGGAGCTATTTCTGGGCAATTTTCGGCACAAGTAGCTGAGCTCATGGCGCTTACGGAAGCTCTTGAACTATCAGAAGGAGATCGAGTCAATATCTATACAGATAGTCGTTATGCTTTCGGCGTGGTCCATGACTATCTTGCCCTATGGAAAAGACGTGGACTCATCACTAACAGTGGGAGTGAAATACAGCATGCTTCCATAATTCGTCGCTTGATTGCAGCATGCCACTTACCGAGAGAAGCAGCTGTGATCAAGGTAAAATCACATCAATCTGACAAGTCCAAAGAAAGTCAAGGAAACACGGCAGCAGATATAGCAGCCAGAGAAGCAGATTTACTGTCCCCAACTCCTGTCACCTTGGTTCAGGAAAACAGAAAAGATAATCCTGAGTTCCATCTTCTGCCATATCACACAGAGACAAATAAAGATAAAGAACAATGGGAAAAAGCGGGAGCGAAAGAAGATGATCAAAGTATCTGGAGAATTCCAACAGGACAAGTGGTAATGCCAATCGGAACAAGAAAATAACTAATGCAGCTGTATCATGGAAAAGTACATGCTGGAGCAAAAGCAATGAAAGCTCAAATCAGCGAGACATGGTGGTGGCCACGGATGATGAGAGACATTGATGATTATTGTAGGAGATGCTTGATCTGCATAAAAGCAAATGTGGGAAAACCTGTAAAGGTAAGAATGTCACATGCACCCAGACCAACAGGGCCATGGACACATCTCCAAATCGATTTCACAGGACCATTGTCATCGAGTGGAGGGTACCAATACATCCTAGTAATCATAGATCGATTTACTAGATGGGTGGAAGCATTCCCGACAAAAAATTGCACTGCTGAAGCGGCAGCACGAGTAATGGTGGAAGAAGTTTTTCCTCGCTGGGGTCTTCCATATGAAATTGATTCTGACAATGGAACTCACTTCACTGGAAAATTGATGAAGGAAGCAATGAAATTGATGGGGATTAAACAAAAGTTTCACATTCCCTTTCGTCCTCAATCATCAGGCCTCGTTGAACGAATGAATAGATCGTTAAAGACATCCCTTACCAAAGCCATTATGCAGACTGGCCAAGGTTGGCATAAATTACTACCTGCTATTATATGGAACTATAGAGCAACTCCAAACAGAGTAACAGGACTAACCCCTGTTGAACTAATGACTGGAAGAGCAATGGTTCTACCTCCTGATGCTCCACCACCTGCGGGATCAGGAGGAGATTCCACTTTGTTCCAAGAAAAGTTAAGACGTTATCTCACTATGCTGGACAAAGCTACCAAAGGAAACAACCACAAAGTGCGAGAAGCTCAGCAGCAGTGGGATGAAAAACACACCACTACTGACATTCCACACATTCCCTAGTTAGGCAGTTTTGTTATGGTCAAACGAATTGCTAGGAAAGGTTTAGAGCCTAGGTGGGAAGGACCATACGAGATACTTTTAACAACAGATACAAGTGTGTGCCTTAAAGGGAAGGGAGTAGGAACAGATAGATGGTATCATTGGTCACAAGTTAGGCCTTGCTTAGTGAATGAACAAGATGATAGCGATAGCTTATGGCCTGACAATGGAACCTGACCATACTGGAAGCAATTCAGAGTTTGGAAAAGAACTTCAATGAGCAACTGACGCAACTTCGAGAGCAAGCTAAGTAAAGCAGCATGATTACTAGCCTATCAAAAGCTGTGCAGTTCAGTGCCAAAGAAGTTAAGGAATGCAACAGCGACAGCTCGAAGAAGCAATTGATAATGTGCACATTCGGAGTCAGACGAAAATATTTGTCCGGAGACTTGTCAAGGAGGAGTTATGGCATCGCTGCAAGGATTCCCCGGTGTGCAGAGAGAAAGGCGTCCCCCTCGCACGGATACATAGAGGGGCGTCAAATTAGTTAAATGAAGGAAAGGTTTGATCTACTGACAGTAGAGGTAGAAGGAGTGTGTTAAGAAGATATATGACTACTTTTGTATTTTCTAATCAGCGTAAATAAGCTTTGAACTAAGTTCTTACTGTTTGTTTTTTCTTTTAGATTCTTCGTTTTAAAATATAACATTTTCTGCAATGTTCAATTGTTCAATCTCATTTGCTTTGTTATGGGTAAAGTTAGGCACAGGTGTGGTGGTATGGATACGTTTAAGGGTAACGTTAGGGACAGGTGTGGTGGTGTGGGTAAGTTTAAGCGTAAAGTTAGGGACAGGTGTGGTGGTGTATGTAAGTTTAAGGGTAAAGTTAGGGACAAGTGTGGTGGTGTGGATAAGTTTAAGGGTAAAGTTAGGGACAGGTGTGGTGGTGTGGGTAAGTTTAAGGGTAAAGTTAGGGACAGGTGTGGTGGTGTCGGTAAGTTTAAGGGTAGGGTTAGGGACAGGTGTGGTGGTATGGATAAGTTTAAGGGTAAAGATATGGACAGATGTGGGTGGTATGGGTAAGTTTAAGGGTAAAGTTAGGGACAGGGGTCTAAAAGATTTGAGAAAAGCATTATTTTTATTTTGTAAAGGGTGAAAACCACATTGTCTGTTATTACTAGAAACTCATTCTTCCTAAGTGGATGTTAGTTTCTGTTCTAACCAATGGGGTGCTATATATATATATATATATATATATATATATATATATATATATATATATATATATATATATATATATTTTATATATATATATATATATATATATATATTAGTTTTTGCAATAAATGGGAATTTGTAAAATATAGAATTAGAGAAAGTTCCATTAAGTTTAGTAAGGAGACTGCCTTGGAAAAAGAATAGAAGAATGTAACTTATTCCAAGAAATTAGTAAATATTGTGATAAGGCAGATTTAAACAGTGAAGATAAAGACAAACTATTAATATTACAGTTGTTGAAAACTCTTTTCCTCGTTGAAGCAGAGACCAGGAGACGCTGGGATATCTTTCAATTAGACATTACTCTTTATTGAGAACACGTGCTGTTTGGTCGCTGAGGTTATCCAAGTCTAATTCAAAACAGTACACACTGTAATTTATCTACATTTCAGGGGGAGGAATTACACAGCAAATGAGGTGGAGACAATCTAAACAAAGCAATGAAATGTTGTGTCCAGGTAAAGGGACATGCCCCAGACATTAGAGTGTCACCAGTTCTAATCGAATCAGCATAACAGTGTCATTCAAATGCATAGATCCATCACTCTGACAATTCAGAAATGGTACAGGGGCTCCAAGAGCCATTAAAAACAAAAGGTGAGAATCTCAGTAATCTGGCGGAAGAGGAACTGGCCTGGAAACTTTGCATAACAGAATAATTCATCTGATGTCATCATCTTTACTTTAAATGCTAAATACAATGTATGTTTCTTAGTTCCCTTTCAGTTGGTCACGTTCGTCACCAACGAATTGGGATCACTTCAGGGAGCCCCCTATCAGCTTCTAGAACAGGCCTATGGCCATTGGCGTGCGAGATTTGCATCGCGGGTATAAACAGGAAGCGGATGCAGCGCACATTTGTCATTCACTTCGGAGCCGAACGGCGTTGATGAAGTGAGTTTCTCAGCGAGAGAGAGAGAGTCAACAGAGAGAAAACAGAGGAAGACGCTGTGCTGGTGAGAGGGCACAATCAGCGCGACTGCATGCTCACCACTGTTTAAAAAAGAGCAAACAAACTGCTGTTCTCACAGCAATCTGTTGGTGCGTGAGGGCGTTTGTTTAAGTGAGTGCACACACAGGCTGCACCTATCCCCTGTGTGTTGCTGCGATCTTCCTCTGGGTGCTTCAGCACTGCTAAAGAGTGTTTCCTCACAAAAGAGCAACACAGTGTCTTTTTCGAGATGCCACCCGTGCGTTTCTGGATGCGGTCGTTCCCTGTCGCCCGCTGACAGTCACAATCACTGTATCACGTGCCTGGGCATTCAGCACGCTGAGGCGGCTTTTGTGGATAGTTTGTGTTCTCACTGCGGGAACATGACTATCGGGGCACTTAGGTCGAGACTCGCCTACCTCCGGGAAGGTGGAGTCCCCCTACCCATACCTCGATCTAGTGCTATTCTCAGGAATAGACCTACTTTGACAGATGGCTGGGGTGACCTGAGGATCACGTTTAGGTCAAACCCACCGAGCCTGCCTCCGCAGGCCCCTAATCCCTCCCAAGCGCCACTACCGGTTGAGCTCCCGGAGGAAGCCGCTGGCTCCGCCAACGGACGTCCAGCAGTTACCTTCGGGGCTCCAGCAGATGAACAGATGTCGATTGCCGCATCAGAGGGGGAGTTCCAGTCCTCGGAGGATGACAATTCAGCTGCACTACCTCCCTCTGGGATAGTGGCAGCAGTCGAGTCGGACCCGAGTTGACGGCTATGCTTTCCCGGGCCACTGAAAAGGTCAGGCTTGAGTGGAACCCTCCACCACGTCCCGAACCTTCTAGGTTGGATGATTGGTTTCTCAGGGCGGGTTGCCCTGGTTCTCAGTGTCCCATCCCGGTGCCTTTCTTCCCAGAGGTGCATGAGGAGCTCAACATGTCATGGACGACACCCTTTAGTGCCAGAAACAGACCTGGTGGCTCCTCCCTCCTCACTACCCTTGACAGCGGGCAAGCCAGGGGGTACATGGGTATCCTGCTGGTGAAGCAGGCCGTCGCGATGCAACTGTGTCCGTGACCGCCTCCAACTGGCATGGTGACCCGCATCTCCGTCCAAGGCCTGTAAGTTTTCTTTCAGTCTGACTGCAAAGGCTTACAGGTCTTGTAGCCAGGCTGTGTCCGCCTTGCATGCCATGGCATTGCTTCAGGTGCACCAGGCCTAGGTACTCATGGACATGCACGAGGGTAGCCCTGGGAAGTCACCGCCCATTCCACTGGCCAAGCGTTGTCCACTCTAGTGGTCCAGGAATGGCATCACTGGCTCAACCTGGCCAACATGAGGGAAACCGATAAATATCGGCTCCTGGACTCCCCATCTCCCGGCCTGGTTGTTCAGTGACACTGTCGAGAGCTTTGCCCAGCAGTTCACACAAGTGGCCTCCCCATACTCGCGCCCCTCAGCGGAAGCAGGTAAGTGTTGCACAGCACACTCAGACCCCACTTTGGGCCGCTACCATGCCATCCGAGTCGGATCCCTGCATGCCGCTTCGCTGCCCCGCTGTGGTTACGTCTGTGGTGCCATTGGTCCCGCTTGCACGGTCTCTGGGAGACCGGCTTCTACAGCCCGTACTTCATTTTACCCAAGAAAGGCAGCGGGTTATGACGGATCTTGGATCTGCGATTTCTGAACAGGTCCCTTCATAGGCTGCCATTCAGAATGCTAATGCAGAAACGCATCTTCAGATGCATCCATCCCCAAGATTGGTTTGCAGCGATCGACCTGAAGGAAGCATACTTTCATGTCTCAATTCTCCCTCGACACAGACCACTTTGCATTCGATGGACGAGCATATCAATACAAAGTCCTACCCTTCGGGCTGGCCCTATCACCCCGTGTCTTCATGAAAGTCACGGAGGCGGCCATTGCTCCCATAAGAGAGCATGGTGTTCACATCCTCAACTACCGACAGCAGTTGTGCAAACACAGGGACATGGTGCTCAGCCACCTCAGCCATTTGGGGCTTCGGTCAACTGGGAGAAGAGCAAACTCTGCCCCACACAGAGGATCTCTTTTCTCGGGATGGAGATAGATTCGGTTGTCCTGACAGCTTGCCTCACAGAGGAGCGAGTTCAGTGGTACCACTGAAACCTTTTCAGAGGCTCCTGGGGCATATGGCATCCGCAGCCACAGTGACGGCATTGGGATTGCTTCATATGAGACCGCTTTAATGCTGGCTACACGACTGAGTTCTGAGATGGGCGTGGCACAGCAGAACCCTCTGCATCCAAGTGAATCCAAGGTGCCGCCAAACCTTCAGCCCGTGGTCGGACCCTTCATTTCTACGGGCAGGAGTGCCCCTAGAACAAGTGTCCAGGGATACTGTTGTCTCCATGGATGCCTCATCCACCGGCTGGGGTGCCATGTACAACGGGCTTGCAGTTTTGGGTCTTTGGATGGGGCCCCAACTGCAATGGCATATAATTTGCCTGGAGTTGTTAGCAGTTCATCTTGCACTCAGCCACTTCAAAACGCAGCTCAGAGGCAAGCACGTTCTGGTCCGTATGGACAACACTGCGGCCATTATGTATATCAACAAACAGGGTGGTCAAACAGGGTGTCACAACTTGCCTGCCATCTCCTCCTATGGAGTCAGAAGCATCTGAGGTCGCTTTGTGCCATTCACATTCTGGGCCTGCTCAATCGTGCGGCCGACGAGCTCTCACGACAGCCAGTGCTCCCGGGAAAGTGGAGACACCGTCCCCAGGTGGTCCAGCTGATTTGGAGTCGCTTCGGGTTAGGGTTAGGGTTAGTCCTGTTTGCTACCCCGGACACAACACACTACCTGACCGAGAGGACCCTCAGGTCGGATGCTCTGGCACACAGCTGGCCCCGGGACCTATGCAAATGTGCGTTTCCCCATTGAGCCTTCTCGCACAGACACTGTGCAAGGTCAGGGAGGACAAGGAGCAAGTCCTGTTGGTCACTCTGTATTGGCCCAACAGGACTTGGTTCCCGGAACTAGTGTGCCTCGCGACAGTACCTTCTTGGCCCATTCCTCTGAGGAAGGACCTCCTGACTCAGAGATGGGGCACCTTCTGGCACCCGCATCCAGATCTCTCGAAACTCCATGTCTGGTCCCTGGACGGGACACAGAGGTTCTAGGTGGCCGGCCACAGTGTTGTGGTGTCTAGCATCACTTCTCCTAGAGCACCCTCTACGAGGCACCTCTATGCATTGAAGTGGAATCTGTTTGTCGAATGGTGCTCTTCTCGCCGAGAAGACCCCTGAAGTTCTGTGCTTTCCTTCCTACAAGACGGGTTAGAGCGAAGGCTGTCTCCCTCCACCCTCAAAATTTATGTTGTCGCTATTGACGTTAATCATGATTTGGTAGGTGGAAAGTCCTTAGGGAAGCACAATCTGATCGTCAGGTTCCTGAGGGGGGCGAGGAGACTAAATCTGCCTCGTCCTCCCTCTATACCCTCTTGGGACCTGTCTCTGGTGCTGACCGCACTGCAGAGACCTCCTTTCGAGCCTTTGGCCTCCATCAAGACGGTAGGGTACCTGCAGGCATTTTTGGTCAACGAATCATGCCTGGAATTTGGGCCTGGTAACTCTCACGTAATCCTGAGACCCCGGCCTGGATATGTGCCTAAGGTTCCCACCACTCCCTTCCAGGACCAGGTGGTGAGCCTGCAAGCACTGCCTTCGGAGGAGGCAGACCCAGCCTTAGCTTTTCTTTGCCCCGTCCGTGCCTTACAGACTTACGTGGACAGAACGCAAAGCTTCAGGACCTCAGAGCAGCTCTTTGTCTGTTACGGAGGCCAGCAGAAGGGAAAGGCTGTCTCTCAAGCAGAGGATGGCCCACTGGATAGTGGATGCCATCGTCTTGGCGTATGAAACCCAAGACATGCCCTGCCCGCTTGGGTTAAGAGCCCACTCCACTAGGGGTGTAGCTTCTTCCTGGGCGCTGGCTCGTGGCACCTTGCTGACAGATATTTGTAGAGCTGCGGGCTGGGCGACACCCAGCATGTTTGCTAGATTCTATAGCCTACGTGTAGAGCCGGTATCTTCCTGTGTGCTCACTTTCCATAGTCAGTAACACCGAAGTGCCCGTTCTAAGTGTCGGCTTGCTGCGCCATTCCCTTCCCCATGGAACGGACAGGTGCGCTTATATGCTCCAGTCGAGTTCCCCAGTATGGTGAACCCTGTCGAGTCCTCCGCAACCCATGGTAGTCGGACGTGGGGGAGTGTTCGACACAAGGTCTAACACTCGTGTGCATTGGTGGAACTTGTGTTAGGCTGGGTTTCATATGTTGTGACCCCCAAAGCAGTCCCATAAGTGTATTCTCCACGGTACAGCTCCCTACCGCGAGCCTGTGTCTTTCCCTCAGAGTGGTGTTGCTTCCCCGCCTAAAATGGCCGGGGCCACCCCTGGGACTTCCGTATGTTGCACTGCCCACGGCCAGTCCATATGTGTATTTTCCACATGGTAACTCCCTCTGGGCATGATGTGGCTTCCGCAGCGGGCCGCCTGGGGCACTCTTTCCCAGCGTTATCCAATAGTCTGCTGAGTGGGTCTTGAGGAACAGCAGCTGTGACTCTCCCTACGTGAATTTCCCCGCCCAGAATAGATGGGGTCTGAGGGCTCTCGCTGGGTGCTGGAAGTGGTAGTAACTGTGGTGTTTTCCAAAGGGATCCCAATTTGTTGGTGACGTCCGGCGTCGTCGAACGTGACAGACTGAAAAGGAACGCTCTCGGTTACGTATGGTAACCCTCGTTCCCTGAAGGAGGGAATGGAGACGATGCAAATCTTGCATACCAATGGCCATTGGCCTGTTCTCTATATCTCAAAGCTGATAGAGGGCTCCCTGAAGTGATCCCAATTCGTTTGGTGACGTCCGACCTATGTCTCCGTTCCCTCCTTCAGAGAACGAGGGTTACCATACGTAACCGAGATGTTTTAAACAGATTCTTAAATTTGTAATCCCACAGTCTCCCTTTGAGAGTTCTAATCACTCACATAATACAAATTTAAACCTTCATAAGTCCATTCTGTAGCTTATGTTTGTTAGCATAAGCCCCAACTTCTAGTCATGTAACTTGAAAAAATTACAGGCACATATCCCTTGCTCTATGTTGATTGTCTGTAGTGACGAATGGCATGCTGACACAGAAACAAACATGCCACTAAGGTCTGTGTAGTTCGGGTAATAGTCTTTTCTGATTGGAACAGTCTTTTCTTTGTGAGTCATTTGTTGAATAAAACACTTGATACTGTGGACGCATAGATAGTACACCAATAGGAAAATCCACAGCAGAATTGCTAGTTCCTTGATCCACATCCAGGGTTTACCTAACAGGTTTCCGAACCATGAAGAATTATCTTCAGTCATCTGGTGTAATTTTGTTGAAAGATCAAGAATGTTTTGTTGGATTTTGTTCAAGTTCTCTGTTGAATCTATTAACCTGGTACAGCACTCAGGTCCGATAATGGTGCATGCTCCTCCTTGCGCGTTGAAAGAATGTAATCCATGGCCACTCTGTTCTGTAAAATCATTATCTTGAGCAAAGCGAGAGTGTCCGTAATGTTACCCAGGGCCAAAGCCGTATCATTGGCCAGTTTCTGTACAGAATTCGATAAGCTTCTGACTTGATCAAGGGCCTGCATGACACCATAGGATGTTATTAATGCTCCAAGAGTTCTTGACCACCATGTTTGTGAACAAGTGAGTCCTGGAATGCAGCCATCTTCCTGATTTGTGGTAGGAGCTGAATTATGTAGATGTGGAGAGCTTGGGTTGGTGTGTGTATGTTCTCTGATAGCCAGTTGTACAAACCCGATTCCAAAAAGTTGGAACACGGTACAAATTGTGAATAAAAAGGAATGCAATAATTTACAAATCTCATAAACTTTTTATTTTATTCACAATAGAATATAGATAACATATCAAATGTTGAAAGTGAGACATTTTGAAATGCCATGCCAAATATTGGCTCATTTTGGATTTCATGAGAGATACACATTCCAAAAAGTTGGGACAGGTAGCAATAAGAGGCTGGGAAAGTTAAATGTACATATAAGGAACAGCTGGAGGACCAATTTGCAACATGATTGGCTATAAAAAGAGCCTCTCAGAGTGGCAGTGTCTCTCAGATGTCAAGATGGGCAGAGGATCACCAATTCCCCCAATGCTGCGGCCAAAAATACTGGAGCGTTATCAGAAAGAAGTTTCTCAGAGAAAATTACAAAGAGTTTGAAGTTATCATCATCTACAGTGCATAATATCATCCAAAGATTCAGAGAATCTAGAACAATCTCTGTGCGTAAGGGTCAAGGCCGGACAACCATACTGGATGCCTGTGATCTTCGGCCCTTAGACGGCACTGCATCACATACAGGAATGCTACTGTAATGGAAATCACAACATGGGCTCAGGAATACTTCCAGAAAACACAATCGGTGAACACAATCCACCGTGCCATTCGCCGTTGCCGGCTAAAACTCTATAGGTCAAAAAAGAAGTCATATCTAAACATGATCCAGAAGCGCAGGTGTTTTCTCTGGGCCAAGGCTCATTTAAAATGGACTGTGGCAAAGTGGAAAACTGTGGTCAGACCAATCAAAATTTGAAGTTCTTTTTGGAAAACTGGGACGCCATGTCATCCGGACTAAAGAGGACAAGGACAACCCAAGTTGTTCTCAGTGCTCAGTTCAGAAGCCTGCATCTCTGATGGTATGGGGTTGCATGAGTGCGTGTGGCATGGGCAGCTTACACATCTGGAAAGGCACCATCAATGCTGAAAGGGATATCCAAGTTCTAGAACAACATATGCTCCCACCCAGACGTCGTCTCTTTCAGGGAAGACCTTGCATTTTCCAACATGACAATGCCAGACCACACACTGCATCAATTACAACATCATGGCTGCGTAGAAGAAGGATCCGGGGACTGAAATGGCCAGCCTGCAGTCCAGATCTTTCACCCATAGAAAACATTTGGCGCATCATAAAGAGGAAGATGCCACAAAGAAGACCTAAGACAGTTGAGCAACTAGAAGCCTGTATTAGACAAGAATGGGACAACATTCCTATTCCTAAACTTGAGCAGCTTGTCTCCTCAGTCCCCAGACGTTTGCAGACTGTTATAAAAAGAAGAGGGGATGCCACACAGTGGGAAACATGGCCTTGTCCCAACTTTTTTGAGATGTGTTGATGCTTATTTTGAACTTATTTTTCCCTTAAAATGATACATTTTCTCAGTTTAAACATTTGATAAGTCATCTATGTTGTATTCTGAATAAAATATTGAAATTTGAAATTTCCACATCATTGCATTCTGTTTTTATTCACAATTTGTACAGTGTCCCAACTTTTTTGGAATCGGGTTTTGTAGTTAGAATTGAAAAATTTGTGCTTGTGCATTATTGTTAAATAAACTAATTTTGAGAATTGAATTTTCTTGACTTATTTGTTCACATGGTCTTGGTAAGATTAGGCTGGGTTATGGCTCAGTTTTGGGGTTTCTGGTTAAAGGGTGGTGTTTATATGGTTAACTTATGGCTAAGAATTGGTACCAATAAAAAAACTGTTTTGGCCCAGTTCAGGGTGATTAACTGGAGATTGTGTGACCATTGTCTTTAATTCAGTTCTGGGCCACTTCAGGGTCATCATTCTTTGCGGTTCTTGGGCCGAGGGAAAAGTGATTGTGTGCCCCGCAGCTGGGCCAGAAAACATTTGCTATGTGGGAAACAGCAGGTCATTCGGCCGGGATATTTATGCAGATGGTGGGAGAAAAACACTGACATTCTGGATTCAGACAGCAATAAAATCACAGACTAACCCCTGTAAATTATGAGAATACCTTACGACCCCATGAGAAACAGTGACCGTCCAAACAGGGCTAATGACAACATGTACAATGACTGAACACTATCTAACTTACCAGAGGTAATGCATGACCAAGAGCCAAAGCCAAGCTCAGCAGAAGAAAAGCACATAAATGCATCGTCACTGGAAATCATAATGACCACATTTGATTAATAAATCTCATCACTTATTAACCTGCAAGCAATTTTAAATTAAACTGTAACTATATATATTAGAAGAGCATTAACTCAGGAACTAAAGGAGCGATACATACCAGTTTCCAGTCACTAAAGAGGCTTTGTGTGTTCAGATGTGGAGCGAGAGTTATATAAACATATGCATACATTACATACAGTTATATAAATACATTAGCCCTGCGGCACTGCCTTAAACCCACCCTCAGTGTATAAACCAGCTTAGATTGCAAAATTAACAACAGAAGTGCCTGCTAATATAATATTTTTATATTTTAGCTGTTGTTAAATCACTGTAAACCGCATTTGGCAGATGCTTTTATCCAAAGTAACTTAAATGTGTCTTGTGCTTATAATATAATATATTTCTGCCTCATACTGTGATCAGCACGACGTTACGCCAAAGGGCTTTAACATAACCACATCTGATTAAAACACAAATCACAGGGCTGGCAGAATGTCTTTATCAGACAAACAATGATTTATCTCTCATCTGCCTGTCAGTAGATGTGGGAATTGTTTTGACAACATGGAAAAAAACGGCAACCGGAATGATTCGCTCACCGGGCTGGCAGAATGTCTTTATCAGACAAACAATGATTTATCTCTCATCCGCCTGCAATTAAATGGAATGTTATTTTTGACTTGGGTGGACCTTACAAAGATGTGTGTGGCAGTGCGTGCAAAGAGTAATCATTGTAGAAAGAATTCAGACCTGCTGAGCGTGACATTACGCCAAAGGCCTTTGACATAACCACATCTGATTAAAACACAGATCACAACCAACAAGACACGCTTTGCTGATGGCATTTACAATGACATTGCATATAAAAATTTTTCTAGTGTAGAAAGAAGTTTCCATGTTTATCCTTGTGTTATTCTACAAAATGCTCAGAACTGACAGATGAAGTGATGAAGAAATAGTAGACGGAATGTAAAACTCAAGTACAATATTAGTTTCACTCTTTAAACTTTTTCAACTGCCTTTCAAGACTTTTTAGTTCCCTTGATATTAATGCATTGTAGGAAACTCAGAAGCGAAGACCAGGAGACTTGGATGTATCTTCAACAGGATTATTTATTGAGAACATGTTTCTGTGTAAAGCACTTTGAATTACCAGTGTATGACATGTGCTATTTAAATAAACTTGCCTTGAGCAAGATTTATTGAGAACACGTGCTGTCTGTAGCTGATCCATCAAGTCTACTAAGGCAGAATACATTGTAGTTTATATAGATTTTTGGGGCAGGGGAGACAAAGCTGACGACCTTAAACAAAGCATGCAAATGAAGTATCCAGGTAAAGAGACCTGCCCCAGACTCTAAACTCTCTCCTAAACTCAGCAAGCTCTCTGGCAAACTCTCAGCAAGTCTTTCGATGGCTTCAGGTCCTGGAGTGTTACTGACTGCTTGTAACTGCACTATTGGGGTTAGAGATGGAACAGCGTAAACCCTTTACCCTACTTTGAGCCTTTTGTCTTGTCCACACACTTCACCTGAATTTAAATCTTTAGTCATAAATCCAACATTGCTATTGTCTTCTATTTTACTGTAAACCAGGATAGCTTTCATCTGACTGTTGGTCACATTTGGTTGAGGCACTGTTATGGCCCACCTTTTCATGAGACAGGACACTGACTGTCATGGTTCATGAATTCACTGACTCATTCTCTCTCCGTGTGTGTGTGTGTGTGTGTGTGTGTGTGTGTGTGTGTGTGTGTGTGTGTGTGTGTGTGTGTGTGTGTGTGTGTGTGTGTGTTGAGGCATGGTTGCTGATTGCGGCGGATCAGATCATCAGCACCAGCTGCGGCTGATATACTTACCTATTTAATGTCTCAATGTCTCATCATCCACCTTGTGTTTGTCAGATCGTTTTGGAGTTCTCCTGTGGGCATGGCTTGTTCTGGCTGGCTCTGTGTTCCTGCGACTCGTGTCTGGATCCAGTGTCTGTCTTCCTGGTCATCTGGTTCCCTGTGTTTCACGGAAGGCTGGTTGCCCGTTCGCATCCCTGTGCTGCCAGGAGTGGGCTTCCGGGCACCTTGATTCATCTGACCCACTGCTACTACTCTTATTGGGCTTTCTCAAATAAACACTGTTTCACACTTGCTATTGAATCCTCCGTTATTGAACCTGACATCAACATTGCAATTGTTTGTTCTGTTATTTCAACTTGGCAATACACTGAGCTTATTCTTGTGCCAAGGATAACTCTCTGTGGCAGGGTGTTTTATGTGTATGTTCTGATACATGCACCCAAAACCTTCTTGCATTCTTCTTTGTCAAATCCAATCTGACTGATTATGTCACTATTGAGACTGATTATGTCACTATTGACGTCTTCTAACAATAATTTGAATTCACTGTCTGTCGACAAAGGGGTAGCATGTCCAACTTTCTCCATTATTGGAATCAGCCTAGCATTCCTTCTAACCATTTTGTGATGTTTTCCTGACACAGTAGGACACTTCCAACACTTCCCTGACAAAGCAGAGGATAACCTAGTGTTACGTTTTGTTGCTCCTGCTGTTTCTGTTTCTCTCTCTCTCTCTCTCTCTCTCTCTCTCTCTCTCTCTCTCTCTCTCTCTCTCTCTCTCTCTCTCTCTCCCTGAAGAGATGGCTTCTGATATTTTGTTTCTTTTAAGAAATTGTTCCTAAACTGAAAACAACTGAGAGAACAAGAAATAAAATATAAAAATGAAAATCTCAGAAGCGACGATTGGATGCATTCTTGGATACCAGAAAATATGACAATATAACACCAGTCCTCAGGTCTTTACACTGGCTTCCAGTTACATTTAGGATCGATTTTAAAGTATTATTACTGGTATATAAATCACTCAATGATCTAGGACCTCAATACACTGCAGATATACTCTTAGAATATAAACCCAGCAGATCACTCAGATCATTAGGATCACATCAGCTAGAATTACCAAGGGTTCACTCAAAGCAAGGAGAGTCTGCTTTTTGCTATTATGCCAGCCGCAGCTGGAACCAGCTTCCTGAAGAGATCAGATGTACTCCAGCAGTAGCCACTTTCAGATCCAGACAAAAAAAAATGCTCTTCTTATTTTGTATTTTTTCAGTTCAAATATCTAAAAATTCTTTAATCAAGATGCATTTACTAGATAACCCAATATATTTTTTCTTGTTTTCTGGGGAAAATAATCTAAATGAAGTGAGTTTTTGCTTAAAACAAGCAAAATTATCTGCCATTGGGGTGAGAAAAATATTTCTTATTTCTGTTTGGGATGGAAAGTCTCAAGGTACCACGAAGGAAACGAGTGATAAGGGGGTCGTGGCTAAAGGGTACACTGGGATTCCCCCTGTTGAATGCTCTGTTGCGATGCAACTGTGTCCTCAGAGTGCTTCAACATGGCGGGGTGATCCTAAGCACCCCTCCAAAGCCTATAGATTCACATCAACATTGGTGGCGAAATCCTACAGAACTGCGGGGCAGGCTGCCTCCTCTTTGCATGCCATGGCCATCCTGCAGGTCTACCAGGCGCAGATGCCCAGGGACATGCACGAGGGTAGAGCTGACCCAGGGCTCATGGATGAGCTGCGTGCCACCACCGACCTCGCCCTCCGGGCGACAAAGGTGAGCGCACGCTCCCTGGGTCAGGTGATGTCCACAGTTGTGGTCCAGGAGAGACACCTGTGGCTCAACCTGGCTAATATGCGGAACGCTGTGCGAACACGCTTCCTCGACGCCCCATATCCCAGGCTGGGCTCTTCAGCGATGTGGTTGAGAAGTTTGCCCCAACAGTTCTCAGCCACCCAGAAACAGACTGAGGCCATCAAACACATACTGCCCCGGCGGCCAGCTGCTGCCTCCACCCCGCCGCCAGCACAGTTGCCTCAGCCTGCACGCCGCTGAGGGTGCCCTCCCGCCTGGCCCCAGCAGCAGCCTTCATCCGGGCCATGCCGTGGAGGATGCTGCAGGAAGGCCATGCCATTCTCATTCCCCTCTGGTGCCAGATTGCTACCTTGCTGCCGAAGGGTGCGATCGAGACTGTTCCTCCAGCCGAGATGAAGTCCAGCTTCTACAGCCCCCACTTCATTGTACCCAAGAAAACTGGTGGGTTTCAACCAATCCTGGACCTGTGTGTCCTGAACCGATCCCTTTACAGGCTTCCGTTCAGGATGTTGACAGCCAAACGCCTTTTCGAATGCGTCATCCAGCAGATTGGTTTGCAGTGATCGACCTGAAGGACACGTCTGGGCCTTTGGGTCAACTGGGAGAAGAGCAAACTCTGCCCTGTGCAGAGGATCTCTTTTCTCTGTATGAAGATTGACTCGTTCGCCATGTACGTGCAGCTTACGAGCGAGTGTGCGCAGTCACTGCTGACTTGCCTCCGTCAAATCGAGAGCAAGAGGGTGGTTCCATTGAAGTTATTTCAGAGGCTCCTGGGGCATATGGCATCTGCAGCCGCGGTCACGCCACTCGGATTTCTTTATATGAGACCGCTTGGACCTGCCTACAGACCTTCATCCCGTGGTCGAACCTCAGTTTTCTACGGGCCAGAATGTTCCCTTAGAACAGTTCCTTAGAATGAGTTTCCAGGCATATTGTTGTCAACAGATCCTCTGCCACAGGCTGGTGTGCCATGTGCAATGGACATGCTCCCCGTGCCTCCTGCATGTCAAGTTGTAGGCAGTATGATTCGTCCTGCACTGCTTCTGAGCATACGTGCTAGTCAGGTCTGACAACACAGCCACAGTAGCGTATATCAACCGACAGGGTAGTCTACACTCCCACCGTATGCCGTATGTCGTACGGCAATCAGAAGCACTGATTGCCGTACAGGAGACCTGAACCGTGTAGTCGACGAGCTCTCACGGCTTCAGCCACTTCGGGGAATGGACACTCCATCCCCAGATGGTTCAGCTGATTCTGTGCTCGTTTCTCCAGGAAGGGTTGGAACGAAGGCTGTGTCCTTCCACCTTGAAGGTCTATGTGGCCGCTATCTCAGCCTATCACCTTGTGGAGACGAAAAGAGAAGTCAGCACGACCTGGTCATCAGATTCCTGAGGGGGGCGAGGAGACTAAATCCTCCTCGCTCTCCCCTCGTACCCTCTTGGGACCTCACAGTGGTCTTATCCGCCCTGCAGAGAGCTCCTTTGAGCCTTTGCGATAAGTCGAGCTTAAGTTCCTGTTTATGAAGACAGTGCTTCTGATTGCTTTGGTCTCCATCAAGAGGGTAGGGGACCTGCAGGCATTTTCGGTTGATGAAGTATGCCTGGAATTCGGGCCGCTAACTCTCACATGATCCTGGGACCCCGGCCTGAATATGTGCCCATGGTTCCCATCACTCCTTCAGGAATCAGGTGGTGAACCTGCAAGCGCTGCCTTTGGAGGAGGCAGACCCAGCCTTGGCACTGCTCTGTCCAGTACACGCCCTTTGCGCTTACGTAGAATTTTTCTGCTGCCATATTTCCTTCCCGAGTTATTCCTGAGAAATATTTGTAAAATTATTTAAAAAAAAAAACATTCAATTGTCTTTTATCAGCTGTTTCTCAGCATTAGATTGTCCAAATATAATGAAATTTATATTTTCTAAAAATATAAAAAGTTTGCTAACAAATGACACCTACCATTTGACTCTCATTGCTATTTCGAGTTATGAGTCTTTAAAGTTGTGTATGTCACTCAGACAAAAAAACTCTAAAAATACCCTCAGGGCTTAAGGGGTTAAAAAAATGTTTTAACTATGACTTTGACAATGATAGGTGTGAAAACAATTCTAGTTAAATTATTAAATTAAATCATCACCTTTATTTTATTTATATAGCGCTTTTAACAAGTCCAATTGTTTCAAAGCAGCTTCACATTGTTAACAGGAAAATAATGCAACAGAATTTGTACAGCCGTTCTGGTGAAACGGTGATGTTATCCAGCTAATTTCAAGTATCATATAGTGTCAATGCGGGCAGATCGGTAATATAGTTGAAATTTAGGTGTCCCCAACTGAGCAAGCCAAAAGCCAGAGGCAACGGTGGCAAGGAACCAAAACTCCTTCAGGGTCAGAATGGAGAAAAAAACCTTGGGAGAAACCAGGCTCAGTCGGGGTGCCAGTTCTCCTCTGGCCGACGAACAAACAGTGTATGATTATAATTCTGGCAACATAGCAGGTCTTAATTCATATTAGGCAAATAGATATTTGTAAGATTATTCGAAAGATTGGAGTCGTCACGCCGAAGACGGGTTTAATGAGGATGTCGTGTCATGCAGCATTTACAGGGGGAGTTTATTTGACATGTTCTCTGCAGACATTTCAGGGATGCGTTGGTCATGTCCAGGCGCTGGTCCACCATCTGATCTGGATACGGCCCGGATCCAGCTGACTGCAGTAAACCTCAGGATAAACAGAGAGACTAACATTAGCGTAGATGCCATTCTTCTTATGATGTAACGAGTACATCAGCTGTTATGGGAAGTGTTCCCGGTTCCGGCTGATCTAGTTAATGCAGCCTAACAATCATTTACTGATTTGAATAATAGAAATTGATAATGTTTTATGTGTAAGCCATAGTAAAGAGATGCGCTTTTAGTCTAGATTTAAACTGACAGAGTGTGTCTGCTTCCCGAACAATGCTAGGAAGACTGTTCCAAAGTTTAGGCGCTAAATAGGAAAAGGATCGACCGCCTGCAGTTGATTTTGATATTCTAGGTATTATCAACTGGCCAGAGTTTTGAGACCGCAATAGACGTGATGGAGTATAATGCGTTAAGAGCTCGCTCAAGTACTGGGGAGCTAAACCATTTAGTGCTTTGTAAGTAATAAGCAAGATTTTAAAATTTATATGATGTTTAATAGGGAGCCAGTGCAGTGTTGACAGAACCAGGCTAATATGGTCATACTTCCTTGTTCTAGTAAGAGCTCGAGCTGCTGCGTTTTGGACCAGCTGGAGTTTGTTTATTAAGCGAGCAGGGCAACCACCCAGTAAAGCATTACAGTAATCTAGCCTTGAGGTCATGAACGCATGAATTAACTGTTCAGCATTTTGCATCGAGAGGATGTGCCATAATTTAGATATATTTTTAAGATAGTAGAATGCAGTTTTACAGCCATCGAGTGTTAGACAGTATTCTAGGTTACTACTTGCAGAGTTTTTTTGTCCAATAATTAAAAATTCCGTTTTTCTGAATTAAGTTGCAGGAAATTACTAGACATCCAATGTTTTATATCAGCTATGCATTCTGTTAATCTTGTGAATTGGTAAGTTTCGCCAGGGCGTGAAGAAATATAGAGCTGAGTATCGTCAGCATAACAGTGAAAACTAATGCCATGCTTCCTAATGATATCTCCCAGTGGTAGCATGTACAGGGTGAAGAGCAACGGTCCTAGCACTGAGCCCCCGCGGTACTCCATACTGAACTTGTGATCGGTGTGACATCTCTTCATTTACTGCTACAAACTGATAACGGTCAGATAAGTATGATTTAAGCCATGCCAATGCAGTTCCACTAATGCCAACATAATTTTCGAGTCTATTCAAAAGAATGTTGTGGTCGATAGTATCGAATGCAGCGCTAAGATCGAGTAACACTAATAGAGAGATACAACCACGATCGGATGATAAGAGTAAATCATTTGTAACTCTGATGAGAGCAGTCTCAGTACTATGATACGGTCTAAATCCTGACTGGAAATCCTCACAGATACCATTTCTTTCTAAAAAGGAACATAATTGTGAAGACACTGCCTTTTCCAGTATTTTTGATAGGAAGGGTAGATTTGAGATTGGCCTATAATTGACTAATTCTGTAGGATCAAGTTGAGGTTTTTTTAATAAGTGGTTTAATAATAGCCAACTTAAAAGTTTTCGGTACATATCCTAATGACAAAGATGAGTTAAGACGGGAGACAGCTAGCAGACGGTCAGGTAAGCCAGTCCGTCTGCTTCCTGACCTGGGCCCCAGTTAGTCAAGGTTTAGCTTTAAGACTATAAGAAGAGCAGCACCACTCCAAGAAGGATGGATGCCATCCCTTTTCAACAGGTCAGGTCTGTCCCAAAAGCTTTTCCAATTATCTATGAACCCTATGTTATTTTGCTGTAAATAACTGTAACTTTTGGTAAGTCGGATTAATCAACAAATACAGTAAGCCATGTCTTCTTCTCCAGTCATTGTCACTTGCACTGCATGTTTCATGTTTAGTGTATCTGTCTCCGTTGGCGAGCAGGGTTTCACATGTGATAAATGTAAGGAGATAGTCAGGCTGATGGCGAAGATTTCAGAATTAGAGTCACACATCCAGACATTATTTGAGAATAGTGAGAATGTAACAGCTTTAGACACTACTTTGGATGTGACTAGCTTAGTGAACGTTGTACATTGTTCGGTTCCAGCTGTAGCGTCCATGCAACAGGGCAATTGGGTAACGGTGAGGCTCAAAAAAACTCTTCCGTTCCGATTACAACATCAAACAGGTTCTCTCCACTCAGTGACGCACCCACTGAGAATCCTGTTGAAAGTGCCCTAGTTATTGGTGATTCTATTACACGGAACATGAAAATAGAGACACCAGCCACCATAGTGAGCGCCTGACATCAAAGCAAATTTTAAAGTGCTGGCTAAAGCTAATCGTAAATTCTCTAAGATTAATATTCACATCGGCACTAACGATGTTCGACTTCGCCAGTTGGAGATCACCAAAATTAACATTAAAGAGGTGTGTGAACTCGCAAGTACGATGGCAGATGCAGTTTTTGTTCTGGTCCGCTCCTATTAAAAGGAGTGATGTTCTTAGCAGACTATCATCACTCAATGGCTGGTTGTCTAAGTGGTGTCTGCAAAATAACATAGGGTTCATAGACAATTGGAAAAGCTTTTGGGGCAGACCTGACCTGTTGAAGAGGGACGGCATCCATCCTTCTTGGGGTGGTGCTGCTCTTCTCTCTAGTAATTTGGCACATAGTCTTAGAGCTAAACCTTGACTAACTGGGGCCCAGGTCAGGAAGCAGACAGACTGACTTACCCAACCGTCTGCTAGCTGTCTCCCGTTACAGAAGTCAGATAAATCCCAACACATAGAGACTCTTTCACCTAGATATTATCACATAGAGACTGTGTCTGTTCCCGAATTAGTAAATACAGAAAACCATTAAGACCATTCAACAGTAAAAACTTAATTGATGTCCAACAAATAAGCAACAGATATAATACAGATGATCAAATGATAAAGCTCGGGTTGCTGAATATTCGATCCCTTTCCCCAAAAGCGCTTATTGTTAATGATATAATTACAGATAATAATCTAGATGTGCTGTGTTTGACAGAAACCTGGCTAAAACCTGACGACTACATTACTTTAAATGAGTCCACCCCACAAGATTATTGTTATAAACACGAGCCGAGTCTGAAAGGTAAAGGGGGAGGGGTTGCTGTAATTTATAATAATATCTTCAGTATTACTCAGAAGTCTAGTTTCAAATATAATTCTTTTGAAATGTTGGTGCTTTATGTAGCGTTATGTAGTGTAATTGATAAATCCCGTTTGACATTTGTGCTGGCTACTGTATACAGGCCACCAGGGCACAATACAGATTTTATCAAAGAATTTGCTGACTTTCTATCAGAGTTAGTACTGGCTGCAGATAAAGCACTAATTGTTGGTGATTTTAATATCCTTGTAGATAATGAAAAGACGCATTGGGATTAGCATTTAGAGACATTCTAAACTCTATTGGAGTAAGGCAACATGTGTCAGGACCTACTCATCGCCTTAATCATACTCTAGACTTAATATTGTCACATAGAATAAATGTTGATACCGTTGAAATTCTGCAGCAGAGCGACGACATCTCAGATCATTACCTAGTATCATGTATACTTAATTTAGCTAAGGCTGCAAAGCCGTCCCCTTGCTTTAAATATGGCAGAACTATCACTGCCGCCACTAAAAATTGCTTTGTAAATAATGTTCCTCATCAGTTTCATCTCCTCAGCATCCCAGATAGCTTAGAAGAACTCGATTTTGCAACAGAAACTATTGACTCTCTTTTTTCCAGCACTTTAGACACAGTTGCTCCCCAGCGCTTAAAGAAGATTAAAGAACATAGTCCAACGCCGTGGTACAACGAGCACACCCGGGCCCTTAAAACAGCAGCCAGAAAAATGGAGCACAGCTGGAAGAAAACAAAACTAGAGGTTTTTCATAATTCATGGAAAGAGAACATGATCGCATACAGAGAGGCCATAAAAACTGCTAGATCTGCTTGTTTCTCGACTCTCTTAGAAGAAAACAAACACAACCCTAGGTATTTATTCGATACAGTGGCTAAGTTAACCAAAAATAAAGCTTCAACTTCTGATGGTTGTAAACAGCACAGCAGTAATGACTTTATGAACTTCTTTACGTGTAAGATTGATAATATTAGGAAGAAAATTATAACATATAAGACAGCCGCTCTACTACAGTATCGCATCAGACAGAGCATTGTAGTGTCACTGAGAAAAATTTACATTCATTCACCGCTATAGGAGAGATTAAAAGAGATGCTACCAGAGGTCATAGATCCTCTTCTTAATAACATTAACTTATTAGGATATGTACCAAAAACTTTTAAGTTGGCTATTATCAAACCACTTATTAAAAAACCTCAACTTGATCCTACAGAATTAGTCAATTACAGGTCAATCTCAAATCTACCCTTTCTGTCAAAAATACTGGAAAAGGCAGTGTCTTCACAATTATGTTCCTTTTTAGAAAGAAATGGTATCTGTGAGGATTTCCAGTCAGGATTTAGACCGTATCATAGTACTGAGACTGCTCTCATCAGAGTTACAAATGATTTACTCTTATCATCCGATCGTGGCCGTATCTCTCTATTAGTGTTACTCGATCTTAGCGCTGCATTCGATACTATCGACCACAACATTCTTTTAATAGATTTGAAAATTATGTTGGCATTAGTGGAACTGCATTGGCATGGCTTAAATCATACTTATCTGACCGTTATCAGTTTGTAGCAGTAAATGAAGAGATGTCACACCAATCACAAGTTCAGTATGGAGTACCGCAGGGCTCAGTGCTAGGACCGTTGCTCTTCACCCTGTACATGCTACCACTGGGCGATATCATTAGGAAGCATAGCATTAGTTTTCATTGTTATGCTCATGATACTCAGCTCTATATTTCTTCACACCCTGACGAAACTTACCAATTCACAAGATTAACGGAATGCATAGCTGATATAAAACATTGGATGTCTAGTAATTTCCTGCAACTTAATTCAGAAAAAAATGAATTTTAAATTATTAGACAAAAAACTCTGCAAGTAGTAACCTAGAATACTGTCTAACACTCGATGGCTGCTCTGTCAAGCCCTCGTCATCATTTAGGAACCTGGGTGTGCTCTTTGATACCAATCTTTCATTTGAAAGCCACGTTTCTATTTAGCAACTAAACTCTGGAACAGTCTTCCTAGCATTGTTCAGGGAGCAAACACACTCTGTCAGTTTAAATCTAAACTAAAAACTCATCTCTTTACTATGGCATACACATAAAACATTATCAATTTCTATTATTCAAATCAGTAAATGAATGTTAGGCTGCATTAACTAGGTCAGCCGGAACCGGGAACACTTCCCATAACACCTGATGTACTTATTACATCATAAGAAGAATGGCATCTACACTAATGTGAGTCTCTGTTTATCCCGCGGTTTACTGCAGTCAGCCGTATCCGGGCCGTATCCAGATCAGATGGTGGACCTGCGCCTGGATATGACCAGCACATCCCTGAAATGTCTGCAGAGAGCATGTCAAATAAACTCCCCCCTGTAAATGCCGCATCGTCACGACATCCTCAAACCCGTCTCCGGCATGACGACTCCAATCTTTCAAATAATCTGCAATGTTGCCAGAATTATAATCATACACTGTTGCATTATTTTTCTGTTAACAATGTAAAGCTGCTTTGAAACAATTGGACTTGTTAAAAGCGCTATATAAATAAAGGTGACTTGACTTGACTTGTCTCTCAGATTTCAAGATAGGCAGAGGATCACCAATTCCCCCAATGCTGCGGCCAAAAATAGTGGAGCAATATCAGAAAGGAGTTTCTCAGAGAAAAATTGCAAAGAGTTTGAAGGTATTATCATCTACAGTGCATAATATCATCCAAAGATTCAGAGAATCTGGAACAAACTCTGTGCGTAAGGGTCAAGGCCAGAAAACCATACTGGATGCTTGTGATCTTCGGGCCTTAGACGGCACTGCATCACATACAGGAATGCTACTGTAATTGAAATCACAACATGGGCTCTGGAATACTTCCAGAAAACATTGTTGGTGAACACAATCCACCGTGCCATTCGCCGTTGCTGGCTAAAACTCTATAAGCCATATCTAAACATAATCCAGAAGCGCAGGCGTTTTCTCTGCCAAGGCTCATTTAAAATGGACTGTGGCAAAGTGGAAAACTGTTCTGTGTTCAGACCAATCAAATTTTGAAGTTATTTTTGGAAAACTGGGACGCCATGTCATCCGGACTAAAGAGGACAAGGACAACCCATGTTGTTATCAGCGCTCAGTTCAGAAGCCTGCATCTCTGATGGTATGGGGTTGCATGAGTGTGTGTGGCATGAGCAGCTTACACATCTGGAAAGGCACCATCAATGCTGAAAAGTATATCCAAGTTCTAGAACAACATATGCTCCCATCCAGACGTCGTCTCTTTCAGGGAAGACCTTGCATTTTCCAATATGACAATGCCAGACCACATACTGCATCAATTACAATGGCTGCGTAGAAGGAGGATCCGGGTACTGAAATGGCCAGCCCACAGTCCAGATCTTTCACCCATAGAAAACATTTGGCGCATCATAAAGAGGAAGATGCCACAAAGAAGACCTAAGACAGTTGAGCAACTAGAAGCCTGTATTAGACAAGAATGGGGCAACATTCCTATTCCTAAACTTGAGCAACTTGTCTCCTCAGTCCCCAGACGTTTGCAGACTGTTAGAAAAGAAGAGGGATGCCACACAGTGGAAACATGGCATTGTCCCAACTTTGATGAGATGTGTTGATGCCATGAAATTTAAAATCAACTTATTCTTCCCTTAAAATTATACATTTTCTCAGTTTAAACATTTGATATGTCATCTATGTTGTATTCTGAATAAAATATTGAAATTTGAAACTTCCACATCATTGCATTCTGTTTTATTCACAATTTGTACAGTGTCCCAACTTTTTTTTGGAATCGGGTTTGTACAAGGGTACTTCTCTCAATGAGCAGCTCCTGCCAGGACCAAACCTGGGACCATCTCTCCTCAGGGTCCTACTGCGATTTCGACTGCACTGTGTTGCGATCAGTGGAGACATTAAGGGTATGTTTCACCAGGTTCGCCTGTTACCTGAGGACAGACCCTTACTGAGATTCCTTTTGCGAGATTAGCAACGAGAGATTCCACCGTAAGTATATGAATGGCAGGTGCTGCTGTTCGGGACCAGCAGTAGTCCCTGCTTTGCCATCTATGTGCTACAAAAGCATGTCAAAGAACATCCACGCAGCACTTCTGGACCTCATCCAGAATGTCAAATCCAGTTTCTATGTTGATAATTGCCTGGAGAGTCTACCTGCTGCTGCAGCAGTCAAGACTATGGATGACTTGCATGCACTACTGGCGGATTTGAAATTAGGCAGTGGACAAGCAACCAATCATCAGTAGTAGCTCACTTACCATCTGATGCCAGATCCCAGGACATGGAACGATGGCTGGAGTACAATCGGTGTGATCCACAAGAACCTGCATTAGGACTCTGCTTGAATTGTAGAACAGACACAGTTCAGTACTGACAATGCGTACCGTTTACAAGATACTAGCGAGTCAGTATGACCCATTGGGTTTCATCACGCCTTATACCACCAGAGCCAAGATTCTCTCATACAGCAGCTACGGTCAAAGAAAAGAGACTGGGATGACTCAGACCTCCCTGCAGAACTATGTGAGTCTTGGAATGTCTGGGAGAGGGAATTACCGCACCTCAGCACAGTTTCAATCCCGAGTTTTATGTTCCCGAAGCCATGGATAATCCCGGACTTGGGCACCACCCACCACCTTCATGTTTTCTGTGATCCGTCAGAAAGAGGCGTGATGGAGGGTAACATACCTCTGTACAACTTAGGGGGCGTCACCATTGTCTCATTCATTATGGCCAGGTCAAAAGTGGCCACTAAATGCCAACAGACCATGCCATAGTTAGAGTTGTGTGAGGCACTGGCTGGAGCACAGCTGGCAAAATTAATCCAGACAGAATTGTCATCCTTCTTGCAACAGACCACCCTATGGACAGACTCTACAACCGCTCCTAGAATGGTTACAGTCGTGAGTCATGCCGATTCAAGGTATTGTCGGCACTCATGCATCTGAAATACAAGAACTGACAGATCAGCGATCATGGCGTTATGTCGACTCACCTAATAACCTAAGTCTAACAAATTAAAGGCATGACATTCTGCAAAGTTTTGCCTCTGCACCAATACAGAATGATATCCCAGATGCAAACCCGCTTGATTCACGGAAGGACTCTGGTCGAGAGGCTGACTGTCAGCAATGCCAAACCAGACTACTCACTCAACATAGCTACCGTGAAGCAGAAGCTATTCTCCCTGCAAGCCTGCCAAGCACAAAGTTTTCCAGAAGAGCTTGTTTCACTAAGAGCTGGCCATCCCAACTTTTCATATCAGCAGCAGACCCAGAGCTGGACCAAACAACAGAGTCTCATCCAGAGTAGGTGGAGGCCAGCAGTTAGCAGGCAGGTTATGATCATGATAACCATCCCCATTGCCTCGATTCTCGTCGACAAAGCGAGATAGTGGTTGTTTTTTAAGTGCCTGACAACATAACACCATTCATTTGGATCTCCTTAATCGCCTTCTCGATACAGATGCCTTCTGTCCGCCTGGGATTACACTGCCACTCGGTCCTCATCCAGCGAGAGAGGCTCTTCTTGCGGTGAAGTACGATGCTACTGGACGCTTGGTGGACGGTTCAATCCTCCGCTTCTGGATATACTGCAGCGGCTCACTCCTACTGAGGGAGCTGGGCAGTGAGTCCTAGAAAAGCCTCCTGCTCTACTCAAATACTATAAATATTTATAAATACTCTTTTATATATCCTTCCGGATGCACCATTGTATGTGCAGCAGGGCTCTCAGAAGATGTCATGCACTGAGTGTGACAACAAATTACTCGGCCTGTCATGCCTCCGCCACACATTGTACTTCGCACAGAAAACTATTTATCATATTTTTAACATGTCGCATAACTCCAAAATGTATTCGGCCATGGTGCTCAGAGAGTTGAGCTCAGTTTTTCATGAGTGTCTGTAATCTAGCCAACGAGTTTTTTGTTGTTCGACAATACCTGCTCGGTAGAACAAGTAGTTCAGGCCTAGTATATATTTCATTATCAAAAGAGATGACTGATTATTTATCTCCAAGCATTAAACATTTTCCCCTCTCCAAATAGACTCATTTACTTCAATGAGCACTAAATAAATTAGCGTATTAAAAATCATCACTGTTATAGGGCACTTTTAAAATCACTGTCATTTTTATATCCTGGCCAGGGATGTATTAATCATTGTGCATCTGTCTTTCAAAGATGTCAGGTAAAGGCAACTAAGCTACCTCTCATTCGCTGAGAGGAAAGCTCTCAAAAAGGCCAGGCTTACAGGATGCTGGCCTGCAGAAGGTGGTGAAAAGGCAGTCCCACAGGAGTGAGGAGACAGAGGAGAGACTGGTGTATGCAAGTAAGAGAAAGAAAAAAGTAAGAGTGAGAAAGACGCAGGTGGAAGAGGAAGAGACGCATAAAGAGAAGAGACAGGAGGAGATGACTAGG